>CAKKXW010000001.1:91362494-91376704 GCA_920937365.1 Sphaerophoria rueppellii
CAAAGGCAGTTTTAAACTGTAGGAAAGAATTAAATAGAATCTGCCACACTAACCAGGTTAAGCTCTGCTGGGTTCCTGGACACAGCAATATAGAAGGGAACGAAATAGTAGATGAACTAGCCAGGAAAGGGTCAGAAGCAGACACAAGTAGTAGTGACCATTCAGATAGGGGACCACTCGTCCCGATTGGGGTACTCAAGAGGAAGATAGACCTTAAATCAAAAGAGATAATCAATAACTCCTGGAAATCCAGGGACGATTGCGTAATCTCTAGAAGTTTATGGCCTAACATTAATGAAAAGGTAACTCGGTATATTTTATCGCTGAGTAAAAGGAACATTAAAATCCTGATAGTTGTACTAAGGGGTCATTGCGCCATTGGCACAATGGCCAACAAGATAGGGGCTTTTGCACCCGATTTCTGTAGGAGCTGTCAGGATGAGGAGGAAATAGAAACCATTAAACACCTGCTCTGTGACTGTCCGAACCTCCAAACTAACCGATTCCGTCATTTTGATAACAGGTTTGTTGGGGAACTGGATGATCTAGCACAGGTCTCAATGGCAAATATGAAGATATTTATAGATAGCACAGGCTGGTTCGTTAACGAGCCGGTCTACGTTAATCGACAACTTTGAATAGCATCGATGCTAACTTATGTTTTTATAGGGGATTACAATGGACCAGTAGGCCCCCGTGTATGCAACAGTTTACGCTGTGCACTCCCCTCATGAACTAACCTAACCTAACCTATCTTCAACAAGTCCACTCAGCTCCTAGGCAATGTGGAGTACATAGACATCATCGGTCGATCCAAGAGGATTGAGGCCTTCACAGCGATTGAAAAACAGGTAAAGCTCGTGAATGATGACAAAATAAAGAAAAAAACTAGTAGGTACATGCGTCACGTCACTGTTGGAAGCAGCAATTTAGAGGCAGTTAAGGCGTTCAACTATCATGGAATAAACATCAATCTCACAAACGACATTTTAGTGGAGATCCGAAGAAGAATAACTCTAGCTAACCGCTGCTGCTTCGGTTTGGCAAAACAACTGGGATCAAAAGTCCTCACTCGAAAGACAAAACTGTGATTTTACCAGTTCTACTCTACGGCGCGAGTGTTGGTCGATAAGCAAAAAAGGGGAATTGATACTGGGCACTTTCGAAAGAAAAATTCTTCGACGGATTTTCGGTCCCATATGCGACGATGGAGAATGGAGAAAAAGGAGAAGAAGCGAACTGTATGCGCTGCACCAAGATGCTAATGTAGTCTATAAAGCAAAGAAACGACAACTACATTGGCTCGGACGAAATGACGACAACGCTCCAGCCATGAAAGTCTTCCCTTCACAGCTCCCAGGTTTGAGACGACAAGAAAGACTGAACCTACGGTACAAGGACCAAGTGGCTGCGGTTGCCAGAGCGCTTGGTTTTGGTGACTTGAGAGTGCATGCGAAAGCCTGCAGTATCTGAGGCTGAGATTCTTCACATCATAGGGTTAGGTAAAAAAGTATTTAAAACATTTATTTAATTGAAACTAAAGCGGTCAAACCAGAGTGGGTGAAGTTAGTTAGCTAAGAAGTGAGGCTAACTTCACGTGCTCTTGTTTGAAACTTACACTATTTAAGTATGCTACTGAGTCATGCTGACACTCGTAAAACTTGCAATATTCTATGAGAAAGTTCACTCTTGAATATGGAAATTAATAAAGAAGCTCGATTTGATTAAAAGAAAAATATCGTACATTGTTTTCAGCACAGCCAGTTGGCAACCTTTGTCCTCGTTTGCGGTAAACTTAGTTAAAGTTCCTTATTCTTTTGGTTCACATCTGTTTGCCTGAGTCTCAGCCATTGATATCTCTGCTAGAGTTTCAGCTCGCCTTGCTTACTTACTTAAGGTGACGCTACAGTCAGTTGTGTATTGGGCCTCAATCAACAGTCTCCGTCAGCCATCTCAGTCCCTAGCCAGCTGTCTCCAGTTTTGCACTCCAATTTGATTGAGGTCCTATTCCACTTGAGTGCGCCACCAGAGTTGCGGTCTTCCTCTCCTCCTACGTCCCTCGGGAATAGTGTCGAAAGCTTTCCGGGCCGGAGCATTGGTGCCCATCCGCTCTTAAAGTTCGCTTTTATATCTTCTTCACCATTCCCCTTCAATGCACACGGGGCCAAAGATGACACGAAGAACTTTCCCCTTAGAAACAGCCTAAGGCACTTTCATCCGATTTTGTCAAGGTCCATGCTTCTGCACCATACAGCAGGACTGGGATGATGAGTGTGTTGTGCAGTTTTACCTTAGTTGCTCGAGAGAGGGCTTTTCCACTCAATTGCTTTCTTAGCCCAAAGAAATAGCGACTAGCAAGAGTTATTCTTTGTCTGATCTCGGCGCTGGTGTTATTGCCCGTGTTTATAGCGGAGCCTAGGTAGAAAAACTCCTCTACTACCTCGAAGTTATATGTGTCTATTGTGACGTTCTGCCCGAGCTGTCGGTGTTGGGTGTCCTTCCTCAAAGACAGCATCATATACTTCGTTTTTCCCTCATTTACCGCTAAACCCATTTTTGCCGCTACTGTCTAAATTCTCACAAAGGCGCCATTAACATCACGCTGTGTTCTTCAAATTATATCAATATCATCGGCGTACGCGAGAAGTTGAACAGATTTTTGGAAGATAGTGCCTCTGGTGTTGACGTTGGAGTTCTGCACTATCTTCTCAAGAACGATGTTAAAGAAATCGCATGACAGTGCATCGCCTTGTCTGAATCCTTTTTTGACGTCGAAAGATTCCGTAAGCTCGTTGCCAACCTTGATGGAGCAGCGTGAGTTCTCCATCGTTATTTTGCACAAGCGAACGAGCTTGGCAGGGATGCCAAAACTAGACATAGCTTTATACAGTTCGTCTCTGTAGATGCTGTCATACGCGGCCTTAGGTCAGGTTAGGTTTAGCGGACTGATAGTTGATGTTGCCACCATCACACTTAGATCAATGGAGTTCCATTGTGGTACCCTGAAGTGTTGTAACTTCCTGAAAAGTAAATAATCTGTGAATCATGTGGTTCGTTTAACCATTTAGAGGTCTTGGCAAAGTTTAGTAAGCTTTTGCCTGGCAGTTCTGATGTTCCTCTAGTCCTTTGAAGAAGAAGTTGCCAAGAGTTTTCTTCCTGGTGAGACAGAGTGAAGGACAGTGGCAGAGAAAATGAGCAGTGTCTTCATGCTCATCCTCATCACCACAGCTTCTACAAAGGTCATCCGTACTGAGCCCCATCTTCTTCTTATGGTACCCGAGTAGGTTGTGTCCTGTAATAATGCCGATAAGGGATCTTAGAGAGGGTTTGTTAAGAGTTGAAATCCAATCGGATCTTTTCTTATCGTATCTAGGCCATAGCACAGGTTTCTAGGAGATTCCATCTGTTGTTGGATTTTTGAATGATGATCTTACTGACGTTATGTTTCAGTTCACATAACGGGATTCCTATATGATGGTCTATGAGAGAGGGTTCCAGTGTAGAGCCTTCTCTTGCAAGTTCATCTGCCTTTTCGTTGCCTGGTACATCACTATGGCCAGGAACCCAGCAGAGACTTACGTTATGCTGTGTGCCAAGAACCTTTAGCTCTTCGCGACAGCAAGAAACAAGCTTCGACTTGATTTGGGTGGCAGAGAGAGCTTTTATTGCTGCTTGGCTATCTATGAAAAAAGTGATGTCCGCGTGTGATATCGTCATCATAGGTATATGTTTAGCAGCGTTTTTCACTGCCAAGATCTCAGATTGAAAGACGGTCCTATGGTCGGGGAGCCTGAATGATTTGGCAAGGTCGAGGCTTTCGGAGTAGAAGCCTGCACCTACTCCAGTATCCATTTTAGAACCATCGGTGTAGATGGTAATGGTTGAGTCGTTAGTGTAGGGAACACTATTTTCCCAATCAAGTCTATTGGGTAACCTAGTACTAAAAGATTTGTTGTAGGGGGTCATATAATCTGTGCAGATATTGGTATCTACGTATTTCGTAAGAATAGCTGCGTGGCCGCTCTGGCCAGTTTTCCAGATGTTATGTTTGGCTGAGCCTGAGGGCGCTGTTTGCTGCTGATTCTTGGACGAATAGGTCTATTGGGGGGAGATTGAGGATCGTTTCTAAACCCGCAGTTGTGGTGGTCCTCATCACACCACTAGTACAGATGCAAGCCATTCTTTGTCCTTTGGAAAGTGTTTTTAAATTCGTGGAATTCTCCAGCGCTTTCCACCAAACCAAGCTGCAATACGTTAGAATCGGTCTGACAATGGCAGTATACATCCACATAACTATTTTTGGGTTTGGTCCCCAATTTCTACCCAGAATCTTGTTGCATGAGTAGAGTGCAATCGTGGCTTTCTTATATATTTCTTGGATATTTGGACCCCAGTTGAGTTTTTTGTCCAAAATAACTCCTAGATATCTCGCTCGGTCGGAGATTTTAAGTGTGGTGTAATCTATTTTTGGTATTGCAAATGGAGGGATTTTCCTTCTGTTTGTAAGAAGAACCAGTTCTGTTTTAAGGGGGTCTACATTAAGACCGCATTTCTTGATCCAGTTGCTGACCCTTGATAATGCGTTTTGTAATTGTTCGCTAATAGTATTAAGGTATTTACCCGTCGCCAAAAGCGCTAAGTCATTAGCGTAGGCTACCACTACTATACCGTTATTCCTAAGTTTTATTAGGATCTCGTTCATCTCTAAGGTCCGTAATAAAGGTGAGAGAATTCCGCCTTGCGGGGTTCCTCTAGACGCGTACATCTCTAAGTGTGCGTTACCAAGTTCACTATGTATTTGTCTGTTTTTCAGCATACACATAATCCATTTGATAACTACTTTTCCTATGCGTTGATCATTAAGTGCTTTCTCGATTGCATTGGTGTGGACGTTATTGAAGGCTCCTTCAATGTCCAGGAATGATGCAAGAATGTATTCCTTAACGTCAAGTGATTTTTCTATGGTTCTAACAACGCAGTGTAGTGCCGTTTCTACACTTGTGCTTTTTGTGTAGGCGTGTTGAAAAGGTGATATAGTCTCAAGTTTTAAATTACTGCGGATGTATATATCGATAAGTCTTTCAAGTGTCTTGAGTAGAAAAGACGTAAGACTTATAGGTCTGAAGTCTTTGGGTTCAATGTGGCTAGGTTTTGCCGGCTTTTGGAATAAAGACGACTTTTACCTCACGCCATGTCTTGGGAACATACCCCCATTTAATGCTACTTTGGAAAATGTTTATCAGGTGTGGAGTGATAAATTCAAAGCTCTTTTGCAGCATCATTGGGAAAATGCCGTCGCGGCCTGAAGCCACATTGATAAGGACCAATCAGATTGTTGACGAAAGGCTTCAGACGTTCACATATTACGGTAGAGAGGATCTTGTAGGCGATGTTAAGTAAACTGATTCCTCTGTAGTTGGCGCAGTTTAAAGGATCTCCCTCTTTCAGGCTCCGCCTCAGCTCGCCTCAGCCAACAATTAAAAGCGTATCTACTTCTTCAAGGGCGTTGTTGTAGGGAATCTTAAAAAAAAAAAAACGGAGACATTTTAGCATTATTTCAACTTGCGTTTTTTCAAAAAACAAAAACAAAAACAATTTTGAAATAAGAAAAAGCTTAACCCAGTATTTAGTAACACCTTCTTTTTTTTAACTACACTTTTCCGACTTTAACAAGCTTATAACAAATCCCTTATCAGAAAAAAAATCAAATTTCCTGGAAAAGTTAATAAAAAATAAAAATTAATTTCAATTTCATAGAATTTGTTCATCCCTAACTCGTTGTTCTGCTCGTTAAGTCCTCCTTATCATTAAAAAACCATTCAAAAAGAAAACCAATATTCATAGTTATTTTTTGGTTCGCTTTTAAAGGTTCCCTCCTACGATAGTGAAAAGTAAATTTTAATATCCAAAAAAAAAATTAAATCCTTTCCACCATGACCTGCAGATTTCATTCAACGAGTAAGCAATTTTTAGATAAAATTCATTCCATTGAGCAGTTAATGTAAATACACAAAAAATTGTTTAATTTTTTTTGTCAAAAAAGTTGATCAGGGTAGAAAAGAAAAACACGAAAAAAAAATCTCAAAAATTCTTATCTTAATCAAAACAAACTCATCTCAAAAATGAAAAGGGTTCAAAAGGATTCTTTTAGCCAATATAATTCAACGAATTGTCTTGCAGCGATTCGGTTTTTTTCTCGTTTTAATATTTTGGACTTTGTTTTCGTTTTCCCCTTTTTTATGAACCCTTTTACTTTCAGCGTGTCCAGAGAGTCTTTTTTTGTTGTTGTTGCTTGTTGTCTGGCCCCATGATGCTGCGTAAAAATTAATAAATTATTTTTTAAATCATTGCACGCACCAAAACATTTGTGCCCTGCCCATCCATCCATCCGTTCGTTTATCCTTTTCCCTTCAGATAGAAGAGTCATTGATATAAAAAAAAAAAAAATTCAAAATGAAAACAAAAGCAAAGTCAAAGACTATTTTTGGGTTGCAAAACGCAAAAAAAAGGAAAACTCTCCTGCCTTGGCCCAAATCAGTTCGGGAAGCCATTAAGGGCTGCTTTGCTGAGATATATCTCCGACCAACACTTGAGAAGGTAAGCCCCAGACCAGACCGAAAACCAAGCCGAGTACAAGAATCTTATTGAGGTACCCTTTCCACCAACTTACGGCCAATAAAACATAACAAATTTCGAAAAGTGGGTACTTCTGGATGAATATGTTGATGTGGATGTGATAGTGCGGGTAGGCAAAAAATATCTTCAAAAGTTCTTACAGACGACGAGAAAAAACCCACAAAAACAAGACGAAGACGAACGCTTTAAATAATTTCAAAGTCTCATGAACCCTCTTCAAAGAGAAAAGGTTGGCTCCCATCCCATGCAGTCCGTTCCATAGTTGGTTTGTGCTATCGCAGCTTTACTTCAAAAGGATGAACACTGTCGCGTGTCGGTCGGGTGGTTAGTTGCTTCATCCGTGGTGGAGTGGAGACATTTTTTTTGTAGCGCACAAATATTAGAGAAATAATCCGCTATTTTATTGAGTTTTTTGCCTTCTTTGATTCTTGGCTGATGAGTGGGAAGGCGTTTACTTTTTATAATTTCTTTGAAGATTCATCTGTGTTAGGGGGAAGTAAGGGTTTAATGAAAATTTTGGAAGGATACGGGGGCGTAATTTGTTTGTTTTAATACAATTCAAAAGCTTTAGTCAACATCATCGTCGAAGTCTTTTCCTTCATCATGGCAACAACTGTGATCCGGACCGGTACTTCTTCAACTAGTTCTTCCAAGTATTTCTATCGTTTGCCGACGCTGTTCTATTTCGTACTATCTTCGAGCGCAATATCTGCCGCACTGGGGCCTGATTATGGGATTGCGGCGAATCGTTTTGCTAGCGAGTTTGACATTTTTCAATTATTGCTTTCGCTTTCGCCTTCTTCGTTTTGAACTCGACCAAGCAACGAATACGAAGTTGAATTTGAAATGCCATAATGTTTGCTGACGAGTTGAAATCCGACAGCTTTTCAATGGCTGATTCACAGGCGAAAGAGTATTTATTATTTTAAACTGGAATATCGGAAGAAATTGTTAAATCAAAAGTGTCAAATCACTGGAATATTGGAAGAATTTTGTTCGCTCCGCCGCGAATCCGTTAATATGGAAAAACGAAGCGAGTCGAATTTGAAAGGTCGAATTGAAAACGATCCGCCGCGAATCCCATAATCAGGCCCCTGTTTCCTACATCTTTTTCGCTTATATGAGCTAGCTATCAAGCCCATCAGATTCTACAAATTAATTATAACTGCTTTGAGGTAGGTTTGATATAGTTTACGATTATATCGTCTCCAGAATCGTCCTTCCTCGCACCCGGGGCTATCAGTTCACTGTTATACTTCTCTTTGTAACGCGGCTTAGAGTTCAGAGTGGCTTTGACTTAGCCTCCAAGTCACAGATCCGTAATTAAGTTCTGATTGCTTCATTATTCTTCTTAATGCAGCAGTTTTTCGCTGATCGATCTAGATAAGTAGGGTTTGTACACTGAGTTGGTTCCTTCCAAAGATGTCAATGTTGTCTGAATAAGTCAATATGTGGTCGAACTTGGTGAACATTTTTCCTCTTGTTCAAGGCTCAATTTATCTAAAGCCAGGCTGATGAAAAGTCAGGCCAGTCCATCCTCTTGTCAGAGTCCATTAAAAAAAAAACAAGCACTCAGAGATACTTGTATTTTTTGTTTGTTTTTGAGTGGGTGCAAGAGATTACACAGTGAATGCATTAGGGTTGGAAAAATTGGTTGGTTGAATTCTTGAACTTTGTAATGACTGGGATACTTGAGACTACGTCTGAAGTTGGGCTTGAGGATAAACTAATAGGCATTCCCAGAAGCCCGAGTATTATGGGCGATTTTTTAGAGGGGAGGAATGCAACTGGCTATTTCTCTAGAGCGCTTACAGTAGAAGTAACGATAGAACAGAGAGTGACATGAAACGTTACGACGATGATCAAACGATTGGAATGACGCAGTAATGTCTCTATCACCGATCATTCTTAAGGCTCTTTTTTGAATACCATCCAAGGGGTTTAAGTTTGAAGCTGGAGCACCTGTCCAGAGATGAGAGTTGTACTCAAGCCTTGGACGAATATAAGTCTTATAGATTGTAGCCAGGTCATATGGAGAGAATAACTTCTTGCATCATCTTATAAGAAACTCAAACATCTTGCGGAATTTTTGACGACATCGCACATGTGCTCATTCCACAAAAGATGGTCAGTGATGCTCATAGCGAGAATATCGAGATGTTGAGATGTTAATGCAAGTGTCATGGAAAGTGGCATAGTTGGTACATCTTGCTTTAACGATACAAGACTCTAAACACAGCACAATGCTGTTTAGGTCAGAGTTTAATGAGCTTATCATATTTTGCCATTGCAGTCAGACATCCGAAGAGGTGTGATGTGAGTCTGGGAACGAATAAGAAATGCTAAGGGTACTATCGTAGGCGAGACAAACTGGAGCCCTGGGTCACTTCAGCATTTATGTTGTGGGTTTCAGACTTGAATCCGTCCAGTTCAACTTGTATTGAACGGTTCGAATGAAAGTTTCTAATCCGAAGAAGGGGTACATCGATACCGAAAGCATGCATTTTCGATAAAAGAGCAAGATGCCAGACTTTATCAAATTCCCTTTGGAATAGCAAAAGCAACAATATCACTTTCTCCAAAACAATGTAAAGACTTGTTCCACTGTTCGGTGAGATAAATCATCAAATCACCAGTGGACCTGTTGCTGCGAAAGCCGTACTGCCGGTCATTAAGAAGCTTTCGGTCTTCGAGATATTTCTTGAGCTGATAGTTTATCAGCGTTTCCATGGCCTTAGAACGAAGGTACGTAAGTGCAATCGGACGATAATTGGAGGGAGAAGAAAATTCGATTTTTTTTTTTTAATTGGCTGGACAACTGCTGTCTTTCAACTGCTCGGAACGAGTCCAGAAGAATAGGGTATATGAAAAAGCTTACGCAAGGGTTTCGTCAGCGTGGAAGTACACCCCTTCTAATAGCGGGAAAATGATAAGGAACACCAGATTTATGAATGTTGAAATCTCTTAAGACTCTCGCCACAGTACGAGTGCGGAAGAAGATTTATCCCATGGAATCAGTGACGCACTCAAGAATAGGCGGAGTCATGAAACTCTCTGGCAGCGAAAAGTTGGCGGCGAACTGCCTAGCAAAAAGGTTAGCTTTCGTGAGAGAGCTAACAACTGGAATGTCAATGTCAACGAGCTCTTTGGACCGAGGAAGAAGAAAAATTCCTTATATTTTTTACAAATGACCAAAAATTCGTACTGCCTTTGGGACATTGCAATATTTTTTGTCTTAATTTTTGGTCATGCAAAAACTTTGTCCGTCCAATATGGGAATTGCAGACCTTCCTGGCTTGTTTAAACTTGTTCCGGTTTTCCTAAGTTGGGTTGGCTCTTAAACACCGGAACTTTACTTCTTTTTCCCTTTTTACATGACTTTGCTTTGGGTTTGATGCTTTCAACCCTATTCGAGATAAAAATTTTTATTCCCAAAATAATCATATTAGAAATCATATTTGGGCTTGAGTCTACATCATTTTCGAGGAAGCATAGTGACCAGTTAAAGATCCACCACAAGAAGTTATTAAGACCGTTCCAGTTGGCTTTCTCGCATTGCCATACGGTTCTCTTCGGAGCTCTGTCTGTAACTGGATTAGTTTGAGTCGAGAAATTTGCAGATATAACACTATGGTCTGATCTGCCTTGAGGCGATAATACATTGTGTATTTATCAGGGTCAGACTTAAGGAAAACAAGTCAAGAGAATTTTCTACTTTTACAGTAATGTCCGATATTAGAGTAGGCTAAGTGACAAGCCGAGTAAGGTAGTTAAAGTCAGCAAAGATATCAGCACACATTCCTTCGGATGTTGTCGGACCCCAATGGAGAAGCCAAGAAGAATTGTGTACACTCAAATCGCCCGTAATGACGATTTCAGTGTGAGAATATACAGGGATAAAATTCTTTGAATGATGTCGGAGACAGCATCAAATTCGCGAGAAGTTGAAAAACAAAAAAAAAAAATAAATAGAAAGGCGCGACAGCTCTTGAATAACCGAGGCCTAAGTGGCTTACTCTCATCAACAATTCTCTTGGTACGTGTGAAGAATTGAGGGGACCTACAATTTAACGCCGATTCTGAACGGCAAAGTTGAGAAGCACTTTTTCATGACAGATTGATACTCTTGGAAGTTTTGTCAGTTCTACGCAAGAGGCAGTGCCCGTGGAAGATGAAATAAAAACTATGGGCACGAGTAGGACACAAACCCACGACGTTCTGCTTAGCGGGCAACGGACCTAACCACTAAGCTACGGACACTACTGCGAGAAGTTGAAGCTCTGTCCAAATTTGGTTTGAAACATTGCTCATGGTCAGTCTACATAGTCTTATCAGTTTATTTGGGAAGTCTTATTCTCCAATTTCTGTGTACGGTTGTACCCTGGCCTTGCCGCCATGCATATAGTCGATGTTGGGATGTAAGAATCTAGCCATCACCTGTCTTAATGTGAATACTTGATCCATTGTCGATTTGCCTGGCCTGAAACAACACTGGTATTTGCCGACAATGGTTTCCACCTATGGGACTAATCCATCTTTAAGGTTGCGTTTGAAAATGGGATGCTTACCTACTGCTACACTCTGTGATCTCTCGTTTGTTATGAATTAAACATTTTAATGCTTTTTCGACAGTCTTGCAGCATTTCTTTCTTCAGAGTGGGGAAACTTTAACTTTTTGGAGTAGATGGTGGACTGATGGTCTTCCACTTAGGATCAGCTCTGCGCTTCCCATTGCTCCAGAATGCTTTCCGGATTGTTGCGTAATCAGATTGCGCTCTCTCGTGCTTAAATTATCACTTATTTTTATTCACAAATTTCCTTACTGAGCTTTCATCATGGCGTGTCCACGTTCTATGAAAGTGTATAATGCTCGGTAAGGAGCATTCTTGCGTTCAGTCAATAAAATGTTTCAATCTCTACAACTGCTGCATATGATGGAGTAAGCAGTATAAATGACATTAATGACGAGTCTACTTCTATTTTACGTCCAAAACTCTGTTTTCATGACTACCTCCTTCGTTTTTCAAGCATAAATCGACCGATACTGCTGCAATTTCACGTTCGATATTCGTACGAAGTTCATCAATCGTCGCTGGCTTGTTTCACAGGTCCATTTCTGGAGATAATGCGCTCATCGATATTCGTTCTCAATAATTCGATTGTTTGGTCCGCTGTGTGACATGTGGCACCGTCCTGTTGAAACCACATATCGTCCAATTCCATATCATCCAATTCATTCCAAAAATAATCGGTTAGCATTGAGCGGTAGCGATTCCCATTCACAGTAACGTGCCGGTCTTGATCATCACGGAAGAAGTACGGGCCAATGACACCACCAGCATGGAAACCGCACCAAACAGTGATTTTTTCGGGATGTTATGGTACCTCGAGAAGCACATGTGGATTGCTGCCTGTGACCAATAACGCATATTTTTCTTATTGACGGAGGCATCCAGCCAGAAATGAGCCTCATCGCTAAAGATGATTTTTCGATGAAAATCCGGATAATTTTCAAGTTGTTGCCCAATTCACGAACATACGACGCTTCTGGTGATCAAGCGGCTTCAGTTCTTGCGTCAATTTGATCTTGTAAGGATGTAGGCCAAGATCTTTTCGCGAAATTCGCCACAACGACGTCACAGAGATGCCCAACGCTTGATAACAACGTGTGAGAGACTGATTTGGGTCTTCCGCAATTGATGCGCTAGCGGCTAGCAATATTCTCGACACTACGAGCACTTCTTTGTCTCAATGGCACGGGAACATTTTGTACTGAGTCTGTGGATTCAAATTTTTCCACTACACGCTCAATTGTTGATCTGGCAGGACGATTATGAACCATAAATTGTAGGTAGCGCTCTTAAAGTGTTGACCACTGACTCCGAATTTCGGTAGTAAATTTTAATAATTTCTACTCGTTGTTGGATCGTCCATCCAAATGGCATGATGAAATGGCAAACCTTACTGAAGAGAAATGTCAAAAGAGCCGGAAAAAATATGGCGTCGTTTGCTGTCGCTATTGGTCTACTTTTGTAGCATCCCTATTGAAAAACCCTTTATAAGCAATTTCTTACGACCCAAATGCAATCTCGTTCATCGCTAATTTTCAGTGTGGCATTGAACAATTTAAGACGTCAAAGCTTCCGTATCTCTTCTATCTTCAAAAAAGGACGGGTAATTTCACCTCTGAACCATATCCGCCACGCGAAAGGGTGAAACAGGCAAAAAAAAAGACCTGTGAACTCTTAATCTTGATTTAATGTATTTTCTGTCTGAGGATTTATGCAGATATACTCACACTCTCTGACAAACCACCACTACCTCTTAAATTTCGAAAAACCTTTGGAATGAGGATTTTTACAAAAAAAAGGACGAAAGCACCGAAAAAAACTTTATTCAACAAAGGCAAAAAGCTATTGTGACACGAAAGTTAAATTCAAAAAAAAAAAATTGATTCCAAAGTAATTTCTTATTAAGATTAATGTATTTCCGTTCTGCTGTTCTGGTTGGCTTTTTTCGTTCCATTTTCGTGCTTCATTTTTTTTTTGTACTTTATTTCAGGGAATCAGAAAGAAACTGTAGCTTTACCAAGCACCTGTAGCTTTTGGCTTTTTTTAATATTCTTTTTTTTTCAAGGATTTCAGTTCAGCTAATGCTTTCCTCAATTCTGGCGCAGAGGTAGAAAGTCGTCGAATTTTGTGTTTAGGAACAACGATGGAAATGCTCTTCGAGTTTGTAAGACATAAAATATAAGGGAATAAGCTTGTTTGTCAATTGAAATCTTATCTTAAATTAAAGAAGATAAAAAAACGACAAGAATAAAACAACAAAAGCAACACGCGAACAGGAGAATGCAAGAAAAAAAGGGAATACTTTTAAGGACCTTCATAATATTAAGATGTAAGAACAGAGAATGAAATTAAGTTCGTCATGGGGTTTACTTTTTATCCCGAATGAGTTGGAACTCCAACTCCAATGGCAAATACAAATAACACAAAAAAAAGAGATATGAAATGATAAAAATGATGAAGTAAAGGGAACGTTTTGGAAGTCGTTGTATTATGATATTGACGCGGGAAGTTTTTTCTTTTTTTTTTTTTTGATAAATTCTAATTTATTAAACGAGTAAATAAATGGATTTATTTGGCTTGAAAGTATGTCGTCCCTGGATGAAAGCGATGATTTTGAAAAACGTTAATTTTACTCAACAGTTGAAAAAGTGAAAAGATTAAAATTGTTAATTATTTCTTGTTTGAAAAGAAAGAAGATGATATTTGCTCATCCTGAACGAGGTGATTGTCGAATTGACTTAACATGTTTCCGTAAATAGGTTTCATTAAACGTCGAATATACATTCTTTTAACAAGGAAGGTTTCACCTTCGCACCGAGTATCAACAGCATCACATCCCAAGTACCAAGTACATTACGGTGTTCGCGTTCGGTTGTTCGCGTTCCGCTCATTCCTTCCAACGTGCGAAGTCTTTCGGAACGCCTAGGTACATATTAGTCTGATCGTGATGGAAATTTTGGGTCACTGGTTGATTTTTGAATTGCTTCTTCTTTGTCGTTTGGT
>CAKKXW010000001.1:91377873-91392579 GCA_920937365.1 Sphaerophoria rueppellii
ACATACGGGTATTATTCGTTAAACGATCACAACGACTCGACTCTCTCCGTCAACACTGTCTTACCTTACGAAATCTTCTGAGGTATAAATTTTTAGATCAATTTTCATACGGTTGGGCATCTGGATTTTAATAAGATTTTCTCTATGGTTTTAATAAGACGTTCTTCTTGGATGAAAACCATAGAGAAATCTTATTACTTTTCTTCTATTTTATGTGGTACTTTTTTCTCTGTGTAGAAAGAGCAAGAGGTACAATATTTGGATCATTTTTAACAAAAAATTAATATGCAATTTTGTTGCCTCTATTTTCCACCAATCTAAGAATTCTTTTTGGCATACTTTTAACTAGATTTTTAAATATGGAGTCTTCTAAAGCATTCCATTCTGTCACAACTGCCTCTCTCAGCTCAGCAACACTAGCAAATTGCTTATTATGGGCATACATTTTGCGAGTTAAAATTCCCCAAAGATTTTCGATGGGGTTGCTGCAATCTGGAGAATGTGACGGCCACTCCATCAAATTAATGTTTTTCGATTCGCACAAATCCAAACTTTGACGACTTAGATGAATTGGGGCATTATCTTGCTGGAACACATGCTCAACTCGGCGAAATCGTCTTAAATAAGGTACCAAATTCTTCTCAAGGACCGAAGTGTAGTAGGACTGTTCATTCTGGTAGAGGTGAAGGCAAGTGCAACCTTACCACGCTCGCAGAAGGCCCCCCAAACCAAACAGCTGCCACCAACAAAGTTCCTCTTGGAAAAAACTTTTTCTCTTTCCTCAAATTGTGCCAATATCCGCTTAAACCATCTGGTCCATCGAGATTTAACTTCTTTTCATCACTTAAAATGACCTAATAAGAAACATTCATTCCAGTATGCCATTTGGAATAACGAGATTTTAGTGTAGATTAATAGAAAGTGACTTACGGTTTTTCAACCCCGATTTATGTTTTGGCGGGCAAATTCCAATCTTTTTCGTTTGTGGGCTGCTGTTATATTTGGAGCTGGCACCATTTTTAACCCAAACAATCACTCCAGTGCTTTATAAGGCACGAGAAACGGTTGAAACCGAAACTCCTAAACCCAATTCGTTACGAAATTCCGGCAAAGAATGCACCGAATTGGATGCAGCATTGATTACACGCCTCATGTCGTGACGTGTCAGCTTCTGCGGACGCCCGGGTCTTATTTTTGTCCCATAAGATACTTGGTGTTTTAAAAAATTTCGAACGACACGATCCGATCGTGAAATTCGTCTTCCAATAGCCCTAAGACTTAGGCCGCTTGACCGAAAAGCCAAAATTTTGCCTTTTTTAATTTCGCTTAAATGCGTACCACGAAGCATTGTTGTTTTTAATTTTAAAGCACTTGACTGAATGCAGCTTCAAAGAGATTTGCATTGTGCGGTTATATTTTTGCAATACATCAAAATCTGTTTTTAATTTTTAAACACCAGGAGAGGAAATAACGGTACTTTATTTTCTTCTCAATTTGCTTGATCAGTGATGCAACTCAATAAAAAAATAGTAAGGAGTCACTCCTATTGTAGGTTTTCTTATAAATGCATTTTTGCGGGTGCGGTTATACTTATGCAAGGCACTGTATGTTGTAATTAAGAATTAGTATTGTGAATTGAGCCATTTTAGCCGAAACACTATTGCACACTTAGTCACTGTGGGTTTTTTTTTTTAGAAAATATGGCCGATGATATGTGGTTTTTAAATAACCTCATAGCAACTGCTCATTTTTGTAAAAAGGGTTGCCAGCTCGTTCTGTTTATCACGAGCAAAGTCTTATTCGAATCTTAAAAACTTTGTTTCATAATATAATAAGGAGAGGTTTTTTAGGCAATCTGTTGACATTTGGACAGAAAAATTACTCTGCCGTCATAGTTTGGTTTGCCTTCTATCTATCAAACCTCGTTTATTGTCAAATTCTATTAGGGGATGGCTACGATGTTGACGGATTAAAAAAACCTTAAGAAATTCAAAAAAAATTGCCATTATTTAATGCTTTGGTAAGGAGTAGTTTTTTTTAGCAGTCCGTTGACATTCGGACAGAAATATTACTCTGCTGTCATACATGGTTTTTTGATATCGTTTAGAAACTGAAATAAATGAAACCACTCTGTGACCTTTTAGGAACTTAGTATTGACAAGAAATTTCTGTTTTGAAATTTGCCATCCCATCAACATTTCATATATTCGTCTTGCTCTATACATCTATATCTGATCGTTCTGTTACATAAGTATCACACAAATGTTACACATGAATCGTTTGGCTACTCAAATAGTTTGAACTTCTCTGTTAACTTAATTGAGAAAACGCCGTTTCTTTTTAAGTTTTCTGTCCTTATCCTTCTTCGTACCATCTTATTTACCCATAAAATAAAAACTAGTTTTAGTTCGTGAGTATGCTCTTAATAACCGTGCAGTAACTAAAATTATAAGAGAAGAGGTCACTCACAGGTTTTACGTTATCGGTTTCTTGATTATATTTTCGATTACACTCAGTGACGGTGACCGCACAGCAACACAATCAAGACAATTTTACTACTAAGTTGGCTGAAGCACGTCGTAATAAAAGATGTCGTATTGTGTTATCCAAATAAAGAAAACTATAAATTCGAAGCCAACTATAGAAGTTGTGCCTAGTAAATGGGTGTTAAGACAACATGTGTTTTGGCCACCAAATCAATGGGTCACAAAGTCAAAAGATCCTGAATCCGTTCCGGACGTCACCTCGTGGAAGGCATATCCTTGCAAAATGATATGCTCTGCAAAGTCATACGAGTCGGCTGAATCCATCGCAAATTACGTTAATATTTACAGAGGCCATAATGAAATCAAAACTGTATCTATGGGTAGAAATATAAAAACTGAAATAAAATGTCAAGCTTTTTGACAGAAGAGAAAAGTAGTTTCTATGGTGTAGTGTATGCGTAAGCCGATCTTAACGTAAGTCTATCTTAACGTACGGATTATTCAGGTACCCTCACTACACTGGCTTAGAGAGGTAAACCTGTCACTGTCTCGAGCGCATGTATGCACACACAGAGTCAGTCGGTGATTGATCCTCGTGCAGTGCGGATGCATACGTTGGCGAGCCTGTGAACTTTACAAACATTACAAGTGGCGACGAGTGTAAAATAGATAATTAATAAAAAGAGTAAATTATTGGTATTATTTGTTTATGTGAGTGATAAAAAAAAAAAAATAAAATAAAATATGCATGTGTTATAATATAAATAAAAATGTAAGAAAAAAAAAAACCGCGCGGTGAAATGTTTGTGCATGTTTCGTCTTGTTTGTCACCTTAATTGGTGTGTTTTTTGCATGTGAATGGTTATAAGTTGTAGGTAATTATAATTATAATCGGAAAATATTTCCACCATTAAACTGGACTATTTGACAGAAGGTAGAAAAATAAAATAAAATAAACACCTTAATGCATTAAATTGTACAAGAGGTTTGATAATTTCCTCCATTTAATTGGAAAACATTTGGTTTCTTTTGTTTCCTCCATTAAATTGGAAAATTGTCGGTAAATATGCCTACATTAAATTGTAAATGAAAGAAGAAATGGAATTTGATAAATTCCTGCATTTAATTGCAAAAGCGCGGCTTAAATTCCCGCCAAAACTAAAATACGAAATTCATAGTCAAGAAAGAGAAAACTATGTCTGTATTTGGAATGCAGTAGATCAGATCTTGGTTAAAAAACCTACATTAGATTGTAAAAAAAAAAATTATAGAAATAATAAGCATGTTTTTGTGTAAAAGCACGCATTAAATTGAAAATTGGCTTGAGTTGAATGACAAATAATAATAATATTAAAAAGAAGAGCGTGTTTGAATCGCTCCTGGTCAGGAACTACAAATTTAAATCTGTTTACTAATTTACATGCAGCATGAGCATGAGCTTAAGAGATAGAATGATAGGAAACGTATGTATGATGGATTTGAGAAGCAAACAAATTGTTTTTTTACAGCACAACTCTCACTATACTACTGTTATTAATTTGAAATGGCAAAGACATTGCCAACATTGGAAGGCTTCTCTTTGGATGGAGATAGCACATCAGTTGGGTGGAGATGGGAGAAGTGGAAGAGAGCTTTCGATATTTATTTGGAAGCGGCATCAATTGAATCTGCTGTGAAAAAAAGTGCAACCCTCTTACACTTTGGTGGTCTGGGTCTGCAAGAGTTCTTTTACAATCTGCCAGTCGCTAACATTGACAGCACTGCTGATAACGATGTGTTCTCGGTTGCTATATAGAAGCTAGACGAGTATTTCTCTCCAAAGCAAAGCAAGGTGTATGAGAGGCACGTTTTTAGACTTCTTAGGCAAGAAGAAGGGGAGAAGTTTGAGAAATTCTTGCTTCGATTAAGAAATCAGGCTAGCAAATGTGGGTTTCAAAATTTAGATGATAACTTAATCGATCAAATTACTGATAGATGTACCTCAGACGATCTAAGGAAAAAAATATTGACAACGGGCGATAGTATGACGATAGACAGAATTTTAATAGAAGCAAATACGTAGGAGGCTGTAAGCCATCAATTAGAAGGTTATGGGAACAAAACTAAATCAGAATTGATAAACGTAATCACAAATAAGAGAAACGACACGAAGGCAGGAGAAAAATACGAATACAAAATGCAAAGAGATAACGAAAAATCATGTGGTAGGTGTGGTAATAAGAGACATTCTTCCCAAGATCCTAAATGCCCTGCTAGGGACAAAAAGTGTCACACTTGTGGTCGCATTGGACATTTTCGCCAATATTGCAAAATCTCAGGTTGGACAAAAACGAAAATTTCAGGGTTCTCGCAGGCATGGTGACGGTCCAAGTTTTAAAAGAACGAGAGATAACACGGATAAAATGAACTATGTTGAAGATAATAAAACTGAGGTGGATTACGTTTTCCATATCGACGATGATGCTTCCATTGAATGTTTTATAGGTGGAATAAGAACAAAAATGTTACTTCATTCGGGATGTAAGCTAAATTTATTGACTGATAAAACCATGATAAAGAACAACAAGCTACATTTTACGTTATTACGGATGGAACAAAGGACCTACTAGGAAAAAATACCGCAGAAATAAATCACATTGCGAGCAACATAAATCCTTTTCCGAAGTTTAAAAATGTATTAGTTACAATTCCCATTGACAAGTCAGTTCACGCTGTTTCACAGCCATGCAGGAGAATACCCATTCCTTTAGAAAACCTAGTAGAAAAAAAGTTAAAAGAGCTATTAGATTATGATATCATCGAAGAGGTACACGAACCATCAAAGTGGGTATCTCCTATAGTTCCAATCCTCAAAAAAACGGCGAGCTGCGTCTTTGTGTAGATATGAGAAGGGCAAATGCTGCTATTATGCGAGAAAATCATCCCTTGCCAACAATGACCCAAATGCTGCCTAAATTCCGAGAAGCTTGTTTGTTTAGCAAACTTGACATCAAAAATGCGTTTCACCAAGTTGAACTTCACCCCCACTCGAGATACATAACGACATTCATTACAATGAAAGGACTTTTTCGCTACCAACAATTAATGTTTGGTATTAATTGCGCCCCAGAAATTTTCCAAAAAATACTTGAACTGTTGATAGGGTGTGAGGGTGTCATTATTTTTATAGACGACATTTTGATTTTCGCGAAAAATTACGGTGAACACGATATAAGACTTAAAAACGCCTTAAGAATCTTAAATGAAAACAACGTTCTCTTAAACGAAGACAAATGCATTTATAAAGTTAAGGTCATTCAATTTTTGGGCCACGAACTTACACCGGAAGGTATCAAGCCTTTACAGAAATATGTTGAAAGCATTTCAAAGTTTAGAGTTCCGCAAACACTCGAAGAACTACAGAGTTTCCTAGGACTGGTAAACTTTATTGGCAAATGGATACCAAATCTTGCGACTACAACGGAGCCTCTCAAACAACTTTTAAGAAAGAAATTAGGAAAAAATGCTAACTTAGATAGGTTTTGGTTAAAGGAACAAGATTTGGCCTTTTCGGTATTAAAAACAACTCTAACGAAAATCCAGTCTTTGGGATATTATGACGTTAACGATAAAACACACGTTGCCGATGCAAGCCCAGTTGGATCAGTTGGGAGCTGTCTTAACGCAAATAAACTCCAAAGGTCCCAAAATCATCGCATACGGAAATAGAACATTGACAGATTGTGAACGCAGGTACAGTCAAACTGAAAAGGAAGCCCTTGCTCTCGTGTGGGCAGTAGAACATTTCGTCATGTACCTTTTCGGAAAAGAGTTTGACCTTATCACTGACCACAAGCCCCTAGAAATAATTTTCGGTCCTAAATCAAAACCTTGCGCTCGCATCGTAAGATGGGTATTAAGACTCCAAGCGTACAATTTCAAAGCTATTTATAAACCCGGAAAGATGAACATTGCCGATCCGTTGTCGCGCTTATGCGTTTAATCTGATCCAACACCACTTGGAGCAGATACACATGTCTACCAAATAGTCGAGCATTGACGACCGCTCGCTATTTCCTTGGACGAGATTATGATGTGCTCCGAAAATGATCCTGATACGAAATTCGTTCGAAAGGGCATTTATGATAAAGAATGGGAGCAATCTGTGAAGGGATACAACATTTTTGAAAACGAATTATGCTTCTACGATAATATATTGTTGAGAGGAAATAAGATAGTTATTCCGAAAAAACTAAGGAATGACGTGCTTTAAGCAGCCCATGAAGGTCACCCAGGGATAGTCGCAATGAAAGGGCGTTTGAGAGCAAAAGTCTGGTGGCCTCGTATAGACAAGGATGTCGAAAACATGGTGAAATCGTGCAAAGGTTGCACTTTGGTTAGCATGCCAAACCCCCCGTTTCCCTTAAAAAGACGAGATTTACCTGCAGCTCCTTGGGTTGACATCGCAATGGACCTTTTAGGCCCCCTTCCTAGTGGTGAATACTTATTTGTCGTAATAGATTGCTATAGCCGGTACAAAGAAATCAAAATAACAAAAGTAATAACCAGTTCCGAAATAATAAAGATGCTTAAAGAGATGTTTAGTAGATTAGGTTTCCCAGTTTCCATCACGGCTGATAATGGAAAGCAAATTGTCAGCGAAGAATTTAAATCCTTTTGCAAGGAATGCAACATCAGACTTTTTAGCACGATTCCATACTGGCCCCAACAAAATGGAGAGGTCGAAAGACAGAATCGGGACATTCTAAAACGGCTAAGAATTTGTAAAATTGAAAAAAAAAGACATGAAAGAAAGCCTATGGGAATACCTCATGATGTTTAATAGCACACCGAATTCCTCGACTGGTAAGACACCATCAGAGCTCTTCTTCAACAGACTGAATAGGGACAAAATATCTTCTCTAGAATCAATAGGTTATCACGCTAAGGATTCAGAAATTAGAGACAGAGACAGAGAACAAAAAGAGAAAGGAAAGGAATACGCCGATAAAAAAGAAGGGCTTTTGAAAATACTATATCACAAGGTGATAAAGTCTACATTAAAGTAATGGAAAAACAGAATAAACTGAGCACAAATTTTGATCCAACGCCTCACAATGTTGAAAGCTCGAAAGATGGAGATACTATTGTGAGAAATGACGAAACTAGACAAAAATATAGGAGAAACATAGTTCATTTAAAAAAAGTAGAAGGAGTTTGGAAAGCTCTTCCAGAGAGCGAAGATAATGTAGATTCTGAATCGGAATAACTATTTTTGAGTCTAGTTTGTTTTTCTTCTATGTATTTTGAATTCCATTAATTTTGCTAAAATTATTTTGTTAAAAAAAAAAATGAAAGTTTGAATTTTGTTCCAAATCAAAGCTCTTATTCTTCAGCTAAAAAAAAAATTGTAATGATTAAAGGTAGCTTTTATTCAGTAAAAGCTATTGAATTTAATAGATTAAATAATAAGTGTTGAATTTCCTGAAATCCGGATAAACTCACTACACCGGCTTAGAGAGGTATACCTGTCACTGTCTCGAGGGCATGTATGCACACACAGAGTCAGTCGGTGATTGATCCTCGTGCAGTGCGGATGCATACGTTGGCGAGCCTGTGAACTTTACAAACATTACATATGGGGACACATACACGTTTATAATACAATTGCTAATGTTGCTTTGTTTTCTGAAAGAAAACAATCAATTTATTATTTGTTGCTAAAGAGTCACACATAAGAAACAAAAGCAGAATGTTGCAGATTTGTTCCAAATGTTGCCTCAAAAACTTGTTGGTAACTTGTTTCATATGAGTTGCAACTCAATTTTCTGAAACGTTATATATTACGTAAGCAAAGAGACGCAGAGAAGTTGCAGAAGGCAAAAGTTGCAGAACTGTTACAATTTTGGTTATGTTTTTTGAGAAATGAGTTGCATTGAAACTAAAGTGAGCCTGGTTAGTAACATGAAGGCTATCCGGTCATACATTTTCAGTTGCAGATTATCTGCACAGTAACCGTAATGTAACACTAGTACAACTGAAATAATTTATCGGTTTTAAAAATGATTTAAAAACCCCTTAGAAACATATGAGAAACTATGCTTATTTGGAAAAACTTCCAAGCAACGCATGTGCAACCAATTTTTTAAATTTCTGGTTGCACAATTCAAATGTGTGTTCTCTTGGAAAGGAAGAGAAAAAAATTAAAAATTAAAATTTAAATAACCTGAAAAAAGTGAAAGGAAAAAAGTGTTGTCAAGAACTGAAAGCCTGGATAAGAGGAAAGATAGAACTAACAAAGTATGTATGTAAGACTATAAAAATCTTATTTCCTTAACATTTCGCATGGTAATTTTCGTCGGGTTTTATTCCAACGCTCAGGTACACGCAACATGACGCAAAATTATAGCCTTACATAGATGTTGTTTGTCCGTTCAAGGGATAGCGACATTCTATGGCGAAAATGCAATAAAAAATTGTTACGTATACGTCATAGTGTCCACTGTTGACTCTATTATGTATTTGTACTTTGGTCTGATGCATCCCTAGTTGAATTTTTTTTCCTGAGATTTCGGAGATGAAAATATTTTGGATTCAATTCAATTCCATTTGTGTGGTCACCGTAACTATCTCACTGAGGATTCAGAATTATGTTCCACAAAATGATTTTGTCAAAGTCACATTGAAATCTTAGTAAAATGTTGTTAGTTATAACTTATTTTGACCGAGACCGAAATGTGCCCAATATTCATAAAGCGAAAATGTTTATGCACAGAAAATCGTGCATTTTCGGTGTAAACATTGTCTTGGTCTAAAAGCTTTAGTAGGAGTTCAGCCTTAAATATAATTTTGAAGAATGAACTGGAAATGAAATGAAATGAATTCAGTTTCCTGAATTTAAAAACAAAATTGGCGGTTGATTAAATTTAAATCAACTTTTTTACTATTAATAATTATTTATTTTATTTACAGAAACTCCTATTGCTTAGTCAGTGCATAGAAGAACAATTTTCCATCATTTATAAGGTAATACTTTTGTTTGTTTATCAGTTTCGACTACAAACATACAACCGACAAACAAACAAGAGTCTTACTTTATATATTAGTATAGATAAGTAAATTTTGAAAAAAAAGTTTAAAAATTATCAAATTACTTTTGAAAGCAAAATATTGGGGCAACATAATTATGTACGTGCTTTCAGAGAAAAAATACATTGATCGGATATTTACTTTTGAAGGAAATCTTTTGACAAAAAACGGTTTTATGGAAGGTATCGTATCTGAGAAAAGGAGTGGGCCCATTTTAATATGAAGCCTGGGCCCAGTGTGTTCACTAACGAAATTGGTATCAAATGAGAGCTATAGTAGAGCAGATTATTGAGGTGAAATTTTTCCGAAATCGTTGGTTGGGTTTTCGAGATATTTGCGTTCAAAGTTGGCTTACTCTGAAAGTGAATTTTACTCATTTTTTTGAGAAAACAGCTTATATCGTGTGATCAATGGCCCGCATCAAATCAAATTAAAGGTCTTTTAAATACATTCAAAATTATTTGTCCACCTCAACTGCATATTCAAATATTAAGTTATTAATTTTTGAATATCGAGTTTTTTAACTAACTTTCTGAACAACGATATCTCTAAAAGATCAACTGTGAAATACAATTTTTTTTTGCATCATTTTGGAGATTTATGTCTCAACTTTAATTGTATATATAGTTAAGGACCCTTTCTCACAAACAAATTACTCTTTTACCCACTAACTCTAGGAATTTTTTTTTTTCTTATAATAACTGAGCCAGATATAATTTTTTAAATACTGATAACACTTTGTACATTGGTGATTAATAATTTGGCAGTATGTTTTTATTTTTCTTATGACGACCAAATTCAGATACCACAAATTACTTACAACTTTCACTCAACAACTCAAAGTTTTCATACCACTTTTGCTCTGATGCAGTTTTCTCTAAAAAAAAATATGCATAATTAAAAGTGTTTTGGAAGGAAATACTAAGCTGACAAACAGCTAAAGCAAACAGGACGAGGTGTATTACCATGGTAAGGTGGGTTGTGGAGATCGTTAATGGACGGTTCAAAGAGATTTTAAACTGTTCCGCCAGAATTTTTTTTTTTTTTGCGGCTGTAATTCTTAATAAGTTTCATCCATTAATAGAGCAAAGAGGACAATCAAGAAACCAGTGTATTACTAGCATTGGCATTGAACAGGATAAACATTCCTAATTATTTGGGGGAACAGCCTTAAGAGAACAAGACCAGTGTTTTGTCCAATCAATGGCCATATTCCGAATTTGAATAACATTCCTTTGCTTGTTTTGACAGAGCTTCGAAAGATTTAACTCGGAATTTATCAAATCAAGCAAGCACGCTCTTACTGTGGATAACATCTAAAAAAATAATGGAATCTATATGATAGAAATTTGTGAAAACCTGATCCAAATTAATAATGCACATCGAAGCCTAATGGAAAACAATAACTATTTAGTCAGCGGTCGCATTAAATCTCGGCACGTTAGTCAGAAAATATATGTTACATATATCCTTATAAGTACTGACTCAAGTGTAAGTGCAATTGCCTTGATAGCATGAGGACAGTGGGTTGTTGGGCTCACGTTACGAGTATTTTGTGGTATTTGGGATTTGCACGTCACCAGGAAAATATAACCATACCGCCAGCTGAATTTTTAAATGATATTTTAGTAGAATATAAAGAAGATTAAATTTAAAAAAATGTTTGAGTATAAAACTTGGTTGTAATTAAAATGAATATTAAAAAATAAAGAAAAGCAAATAATTAACATTATTAATGTTTTTGAAAGACTTCTTCAGCAAAACAAATGAAAATTGTAAGTTTTCTTATACGAACTGTTTCTTAGGAAAAGCATATTTTCTTGAAAAGCATCACCTTTTAATAAATAACATTGAAGATTATTTATTATAGTTCAATTCAGTATTGAAAATGTATGGCTTTAAAAAAGCTTCCTAGAGTAAGTGCGTAAAAAAGTAATTTTTGGGTGAGAAGGTGAGACATAAATCTTTAAAATGATGCAAAAAAAAATTGTATTTCACAGTTGATCTTTTAGAGATATCGTTGTTCAAAAAGTAAGTGAAAAAACTCGATATTCAAAAAGTAATTACTAAATATTTGAATATGCAGTTGAGGTGGACAAATAATTTTGAATGTATTTAAAAGACCAAATAAATACCTTTAATTTGATACGTTTTCCTGCGGGCCATTGATCACACGATATAAGCTGTTTTCTAAAAAAAAAAAAGAGTAAAATTCACTTTCAGAGTAAACCAACTTTAAACCCAAATATCTCGATTTCGGAAAAATTTCACCCCATAAATCTGCTCTACTACAGCTTTCATTTGACATCAATTTCGTTAATGAACGCACTGGGCCAAAAAGTGGGCCATGTCCTTTAAGCTTTTTATTATTCCCCAATGTAGACTACACTAAATTTTGATCTTAAAAAAAAAAAAAAGAAACGTCAAATGCGAATTCGTTTAAACTTTTAATTTTCAACTTCAAAGCCAACCGGACCAGTGGTTAAGGATGTAGGTGCGTTTACAGACAGAAAGGTGGACGGAATCGCCGGACCAACTTTTTTCGGCTTCTCTATCATCTGTTAAGTGATAGTTTTTCTTTACTTTTCACCACATAGATTAACTTTTTAGACATCAAACAATAATGAATGTCTTAAAGTGAATTTAATCAAACAGTTATTGAACGTTTTAAAAGAAAGAGTGTTTAGTTCTGTTGCTTTTGTTGTGAACAGTTTCAAATCATGGTGGTGCATAATGCACCACATGGGCATGGTGCTAAGTGCACCAAGAGAATTTTATGTAAACTGAACATCTTTTTTTTTGTTAAAGATGCCACGGAAGCCAAGAAGGGAGTGCATACCAAAGAGCAGATGAGTGCAGTACTTCGGAGAATCGAAGGGGGATTGTCGACGCGAGCGGCAGCAAAAGTAGTTGGTATCTCGTACCATACCATTCGGCGATACTATATATGAAATCGAAAAATTATCCAAACCCAATAATTCTAACATCTACTAATGACCATAGTCGGTTTTTCTCAGAACTGTAGGAAAATTCACTTAAATCATATAAAACCTACTGTGCAAATTTATTCTATGGAATAACAGCCACGGAATGCCCCAAATTAGCTTTCCAGCTTGCTTCCATTAATGAAATGGAAAATATTCCAACAACCTGGAAAACACATTCCATGGCTGGTTTGGACTGGCTGCGAGGCTTCCGGGGACGGCACCCTGAGCTTGCATTAAAAAAACCTGAAGCATGCAGCTTAACTTGAGCCACATCGTTCAACAAAACCTCTGTTGAATTATTTTTCGATAGCCTTCATAATGTTCTTCAGAGGCACCTGGAGTTTTCGGATTGGACACGAATATCTAATTTTTATGAGACAGCAACGACAAAAGTACAGAAACCTCAAAAGGTACTTGCAACGAAAAATGCCAAAAATTTATCCAAGGTGACGAGTGGGGAGAGAGGTATCCTGGTAACAACATGTTGCATTATAAGTGCTAGTGGCACAGCCTTACCTCCAATAAAAAAAAAGCCACATGATTAATGGAGCCCCACCAGGGTCATTGGGATTGGCAACACCATCCGGCTGGATGAATTCGGAAATATTTGTTGAGATAACCACACCAATACCAGCATTACAAATCCAAGTCTTCTGATCATGGACAACCTCAGGTCCCACCTGGCTATACAAGCCCTTAATTTGGCAAAAGATTCGGGCGTAACAGTTCTCACATTTCATCCACACACAACTGCTAAAATGCAGCCACTAGATGTTGGGGTGTTCGGTCCCTTTAAAAAGTTTTACAACAGCGAAATGGAGTCTGTAATGCTTCGTATGCTTGGAAAGCCAATAACAATTTACCATCTAGCTGAAATAATCGGTAAAACGCCAATTAACATATCGAACGTATTCAAGAAAACATGAATCTTTCCTTTTGATAGACATGTTTTTACAGATGAACATTTTCTACCAAGTTTTATAACTGACCGGCCAGATCTTTCAGCCTCGATGAATGATGAATTAGTTCATAGCACGGAATTTTCACAGATTGACGAAGAGGAACAAGAACAACCCCATTTCAGCCAAAGTAAAACTTTCTTGGGTCCATTTGACTTCAGACAGCCAATTAAAGCGGGCCCTCGTAAGAACGGTAGGAAACGTACTGCTTAATTGCTATCGATACTCCAGAAAAAAAATCAATTCGTTGCAAAAAAAAGCAAGTTAAGATAAGGAAAAATCCCAAACGTAAAGTTGTTCAAAGCAGTGACAGCGATACTGATACTTCATTGCAACTAGATGATTCAGACTGCATCAGCTAAAGTGCATCGGACCAATAAGATAGCCTTCCAAATTCAGTTGAATTAAATTATAAATATCTTGACCGTGCATTGCATTGAATACAATTTCAGAGATAAATAACTTTGTTGTCGTGACATTTAAAGCAAAAAAATTAGATGTTTGTTATGTTGGTAAAATATTAGAGCCCATAAATACTGACAACGAGTGGTTTATAACATTTTTGAAATTAAAATCGAAAGCCAAAGAGTTATTTTGTATGCCACAAGTCCCCGATTTTGCTTTGGGGAAAGATTCAGGCATAAAATACGTTTTGAGTGATCCGACTCTGTCTGGAGCAACAAAACGACAGCAATCGTTGTATAAATTTGTCAAATCTCTCGGAAAACTTAACATTCGTTAAGGCTAATAATGTTTTTTCAGTTTGTTTTTTTTTTTTTTTTGTTCCTTTTTTTTTTGAATAATTTATGGTTTGTTTGATTTTTTAGTTTTAAGTTTTCTTATATTATTTTCATGCCCAGTTTTATAAACAAACAGTAAAAGCATTTTTATCTAAAAGTTTTTTAAAGGCCTGAGCCTTTGATTTTTTTCAGTTTTACCAAGCTTAAACTGGGAAATTTCAGGGATATTTTTGTAAGAATAGAGTTCTCTTCACAACCCTGAAAAAAATAAAATCCCCCTTTTCTTCCTATTGAGCGAATTGTGTGAGAAGAAATGAGAAAGCATTATATGTTGAAGTAGATGACAAGAATCACAAAATACAACGGTGTAAACATTTCCAAAATCAAAAACAACCGTTTGAGTAATCGTGTCGTAAAATTACAAAAGAAAAATATGAACACCAATTTAAAAAAAGAGAACGAGGAA
>CAKKXW010000001.1:91398755-91422866 GCA_920937365.1 Sphaerophoria rueppellii
CAACAGCGAACTTTACGGGTTGTACAACGACATGGACCTAGCCAGAAGGGTCAAGGTCCAGAGACTCAGATGGCTCGGTCATTTAGAGCGAATGGACACCAATGCTCCGGCCCGGAAAGCCTTCGACACTATTCCCGAGGGACGTAGGAGGAGAGGAAGACCGCGACTCAGGTGGCGCACTCAAGTGGAAGAGGACCTCAACCAACTCGGAGTGCAAAACTGGAGACGACTAGCCAAGGATCGAGCTAGCTGGCGGAGCCTGTTGATTGAGGCCCAAGTCCACAACGGACTGTAGCGCCACCTTAAGTAAGTAAGTATGTCAAAGATTTCGACGGATTACAAACCTCTTTTCCAATTTGGAACTCGGTTTACAAAATTTACAGTTCGGCACAGCCACAATCAACTCTTGGCATTGAATTTCGGTCCAAAATTGTCGCTCTATGGTTTTTATTGGTTTGAAATCCTGAGCTAACCTCTCATCAACAAAATTGATGTCACTTCTGTCTACAAAAATCTGAGTAAACCTGAATTTCGTGGTTTGAGAAGTTTGGCTTTCATAAAATTAGTTTAGAGTAAAATTAGCCTTAAAGGTAAAAAGGAGTTAACCCACAAGTTAGAAATACTTGAAAAAGGAATACTTGGAATTCTAGACTTAAAATCTTAGGGAGGATATTTTGAGATTTTGTTCGAAAGCGTTACATATTCAGTTCCATAAGAAGTGCTGTAGTCTGTCTTCACATCCGACTTACAAGTATCCAGTTTTGTCTATCTTATGTTTAAAAAAGTGTTGCTCTTAGAATTGTGTCTTCCAGGAAGCACTACACTCTCATTACATAATCAACTCAAGTTGCATTTGCATTTCAGATAGCAGAAGAAAATATATCCCGAAAAACCTCTTTACATAAACAGAATGTCTCATCCCCCACATAACTCACTTATCCAACACCTTCACTAACAATCATACAAAAACTTAAACAAAAAAAAACCTTAAATGTAGATTAATCCTAGTGGAAGTAAAAACATTGCAATTGCATATGCAATCTCTGGCTCAACGATGACTTTGGCGAGGCGTGGCAAAGCGAGGTGAAGCGAGGCAAAGCGAAAGACAAGAGGGATGAAAACACGTTGCTCATGGTAGTTTCGAAATAAACATCGAAAAAAAATGTATTCCCTCTGGGTGGTTATCCTCTTTCTCATCTTGTTCAAGTATTAAGCACGCTTGGAAAAAGGATTCAAGAAGGATATTTTTAAACTCTACCAACGCCTCGTAGAATCGCAAAAGGCAAAAGCAAGGAGGAAGAAAAAAAGCTCCATAACGTGATTGCGTTTGAAATTAAATATCCTTCTTGTTTTTTTTTTTATTTTACAAACACCACCCCTCACTACAAAAACGCTCGAAGCCGTAAATTCCTTCGCATAGTCGTCAAAAGTCCTTATTGTGCGTTCTCATCGTTGTTGTTTTTCTTTTCTTTTTGAAAACAGCTCGAGAGAGAAGCACTTCAGTTTACTTTTTTCTACTTCTCCGAATTGACATAGATCCTGAAGGAATCCTTCTCCTCCCACGCGCTCCTAACACTCTCGTGCATGTTCCAAATCCGCAACCTCTCCCCACTGCCACACACATTAACATAGCAACGTCTTAATAATTATTATTAATTGTGGGCATATCTCTTGGCGTTGACAATTTTAAGGATTCCAAATGTCAAAATGAGTAGAAACAGAATTTAGGTTTTTGTCGTTTGTGTTTGTTTGTGTTTATGTCGAAGGATGTGGTGTGTGTTGCTGTTGAATTGCCTGAAGTGGCATCAGCTATCAACGTACCTCCTCTGCTATTAAAGCTCATCATTCACAACAGCTATGGAACCTGTTCAAACCAGCAGAGTCGACGGCCCTCAGCCATCAAAGCAACGGCATTAATATATAAATGTACATTAGGTCACAAATTTTCTGTTCGTGTGCGGATGGCGGGCGGACGGTATACGTGGGGGCTAGGAACGATGTCGTCATCTTTTGTGTCAAGGGTCTCATATTTCAATGTGCGAACTTAAGCCTAAGAAGCATTTTGGTTTTTCTAGAAACTGACAACATCTGTGAGAGCCAGGATCTGTCTCTGTCGTCGTTGTCGCTGTGTCTGTCGGTCGGTGGTCGTTTAGTGGTTGTCGGCACTTGGCTTAAAGCAAATCCTTGATCTAGATAATCTGCGTTTGTTTGCTGTTTTGTTTTATTATTATTTTTTTTTTTTGCTTCTTATTTTATTTATTTTTGTCAACTTTCATTTTCTGAGAGGGAAAAGCATTAATAATTGTGGAGTTAAAAAAATGTGAATCCACACCAGCTGACACTGTTTCATAGGAATCAAAATTATGAAGGAAATTCAGCATGGGCAGGTTTTCTTGTGTATTTTTGTATCGATGCGATGCGAGGGTTTAAATTACATCAACCAAAATCTTAGTAAAGGGTGGCTCCGTTCTGTAGAAAACGTTGGCTGAAGAAGAACAACAGAAACTGTAGCCGGTGTCATAGAAAAGGTTTTCCGAAAATAGTTGGTTCGTTTCAGAGGGAGAAAGGACGATTCCAAAAACTTTCTAATATAAGTCAAGTCATCTACAGCGTAGCAGATGTCGCTATTAACAGCTTAGTCTTACGTTCGCCAGATCGTCATGGTTCCGTCTTAACTCCAGTATAAAGGTGTACATTGTTTTTATTATTTGACTCAAGTAAGAATTCCTTAATACAATCTTACATCTAAATCTTATTATTCTTGTCTTAAATCTAGTTCGTCGAGCTTACACTTCTCTGATTATAGCGTAATCCATAATGCTTTCTTGATCGGTTGTCGGAAGCTATGATGAAACCGCAGGAAATTTCCCCTGGGAGCACTGAAACAGCCAGTGGTGGGGCTGCTATTAATCACTCTGCTATTCCACTGAACAGTGAGCAGGAGTGATTGCTCTTCAATGTTACTGCTATACTGCTCACTGCTCTTTAAACTATTCAGTGATTAAATGAGCAGTGAGCAGATTTGCAGTGAGCAAAATAGCAGTGAAAAGAAAAGCAGTGAACAGAAAAGCAGTGAGCAGAAAAGCAGTGAGCAGAATAGCAATGAACAGAAAAGTAGTGAGCAGTAGAATACTGGAATAATACCTCAATGCTTCATTGAATGATCCAAATTCGGTATTGCTTTTAAGTGGAGAGTAGTAGATTTATTTAACTGAATTGTGTTTTTTTTTAGAAATCTTCACTTTTCCCTTCACTTAAAACCAATACCGAATGTGTACCTATATTATTGCATTACTCAACGGCGGCGTACTGCCACCCTGCTCATTACTTTTCTGTTCATTATCATTGCTATTTTGCTTAATGCTCAATGCTTTTCTGCTCATCTACTCGCTGCTCATTTATAAGATTAGAAAATAGAGCAGAAAAGCTGTTAGAAAAGAAGCAATGACAAATGAGCAGAAAAGCAGTCAGCAGGAAGCCTCTCGCAATAGGCAGTGACCAGTGAGCGCTTGAGCTTGGGGGCTTTCGCAGTACCATTATAATTTTGCCATAATTTTCCTTAAATAATGGAAAAATGTGTGCAGGTATATCTGATAGCGTAAACAAATTTTTGTAAGAATAGAATATGTACATTTGTCGGTCCTTTTTCAACATTAACTACTCATTTTAGAGCGATCAAATAGCTGCTACTTTAAACCGCTCTTTTTGTAAACTGCTCAGAGTGATCACTGCTCAATAAAAATAACTCTTAAGCATCTCTAGAAACAGCAAATAATAGCTCTGGTTGAACTGCAGGTACAAGTACGGACCCTGGTGGCATGCGAAATGGTGAGATTTATGATGGCCCCTGGTTGCACGTAGCAGTACATATTTTCATTGGTTCTTATTTTCTTTTTCACTAGTGCGGACAATCTATTTTTCATAGCACAGTGCAGGCTGCTTTATTTTTTTTTTTTTTATAATTTGCACCCACTTAAGGGATTTTTGTATACCCTTTTTATGCCAGAGACCAAGTGAGTGCATTTGGAAGAAGGGAAGGGGTTTGAAAGGAGATTTCGGTGTACATTGGTCTTAAATTCTTGAACATTGTAGGACTGGGAAAGACAGAGTGTGGAAGACAGTTTCACATACGCGTAGTACGGCTAAAGAATGATTTCCTATACTTGAGAGTACGTCTGAAGTTGGACTCGGTAAACTGATGGGCGTTGCTAGAAGCGCGAGTATTAAGGGCGAATAGTTTGAGGGGAGGAATGCAACTGGCTATTTCACTAGAGCAATTTCCGTAAAAGTAGCGATAAAACAAGGAGAGACACGCTGCGTTACGAGCGACGGTGGTCTAAAGTTGTGAATGCGTCAGTGATCTCTCTATCACCAATCATTCTTACAGCTCTTTTTTGAATTCCATCTAAGAGGCTTAAATAAGTAGCTGGAGCACCAGCCCAGAGGTGTGAATTGTACTCAAGCTTTGGACGGATATAGGTTTTATAGAATAGCCAGATCAGACGGGGAGAAAAATTTCTTGCACCGTCTTAAGAAACCCAAACATCTTGCGGCATTTTTGGCGACATCGCGTGTGTGCTCGGTCCACAAGAGGTGGTCAGTGATGCACATACCGAGAATCTCGAGATAATCGGTCTCATTGATGCAAATGCAACTCATGGAAAGTGGCAAGGGGGTGGTATATCTCGCTTCAACTATACCAGACAGCATTGAGATTTCGAAACATTAAACTCTACACGGACAATGCTGTTTAAGTCAGAGTTTAATGAACTTATCATATTTTGCCGTTGCATTTCCACATCCGAAGAGGAGGGATGTGAATCTGGGAACGAATATGAGAAGCTAAGGGACTATCGTCAGCGAATCAATTTATTGGATTAGAAGTAACAAACAAGAGATCATTTATAAAAATGAGAAAGAGGGTCGGAGACAAAACGGAGCCCTGGGGTACACCAGCATTTATATTGTGGGGTTCAGACTTGAATCCGTCCAATACAACTTGTATTGAACGGTTCGAAAGAATGTTTCTAATCCAACGAAGAAGGGATTCATCGATACCGAAGGCACGCATTTTCGATAAAAGGGTAAGATGCCAGACTTTATCAAATGCCTTTATGCTTCTTCGAGTGCTGACTGAGTGTGAATTGTATGCAAACAGTAAAATAGTTAAAGTGTGAATGAGCAAAAGATCATTACAAGCGTCTGGTACCTCTTCGGCCCCCCAACTAGTTGCCTCCTTCTTACACTTCTTTGCGTTAAACTCGTGTCTTGATCATACTTTCTTTTGAAAGATTAATTACTCCGGTGTTACGGGTTTTTTGTTGTTTTCAGCTTTACCTGCGTCCTCATTATTCAAGGCTCACAAGCCTACTACTGAAGTCACAATGGCTGAGCTAAGCCAACCATGTTTATGTCGTCATCGCATCAGAGCTGTTACAGAGAATGGTTTTTCGCAATGTTATCAAAAACTGATGTTGGAAGTTGCTTGTAGCATAATAACAAAGAGAACGTACGACAGCACATAAGCCACATATGTCGGCTTATACTCTTCAACAATTCAAATAATCGCTTGCCTGTTCTGGACAGCTGAGTTGACAAGCTTTTTTGGGCGACAAATGATAAGCTCCATATGCCCAATCTAGAAAAAATGCGATTCTATGTCATGCAAAAACTACCGAGGCATATCCCCTGTGTGTGCGTCTTAAACTGCTTCGCAATATACCAGTGTGGCCATAGGCCAGGCAGAGCAACGATAGACCAAATATTCACTTTTAGGCAGATTCTGCAAAAGACCAAGGAATTTCAAGTCGAAACCCACCAAGCTGCTTATGATAGTATCCACAGCCAAGAGCTTATAATGGCAATGTCTGAATTCGGGATCCCGAAAAAAACTGATATAGCTGTGCCGCATGACGTTAAACACTACGCTGTGCAGTGTGCAAATGGGTAACAGCTCATCTGAGGGTTTAGACAAGGAGATGCGCTGTCATGTAATATCTTCAACATAGTCCTGGAGCAGATTGTGAGCAAGGCAGGTGTGAGCACGGAAAACACTACCTTCAACAAATCCACCCAGCTCCTAGGCTATGTGAACGACATAGACATCATCGGTCGATATAAGAGAGCTGTGCTTGAGGCCTTCACAGTGATTGAAGAACTGGCGAAATTCGTTAGTCTTAAAGTGGATGAGGACAAAACAAACTACATGCTATTAACAAACAAAGCAACATATGTCCACCACCTAGGACAAAACCTCACTGTTGGTAGCATCAATTTCGAGGTTGTTAAAGAGTTCAACTACCCTGGAACAATCCTACGAAGAACTACCCTAGCTTACCGCTGCTAATTCGGTTTGGCAAACCATTTTTTTCAAAACTCTTCACCCGAAAGATAAAGGGTGGTATGCGAAATGCTTTTTCTCAGTCTCATGAGATTGAGCTCTGAGAATGAGCTCGAGATTGTGAGATAGAGCATTTGCAATGAGACAAAGCTCAATTTGGTATGCAAGAGCTTTGTCTCATCTCACTTTCTCAGTCTCAAAATGTCTTCTTTAAGTGGAAGTAGTGTTTTTGATAGCTCTTCAAAAAAAAAACCATGATACAAATATTTTGTTTGTGAATTTTATTAAAAGAAATGCAGGGTTCCGGTACGGAGCTATTAAAAACGGAGTAATTCCATAGCCTTCGTCTGGTAAATTTCAGAATTTTTAAAGATTCTCGAATCATGTACCGACCCTGGCCAAGAGATGTCAACACTCGTAAACAGTTCTACTCCGTTGCAGGTCGCTTGAACATTTATTGAATGAAAACCTAACACAAAATAAAGAGAATTATTAATTATATTTTTGAGAACACTCAAACTTTGTGTTATCTACCTTCTCTATTTACAAATTCATCACTGTGACGGATAGGCTTTTTAATGCGCACGTGAGTGCAATCAATTGCTCCACCTCCAATGCAGGATGGGACTTGATACTTATTTAGCCAAATTTCTTTTTCGGCATCTGTCTGCTCCAACGTATTCGGAAATTTAATCCAGTCCTCTTTTTTGCTTACAATTTTTTCACCAACTTCGATTATGATCCTAGATACCGAACTTTGGTCGATTCCGAAGTCTTCGGCAATTCCGCTTTGTAAACCAGGATCAACAACGAATCGTAGAAAAACTATCAATCTGGTTTTATTAGATAAACTACCACCCCGAAATGTATCACTACTTTGAAAAAATAATCTGTTAAGGCCTCAATTTGGGTTTGGGTAAACCTATGAAGAATTTTATAATTTCCTGTTGACTCAAAAGGAGCAAAAATATTCATGTGCTCAGCCATTGTTATTCCTAAGACAACTAATTTCCAGTCTCAACATTTTACAAGCTTTGGCTCATTTAAATGAGACAACGCTTTTTTTCTGCATACGGAAACATCTCAAATGAGATAGATCTATAAAATGAGATCGATCTCATTTTTGTGAGATTTGTCTCAAAACAATTTTGCATACGAAAGCTAGCAAAAGCTCAAAATAATGAGATTTGAGACTGAGACAATGCATTTCGCATACCACCCAAAGTGTCTACTATCCAAGACTTTGATTTTACCAGTCTCTACGGCGCCGCCGAGTATTGGAAGATAATTTAAATAGGGGAGTTAATACTGGGCACTTTCAAAAGAAAAATTCTTGGCCCTAAAGCCAAGAAAAGACGACTTCATTGGCTCCGCCACATCAAGCGAATGGATGACAACGCTCCAGCCAAGAAATACCGAACATACGGTACAAAAACAAAGTGACTGCGGATGCCAGAGCGCTTTCAGCGAGTAGAGAGTGCATTCAAGGGACCGTTCACGATGGAAGGCTTCAGTGTCTCAGGCTGAGGTCCTTCTTGGATTGTGAGCCGTATAAGTCATCTAAGTAGGAGAGCATGCAATTGGACCTCCAAAAACAGAAATTGAATCACCGGCTGATATTTTTCTTTTTATATTTTTTCAAAAATCAAAGGTCCTCACACTTACACTCGCAGTCAAAATTACACTACGAATCCGATCTTGTGCAAGAAGCCGTCTACAGGATTGTATTACATTACACACACAATTGTTTTGCAATTGGCACTAAAATGCGGTTTAGCTAAGCACACTGCCTCGTTTCTTATGTTCTGGGCTATTCGGGTGTAAACTTTTCCTTTTCCTTTTGTGATGTGAAAAACCAAATTTTAATGAAATTCGATGGTTGAGAAATTCATCACATGTCGTTTCCATAATTTCGCAGTTTTTCTTTGTTCAATATTTTCATTTCATGTTCATCAAAATCTATAGACACACAAGTCTCATTCAAATAGCGAGTATAAACAGAGACACACTTTATTTGAACATAGCTAATAATTATTATAGAAACTGGTAATCGGTGGAGGCGGGATAACTATCAGTATTGGGGTCATCGGAGCGAACACTAATCCAGGTGGACTAATCACGGCCTTATCAGGAATTGGAATGCGAATCGACTGAGCCGTAACTGATGATATCGCTGATGGTATGATTACAGGTCCTTTTTGAAATTGATTGCTAGGATTTTGATTAGGATAATGGTCGGGTTCGCCATCAACGACAACGCCGCCGCCGCCAGCATAGGAAATCTCATTAAAATTATTTGCGGTCGGCCTTATAAGCTCCAATTGCGAATTCACCGTCGGGAATTGTGGCCTAGATAAAGCAACTGCAAAAGCGCCGAGAGTGATAAGCTGAGAGGCAAAGAGTCGAAGCGTGACGTGGTTTTGTGTGAAGAAGATGAACAAGTATCTCGGTTAGATAAACGCTAAAGATTAAATGATTTCAATTTACGTGTGTCTTACCCATCGGTAGATCAACATGGTTGCTTGAAGGCTTCTCTCCATCGCCATCACCGTAAACCTTAACCGTATGATGTGTTGGGCACTTTGGTGAATGATGTCACATGCTTACACAGTGACACGTTTTATATGGCCCTGGAATCCATCAAATTGGAATGATTCCTCTTGCTGTCGTTCCTCGCTTGTAATCTTGTGAGAGCATTTGAAGAGGAAATTCTTGAAACTTCCGTGTTTCTATTTTTTTTCTTGTTTTTTTTTTTAAGGCAATGAACCAAAGGCCAAAACTTGTTACACACACGTTTTGCAAAGTTATGTGGAGCAATTTAAATGATGGGAATCGGTACCTGCTTTTGGTTTGGGTTTTGGGGGGCGCCCTTAAGCTGGATGGAAGCTTGATAGGTATAAGAGTCTTCTTAATGGCGTGTGAAGTATATTTTTTCTTATTTCAATTTTTTGCAAGAGGGAAAATATGAGACGTAACGTAAATTCAGTGTACAAATGATGAAGATTATGATCAGAGATGGATGGAAGAAGTTTTGAGGTCTGGTGTCTGGTTTTTGACGGAGACAACCCACGGACGCATGCTGGTGAATTGTGATATGTTTTATGCCAAATGATGGTTTTTACGTGGGAAAATGAGAAGTTTTTCTGGCAGCCCTCAAATTGAAGAAGTCATTTGTTATTTTGTTTGGGTTGTGCGATTTGAAGGTTTTTCTTCTTTTTTTTTTTGTGGGCGAAATGAATTAGTTTTTGAGTCGGTTTGAATGTGAAAAATTATGTTAACCTTTTGGTTTTGAATAGACATAATTTTTGTGATGGGGTTAGCATAGTTTTTTCTTTGTTCCTTTCGCTAAAGGCATCAGCAATTGTTTGTTCTTACTCCATACAACCAAAAGGCCTTATGAAAGCGCCTCAGTTATTATTTTTGTGTAAGATGCAAGTTCAAAGTGTAGTGAATTTAAGAAGTAAAATTAAAGTTCATAGTGAAAGCTTAAATCTCAGACGGAGAAAGCAGCCGTACGCTATGGTCTCAGACTTAGAAAGCAGCCATGAACTTTAATCATAGACTGAGAATAGCCGCCGTACACTTTAATCACAGACTGAGAGAGGAGCCGTACACTTTGATCACAGACTGAGAAAGCAGCCATACACTTTTATCACAGACATAGAAAGCAGCTGTACTCTATGATGGCCGAATGAGATGGCAGCCCTAAACTTCAGAGACTGAGAATGGAGCCGTTCTGAGAAAACAGCACTTTAATCACAGACTAAGAATACCAGCCGTACAATACAATCAAAGACTAAGAAAGAAGCCGTATACTTTAATCACAGAATGAGGAAGCAGCCGTACACTATGATCGCAGACTTAGAAAGTAGCCATGAACTTTAATCATACACTGAGAATAGCCGCCGTACACTTTGATCACAGAATCAGAAAGCAGCCGTACACTCTAATCACAGTCACAGAAAGCAGCTGTACTCTATGATGACAGAATGAGAAAGCAGCCCTACACTTTAATCAAAGACTGAGAAAGGAGCCGTTCTGAGAAAGCAGCACTTTAATCACAGACTAAGAATAGCAGCCGTACAATATGATCATAGTCTAAGAAAGTAGCTGTATACTACTTCAATCACAGAATGAGAAAGCAGCTGTACACTATTATCATAGACTGAGAAAAGAGTCGTAAACTTTAATCACAGACTGAGAAAGCAGCCGTATATGTACTATGATCGCAGACTGTGAAAGTAGCCATGAACTTTAATCACAGACTGAGAATAGCCGCCGTACACTTTGATCACAGACTGAGAAAGCATCCGTACACTCTTATCACAGACACAGACAGCAGCTGTACTCTATGGTGACCGAATGAGAAAGCAGCCATAAACTTCAGAGACTGAGAATGGAGCCGTTCTGAGAAAAAAGCACTTTAATCACAGACTAAGAATAGCAGCCGAACAATATGATCAAAGACTAAGAAAGAAGCCGTACACTTTAATCACAGAATGAGGAAGCAGCCGTACACTATGATCGCAGACTTAGAAAGTAGCCATGAACTTTAATCATAGACTGAGTTTAGCCGCCGTACACTTTGATCACAGAATCAGAAAGCAGCCGTACACTCTAATCACAGACACAGAAAGCAGCTGTACTCTATGATGACAGAATGAGAAAGCAGCCCTACACTTTAATCAAAGACTGAGAAAGGAGCCGTTCTGAGAAAGCAGCACTTTAATCACAGGCTAAGAATAGCAGCCGTACAATATGATCATAGTCCAAGAAAGTAGCTGTATACTACTTCAATCACAGAATGAGAAAGCAGCTGTACACTATGATCATAGACTGAGAAAAGAGTCGTAAACTTTAATCACAGACTGAGAAAGCAGCCGTATACTATGATCGCAGACTGAGAAAGCAGCCATGAACTTTAATCACAGACTGAGAGTAGCCGCCGTACACTTTGATCACAGACTGAGAAAGCATTTGTACACTCTAATCACAGACACAGAAAGCAGCTGTACTCTATGATGGCCGAATGAGAAAGCAGCCATACACTTCAGAGACTGAGAATGGAGCCGTTCTGAGAAAACAGCACTTTAATCACAGACTAAGAATAGCAGCCGTAAAATATAATCAAAGACTATGAATGTAGCCTTATATTTTAATCACAGAATGAGGAAGCAGCCGTACACTATGATCACAGACTGAGAAATGAGTCGTAAACTTTAATCACAGACTGAAAAAGCAGCCGTACACTGTATGATCACAGACTGAGACATGAGCCGTAAACTTTAATCAAAGACTTTGAACGCAGCCATACACTTTAATCACAGACTGAGAAAGAAGCTGTATACTGTAATCAAAGACTAAGAAAGCAGCAATTTTGTCACAGACTAAGAATAGCAGCCGTAAACTATGATCACAGACTGAGAAATGAGTCACACACTTTAATCATAGACTGACAACAGACTGAGAAAGCAGCCATACACTATGATCACGGATAGACGCCGTATGATCACACTTTGATCACAAACTGAGAAATCAGCCGTACAATATGATCAAAGACTTAGAAAGCAACCATGAACTTTAATCACAGACTAAGAATAGCAGCCGTACACTATGATCACAGACTTAGAAAGGATCTTTACACTTTACTCACAAACTGAGAATAACAGCCGTACTATTGGACTGAGAAAAGCAGACGTATACTGTAATCACAGATCGATTCCGAACGACTATGAAAGAGTCGACTCTGATGATGACTATAATCATCGATCGCTGAATGCACGAGAAATGATTTAGTTTGAAACATAATTTTAACACATTGTTCAGAGATATTTTTTATTTTTTTTTTTACAAAATGCAAGCATTCAACGACAAATGAATAGTAATTAAACGTCAAATGACAACTCAGTTTGACAGATGTCATATTTCAGCGCTTGAAACCAATGATGGAACTTTTCTTTTTAATTTTCATCAGTCATAACAGAACTCGGACGCGATCCCGTCCAGCATAAATAAATTAACCGTAGATTTGGAATTATAAAGGTGGTAACTCCATAATACCTTTTATTCAAGTTATAAGTATTTTGCCGAACATTTCAGACCACTTCAAATTCCACGGTAATGTCCTCAAATACGACATTACTACTTTCACACTCAGGACGTAAACGAAAACAAAGGGAATGACCACTTATCCTCATGTGGGTACCCCTAAGTCATAAAGAAAATGAAACAAAAGCCACAAGTTGTACAAAATATCAAAAACGAAAAAAAAACCATTTTCTAGAACGACACCATGTCACGCATGAAATTAAAAGGCTCCTTTGTTCCAGATAACTACACGATACTTATCTCTGCTCGTAACAAAAACACCCTTTCCCATTCGACATTTTATTTTATAAGACATCCAAAAACACCACATACGGCTTATGAGCACCATAACCCGACACATCGTTTAAGACTTTATGACTTCGAATTAATCACAAAGTTTTCAAAAAACCACCGCGTCCACCCAAAATTTCGAACGAATCAATTTTGCAATCGTTTTTATTAGGTAATGAGTGATAAAGTTTTTATATTCGAATCTTTAAGTTCGAAATTGTTTTTTGAGAAATGTCCTTCAGGACACGACCGATAGAAATATTTCATTTCATTTAATTTCCTTTCGTGTCGACTTGGCCGACACAAAAAAAAAACAAAAGCTTAAAGATACTTATCATAATTTTTCCTTTTGGCCTTGGCTCGAGAGCCTTTAAGCCACAAACATTAGGTAAGTCCGACGAGCTCTGCCCCAAATCTCCTGATAGACATCAAATTTAATTTCACAAAGATACTTTTATTATCACAACCAGCCCATTCTGTCGCTGTGTTGTTTTTTTGTTCGGTCTCTCGGGTATCATAGGCAACTTCCGTAATTCACCTAAAGTCCCTGGATGCTCTTGCCCTCGACAACAAGTATTTCCCATCAAAGGTCATTCCGAAAAATAAAACAAACATACAAGATACCACACACACACAACGACAGCACAAAAAAGTTAAATTAAATTAATCTGAAGTCAAGAAAAACCCTTATTAACCCAAACTGGCCAAACATTTTAATGGTTAACTATAATCCACATTAATTGTGTTTTATGTCCTCGCACGCAGAGTGAAAAAAAACGTCCTGTTTGTGTATGAACAAGAACGATAACAATTTACGTTGAACAAACACACTGCAGCCAGAATACCAACCACGCCATACCATACCAAACCAATACCATTTACCTACTATTCAAACTGAAACGAACCACACAAAAGGAAGAAGTCAATGTGCGGAATTGTCGGTTGTTTTTTGCTTTGTTTTTGTTTGAATGAATGGAAAACAAAATTGCTGAATCGACTGACCGAGGGAGGTCATCATTGGCGAACAGAACAGCAATAACGTCAACAACAGAATTGAGCACTATTGCCAACTGAGTTATTCGTTGACAATTTTAAAACAAAAACTATTAACGGAGAACTGTGTGATTTTCTTATATTGTAGCTTATTGTTCTCGCTGTCTAAATCACTCGGTCCAGAGACAGTTACCCTTTTGCGAGCATTTGCAATTCTTAATTATTTACTTAAACAGTTACCAGAACCGGGGTCTCAGGTCTCAGCCTGGGACATGCTGAACGGTCCTCAGTATGCATCTTTCGCAGCTCGTTATTAGTCCATATAATATGGTGGGTAAATCTAATTTACTAGCCATCTCGAACCTGCGAGACGAAAAAATTTTAGGATAGAGCCATTGATGACTTCCTGGTGTAGCTCACATAATTCAAAATTCATTCACCTTCTTTGGTCAAACATGAGTATCCATTGTTCTTTTGGGAAATTCCTTGACTGATACCATTTAAAGGGTTTTTCAATAAGGACGCTACAAAAGTTTTCTTAAGTAAAACAAAAACGGTTTTGGATATCAATGAAATTCTTTATTCCTGTGGACATTTGATGCCATTATGTATGGAACTCGATTTCTTTTGCATGGCCACCACGAACACGCTTGCAGAAGTCCAGACGCTGAACCCAATTTTCGACGGTTTTCAAGCATGAATCGGCCAATACTGCTGCAATTTCGCGTTCGATATTCGTACGAAGTTCATCAATCGTCGCTGGCTTGTTGGCATAAACCATAGATTTGACGTAGCCCCACAGGAAATAGTCTAACGGCGTTAAATCGCATGAACGAGGCAGCCAATTCACAGGTCCATTTCTGGAGATAATGCGCTCATCGAACTTCGTTCTCAATAATTGGATTGTTTGGCCTGCTGTGTGTGATGTGGCACCGTCCTGTTGAAACCACATATCGTCCAAGTCCATATCATCCAATTCATTCCAAAAATAATCGGTTAGCATGGAGCGGTAGCGATTCCCATTCACAGTAACGTGCCGGTCTTGATCATCACGGAAGAAGTACGCCACCAGCATGTAAACCGCACCAAACAGTGATTTTTTCCGGATGTAATGGTGCCTTGTGAAGCTCATGTGGATTGCTGCCTGACCAATAACCCATATTTTGCTTATTGACGAAGCCATCTAGCCAGAAATGAGCCTCATCGCTGAAGACGATTTTTCGATGAAAATCCGGATCATTTTCAAGTTGTTGCTCAGCCCAATTCACGAACATACGACGCTTCTGGTGATCAAGCGGCTTCAGTTCTTGCGTCAATTTGATCTTGCAATGGTATAGGCCAAGATCTTTTCGCGAAATTCGCCACAACGACGTCACAGAGATGCCCAGCGCTTGAGATCGACTTGTGAGAGACTGATTTGGGTCTTCGACAATTGATGTGCTTGCGGCAGCAATATTCTCGACACTTAGGGCACTTCCTTATCTCACTGGCTCGGGAACAGTTTGTACTGAGCCTGTGTATTCAAATTTTTCCACTAGACGCTCAATTGTTGATCTGGCAGGACGATTATGACTACCATAAATTGTACGTAGCGTTCTTAAAGTGTTGACCACTGACTCCGAATTTCGGTAGTAAATTTTAATAATTTTGACTCGTTGTTGGATCGTATACTTTTTCATGATGAAATGGAAACCTTACTGAAGAGAAATGTCAAGAGAGCGGGAAAAAATATGGCGTCGTTTGCTGTCCCTATCGGTCTGCTTTTGTAGCGTCCCTATTGAAAAACCCTTTAGTTCTGAAGATGTTTTGTTTAGTGTTGACATTTGACTCACGCACTTTATGATGGAGAAGATGTTGAAGAAATCACAGCACAGTCCAGCTGCTTGCCTGAAACAAATTGGCTTTAACATCAAACTTGCATCCCGAGATAAAACATCGAAAACTTTTGATAATGAATGCTGCCTTATATTGCCCAGAAATCGATGTGAAGATGGTGAATTTCGGCTGGAAATTCATTCTTTCCTTCCTTTGATTAAATGATACTGACAGTAATCTGTCTAGACACGATCTACACAGATACATAATACAGATGATTCGGAAAAGTATAAGACTAGATTGATATAAAAACATCTCCTACATACTTGAAAAGTTCTCAAAGTAAACCTCATCCGAGTTGAATTTGCTTTTTGATGATGTATTTCACCTTTTTCATATACAGTGCTATGACCAGTCAATTCCATGACGACTCGTCTGGCTAGGTCCATGTCCTTGTACAAACCGTAAAGTCGCTGTTGAATCTTCTTTGCCATTTCCCATCAATACACACGTGTAAAATACATTCATTATGATTTCATCGGCTTACAAGAGAATTTGAACAGGCTTTTGGAATATGGTGTTGGGGGTGGAGTTCTGCGCTATCTTCTCAATCACAATGTTAAGGAAATTGCATGGCAGTTCATCGCCTCGTCTTAATACTAGCTTGACATTAAACGATTTCGTAAGCTCGTTACAAACCTTGTTGGCACGTGAGTCATTTTTCGTCATTTTGCACAAGCTAACGAGCTTGGCCAGTATGTCAAAACTAGACATAGATTGACACAGTTTGACTCTGTAGATGATGCCATATGTACGTGGTCTTAAAATCGATATTAAAAGGTGGTGAGTGTCAATTTAGACTTCATAAGTTTTTTTCCAGAATCTACCATAAAGTGGTAATTTGGTCGTTGGTTGACTATATTGGCCTGATGCCACATTGAAAAGAACCAATAAGATTGTTGACGAAAGGCTTCAGGCATTCACATAAGAGAGGAGGAAGAGGGGATTTACGATTAAGGCTGATTCCTCTGTAGTTGGCGCAGTTAAGAGGATCTCCCTTCTTCAGGATCGGACAAACAATGCTAAGGTTCCATTCATCGGAAATGCATTCTTCCAACTGTATCTTACAGATTATTTGGTGCATACTCCTTTCTAGATTGTCGCTTTGAAGAGCTCGGCATCTAGACCATCTGCTCCGCTGTTACTTCGTCTAGGGTTCACGGAATTGTTGGCTATTATGATGTTCAATGAATGGCACCTTTCTCTCGAGTCTCGACAGCGGGGTTCTCTTTGTTGTCGCTGTTATAAAGTCTACAGAAGTGCTCTTTCCAATTCTCAGGATCGACTGCAATTCTAGTATGATGTTCCCTTGCTCATTTCTGCAAAAATAGGTTCGCTAGATGACCTTGAACCAGCTGAATTACCTTCCGATAAAAACTGGAATTTGCTGCTGTAAATATTGTTTGAATAACGAATTACACATAATTCAGCTGCTACGTTTTTTTTCACAATTTAGAAGAGCTGATGTTTAAGTTCTTAAACTAGAAATCAATTATTAAGCTCTTTTGAAGATTTAAGCAACCACGGATTCCTTTTAGGAGATGGTTGGTAAGGTTTCTATTCAGAGGCTGTGAACCAGTTAGGAGGATGATTGTATGTCCAAGAGTTTTTCCCTTGGGCCATCTCTCAAAATTCTCTCGTTGATGCTTAGATAGCCCATTTTTGTTTTGTCAAATGCGTGCCTTTCTACTTGGTTGTTTATTCGGCCATTATGGTAGACTGCAATTTTTGTATGTAAGAATATAACTCTTCCTCTTGGTCTTGGAAAGCCTTGACTAGATACTTATTTAGGTATTCCGATATTTCGTCGTCGTTCCTTACACTTTACAGGTTCCACAGGCTTGATCCAGGATTTTATAACACATTTTCTTGCAAGACTTCTCAGCCTGATTTTAGGGAGCGTGGCCACAATTTGACTTGTCTTGCTTCAGATTACAGCATTGTAATATTGTAATGTACAGGTTTATAGTATAACATAAGACCATAGCCCTCTACATGTTCGAAGCTACGGTTCTTGGTCCAAGGCACTTCAAAATGTTAACAAGGTTAAGCACTCTTACGGAGAAAAATTTGCTCCTTTTATGAGATTTGGCTATTCCAAGAAAGAGCTAAATCCAAATTCCTCAGTTTTCAGCTTTATTATATCCGTGTCAGAATTGCTTCAAATCAGGAAAGTCCATCACGGATCAGGTATTCACCCTTCTTCAGATTATAGAAAAATTAGGGATCTTGAAATCGACAGCGAACACATTTTTCACCGTTTAAGCCAGTTTTTCCTGAAAGATCTACTAAGTTTCAAAAACAAATTTTAGTGTTTGAAAATTTTGAACTTTGTAATTTGCTTATGTTTAACACATTTTAAACCTTCAAGGACCACCAAATAGCGGAAAACTAAGAAAACATTTTATTTGCACTGCCAACATAAGGCGGATACCACGCCCCCTAAATCGTAACATCATTTGCACCTACTTATCGAATATGGTCTTATCTTAAGCAGCATACCAACCTCTGCATATCACGTTTGTATTCGATGAAGAGTGACTTCAAATTTTTTTTGTTGAAAATTAATAAAGGCCGACATGGCAACCATGAATCATTTAACGAAACAGATAACAATACACGAAAGGCCATGAACACAACAAAACAAATGTTTAATACAAAAACTCCATTACACGACTATTCATAACTCATCCAACCAACCAACAACAAAAAAAATGACAAAACTCCAACTCCACCAACGAAAATTTCACATCCGCAAAAAGAAGACGAAGCTAAGGATATTTATAATAAAATGCGAGCACCTTAGTGCCAATAAAAATGGGAGATTTAATTCAATTATATGTTTCCTCATGCCGCTAGCTAGCGAACTATCTACTGCTGGTATATGGTCAAGTGAGAGCGTGGGCAGCGCTGTGTGCCACCCTCGTTTAACTTTTATATCAATTTATCTGTGGATCGGCAGGCACTAGGCAAGCAGGCATTGCCCTCAATTTTACTAACCACGCGATTCCGTTCTCTATATCCTGTCGACAAAAAAGTGGCCGACAGACACATCCACCGACCAATACAGACCGAGACCAACGCAACGGAAAGATAGACCCACGGCACGGACGAGCCTTTAGTGAGAGAAGGAAGCGCTTCTCGACCGCACCATGCTCATATAGATAATAAACGGCCACAGGACGAAGACTTCGACATAATTCAACTAGTTTAGTGTTCGATGCTCTAACTTGTTCGACCTTATGGTAGCTTCGGAGTCGTCCCTGGTTTCAACATTCACGAGAAATAGTGTCGCTGGGCGGAGATCTGGTTGGTAATGTATTTTATGAGTAGGTGCCCTTCGTCTTTCCAGGTCCCGTTTCATTCTTCTCTGTTGCGAATTCGAACCCTCTGGCTGTCGCTGTGTGGACTTTTTCTGCTGGTTAGTCGATGGACATCCTCGTTTATAGCTAAACAAGATTGCGTTACAACAATATTCCAGGAACTGCCTGCCATATCTCAACTCAAGTGAGCACATTCAAGTGCGGGCGTGGTGCGAATGCGAAGTGCGAAGTGCCTGTGCGATAGAATACGATGCCAGTACCTAATGAGGATATAAAACTCAATTTGAACATTTATTACTGTTTGGAATTGTTCTTCTTGTGTCCCGCATTTTGCGTGCCGTGTCGCTTCTTCTTCCTTAAAAATTCCAGACTCTGCTGGTGTTGTTCGTTGGCACGTTGTGCGTTCATCCGATAAACAACTAAAACAACTGGCTGCGTGCAATTATCCCAGATCCGATTAAGACACAGGAATATATCCTGTGGTACTCGCAATTGCACAGCATGATTTCGGTCAACCTATAGTTATTCGGCTCCCCTCATCCCTGTTGTACATATTTGAGCATTGACAATAGATCCTTTTTTGCATCTGTTGCACATTGACCATGTTTAGTTTAGCTGATGGTGATGGTCGGTCGGTGGTGGTATGGCAGTGGCAGAGGTAGTCGCTGTAGTGGAAGGACCACGGAGGATTAGCAACACGTATCGTAAATAAAATCAACAAAATCCCAGTACAGAGGGTGTGGTCGAACCCAGACTATGTGGTACGGAAAGGATATTTGCCGGGAAGATTTTATTTATTCAATGAAATAAATAGTGGTGGCTTTTTTGTGTGTTCTTTGGTTTGAGCAAGGGGACTCAATGTTTCGCAATGTGTCTTCCAAGAGTCGCAGTCGGTATAAGGATTTACTGTATTGAGGTGATTTTGCAAGTAAGCATAACATAGACATCAATAGACATTTTGAGAGTGAGCTAATTTTGTATTCTTATGCTCCGTCCATATGTGCATGAAGGAATTTATGGCCTTTTGTGTGTTTTTATTCCGTTTTTCTTTGTTTTGTACATTAATCGTGAATTGTTGCTGGATTGAAGTTTTCCATCACGATGGAAATGAGCTTCACATGGCAAGGTACTTAAAGGATGTTGGGAGTACCTAGTGAGCAAGCTGTTGGCTTTATTAAGTTTACGGAATTTTTGGGGGACATAAAACTACGGAAGCTTGATGTAAATGTTCTACAAAGAAAAAATAAGGAAATGGTCATAAAAGTCATACTTAAAATTAATGAGACTGCAGCACAACAGAGACAAGAGGAGAGGATGGAGAACTAAACATTTCGAATGAATGTTTGACCTTTCAGAAAACAAAATTGTGAAAATATCTGCAGTCAACTGAATGTATTAAGCTCTCTAAGTGAAGTCTGTAAGTTTTCAGCTTCGAAAGTAAGGCAGCGTCGGGAAGATTTGCAGTGTGTAATTCTTTTGAATTGGGGTAAGCCTTGAAGTGGCAGAGACTTACGGTAACAAGGTATTGCTATGAACTTGTTTAAGCAAAAGGGCCTCCCGTGGTCGACTGATCGAAGCCGAAGTAGGGTGTTGCTACTAATTACCTCCACACGAAATAATTTTTGCACCAAGGCACTTTTAATCCAACGAATGACTGATAGTGGAAGAATTCTTTTCCTTAAATCAACTGTCTTTAGTAACAGTTAGGTCCAGGGCGTAAAAAAGGAGCGATTTTTCCGCCTCTTACACTTAGAGTCATATCAAGTACCTGGTACTCTAGGTTGGGGGTTGTACGTCGGGTGACTCCCCGACTACGTAGACAAAACATTTAGTTGCGAAGCAACAACAAGCTTCGAAAACAAAAGTTCCGAGGAAATGAAGTAAGGACAACGAATTTTGGATATGCACGTGGAATGTTATGTCCCTCAATGGAACGCGTGCTGCCGAAAAATTGGCGGTGACCGTCAACTGCAATAAAGCAGAGCTGGGAAAAGAAGACATCTTTGGTGCAACAGTCGGAATGCACAGCCTGCACGACACCACTTCCGTTAACGGATTCAGGCAGACCGATTTTGCCGCAGGGCGAAATATTGTGGTAGCACGAGTGTGTGGAGAATGTGTTGCATTCCAGATATTCGAACTTTCCGAGGAGTCAACATCGAATCGGACCACTACCCGTCGTAGCCAAAGTAGTGCTACGAATATCCGGACAACGGCCAAAACAAGAAGATGCTGCAAGAAAATTCGACGTCGGACGGCTACAATCGCAAGAGATTGCCAGATCTTTCTCTGCTAGAGTGTCAAGTAACCTCTTATGGTTTCTTATTCCACCAATATCAAGTATCGAGAATCAGTGTCAATAATGCCAGAAATCAGTTTGAGATGCCGCCTCTAATGTACTACCTTTCACACAGTCACCAAAACGAAACCCCTGGTTTGGCGAAGAATGTAGGAAGGCTCATGCAGCCCGGCACTCCTGCATACAGAGTGGCGCTCGGTAGAGAACAAGAGCTTTTTGTGAACTCTACGAGCAAAAGAGGTGAGAGGAACGCCGTCTTCTTATGAGAAAAAAGAAGGAGTATGAGAAGCATTAGATCAAGGACGTTGAGAGTGCCAACAGCAGGAATGGGTTCGTAGCTTTAACCGGAGGGACGAGGAAGTACAGGAAGACCGCGCAAAAGTGGGAAACTAAGTGGAAGAGGACCTCAATCAACTTGGAGTGCAAAACTGGTGGCAGCTAGCTAGCGGCCGAGATAGCTGGCGGAGGCTGTTAGTTATGGTAGGGTTTCCATCCGTCCGGGATTTCCCGGACATGTACTCTTTTTTCACTCTGCGGGGAACGTCCGGGATAGTTTTTGTTAATTGCCCGGGTTTGTACTCTTTTTATCCATTGAGTAACCATATACTTTTATACTACTAAAACTTAAAGTTATTCAAAAAACGAACCGTACTAAATATAGTGAAGGAATAGGTCTAATACTTAAGATACGAAATTAGTAACCGAACACAACTTTTGTGCTGTCATTTATGTCAAAAAAAAAAAAAAAAATTTGTTTGTATGTTAGAATCAGAGATAAAAGGATATCCGAAACTGACGTACGTTTTATTCTCCGGATACCGCAAATTATATTTTTATGTTACTTCGTGTATGAATAAATGGGAATATGCTTGTTTGTTATGCACTCTAAGGAAAAATAGTAATTTTACTACAATAAGTGTTTAAAGTTTTTCAACACCGGTTGAATTTTGCTACAATTATTGTAGCATCAAAATGAAATCATAGTAATTTTCAACATTTGCTGAAAAATAAGCATTTTTTTGTTGAAAATTAATCAAATTTAGAATTTTTGTTTAATTTTCAGCATATTTAAACATTTTTCGATGAAAATTAAGCATCGCTGTTGAAAATTCATATCTTTTTGTTGGGAAATCAATAGATTGCTTAAAATTAAAAGTGGTGATGAATTTTCAACACCGTATTTTCTTACGAGAAATCAATTTTTTCTCTTATTCAACAGATTTTTCTGAAAATTAAACATTTTTGCCTAAAAATCGTTAAAGTTTGTTCAATATTAATCAAATATCTGAAAAAAGGAAGAGAATAGAAAAATTCAACATCCCAGATCGTATTTTTACAGTTATCGTTTTTCTCTCTTTCAACAGTTTTGGTTTAATTTAATTTGATCGTTTTCATAATCTCGTAATAATGTTGAATTTTCAGTGTGCATTTCAACAAACAATATCTATCAGTCGTGAATTAGTGTTATTAGAGCGCGGTTGTGCGATTATTAGTAAAAAAAAAAAAAAAAACAAAACAAAAAGTGAAAATAGTGAGGTGAGTGAAATATTATTATTATTATTATTATTATTATTATTATTATTATTATTATTATTATTACTAGGTATCTCATTTAGTTTTTTGTGTTTTTTCTTTTTTTCTTTTGCAATGTTAAATACAATAACAATACGGAATTAAACCAAGCCATTGTGGTATTTATCGTGGAAATATGCGACATTCAACATTTATGTTGGAAATTCAACATTGCTGTTGGAAATTCAACATTTCTGTTGGAAATTCAACATTTCTGTTGGAAATTCAACATTTCTGTTGGAAAATAAACATTTCTGTTGAAAATTCAACCTTTTTTAGAAAAAATCATAATTTTATGTTGAATAATCAACTATATTGTTTAATAATTTTCAATAATCACAATAATTGACATTTCTCTTTAAAATATATGTATATATTCTCTTGTGACAGCGACAAAATTGCAACTGGATGATGGTCATGCTCTCTCATTTATATTTCGTTAAATTCAGTTAAGTATTAGATCTCATCCTCAAAGTTTGTTTCTTTATAAGTATCGGCTTAAAATTTTCATTATATCATAACTAAATAACCTTATATCTTATCCTAATGTAAATTTTATTTTAATTTTCATTGACATAAACCAATGCTTTTCTTTTTTCTTTTATTTACAGATATGAAGCTCATCATTTTTTTTTTTATTAAATTACCTTTTTTTTGTTAATAAAATAGTGTTCATATATTCTTAATTTTTAAGGAACTATTGAAAAAAAAATAAATATATATATTTTTTTAAAATACATATCTTTCTTTTTTGTATGATAGTTTTTAAGAATGAAATTCAATTTTGTGGGATGATTGTTTCCAAGAATGAAGTTTAATTTTCCAGGATTTCTAATGGTTTGTATTCAAATTCAACGGAAAGAAGTTATTTAATTCCTTTAACTTGTTCTTTTTCTTTTTAATATAAGGATCAAGAAGTTTAAGAAGTTTGCTTATATGACAACAATCTGATTTTGATGAGAATCCAACCCGTATAAAATGGTAAGAACTCAACATATATTTTGAAAGATACTAGCAATTACTAGAATATGTTCCCAAAAAGGCTTATATTTAATTAACTGTAGCTATAGGTTTCTCAATACAAATTCTATTTTCAAATATAAATGCTCAAAAAATATGAAAACCTGAATATTCCAACTAAATAAGCTTGCTTTTTACAAAAAAAAAGATATTGGAAATTCGGAAAAATAAAACAAATTTATAGCCAAATTTAGTATTCAAAATAATCATTTAAAAATGTAAAGAAAATTGTGAATTTCCAATAAAATTAGTTGGATTTTGATAAAATATTATTCAAAAAATAGCATTTTAGTTTAGTAATACCTACTATA
>CAKKXW010000001.1:91439990-91455681 GCA_920937365.1 Sphaerophoria rueppellii
CCTTAAATGAGGTGGGGATTAGGGTATATCATCATAATCACGTCCTCGTCGTTCATCCTTGCTTGGATGGACGTAATTCAAAGACTAATTATATCAATCTAATATCCCAATTCTACACAATAATTATGTCTCCTTATCCGGCTTGAGAGTATGGATGGAGTCCTGGAATCTGGGATAATTTCCGTCAATATCCCACAATCTCTACCCATCAGCTGTTTCATTGTCTGAATCCTCATCAGACACCAGAATGACGATATCCTTGTCCAGTTCATGTGCTTCGTCATGACGTCGAATTTAAATTGCATCACGTCGTGAATTTGACAATATTATCAACCTGTCACACCTTCACACACTCATAACACTAACAATCCCCCGGGTTAATCCAATTCGGAACACAGCCTAATGAGAACGCAACTAACCTTATGTCAGACATTCAAAACGAGATATGGTCTTAATGGAGCGCCTTGCGGAACTCCAAGGCGATATAATATAATGACATAATTATAATAAATTCATAGTTCCTGGTTCCGGACTATGAGGATCCAAATAGAGTTGCCTGCAAGAAGTGTCAGAGATTAAAATTAGCGTTTGATTGTCAATCTCTCTGATTCTCTGTGTATGAACCTCGTCTGGCTTGCAGCTTGGGTGTCCTTAAAAAATCCATTTCGTTTAATTTTCTGAGATAAAAATGAATGAGGTGTTATAGACTTAAAAAATTTAAGATTTATACTTTTTGATAATCATGATTCCATCATGAATCATAGCATCGGTGGCAGTCGTGGGGGAATGGAGAAATTTTAATGATGACGATAATTTCTTCAGCTTGAAATGGTTCTCAAGAGTAAAATTTTATGGGTAGTGGTTTTTTTTTTAATGAGAACTTTTGCTGAGTGCTTTTATTTCCGGGTGGCAGGTGTCAGTTGGGGTTTCAATTTGAATGTTGGTTTCTTGGCTTCGTAAAAAATTATGGTACACTTCCTTATTATGCAAGGGGTCGACAGCATTAAAACTACTCCAAAATGAATTTTCCTATTATTTTTCGGATTTGAGGTTTATTGAATATCAAATAACGATATGGTTGATAGTCCGGAAAAAATCTTTTAGTTAATTCATATTGTATGTGCGTTTTAGCAACTACAACTTCAATATTTGGGTCATTTTTTTTAAACTATGGCAAGGACATAAAGTGACTATTAGTTTTATTCGAGTCTCGATCCATATTGTTCAAGATTTCGCTATCTACTTCGAGTCTCGCCTGGTACATACCGCGAGTTGGTGTAAATAAACCTCACTCGGATTATTTCGAGTGTCGACTTGATTCTGGAACGGAATGAGTCCAACATTCTTTCGTTCGCGACAGTCTGCTAATTTTGGAAAATTTGAGTTCTTCATATTAGCGGATGAAACTCAATCGGTAAGACCACAGCTAACCTATTATTCGTTAAAGTTCGAAGCAGGTTAACATGCTGTATTCAAAAAGTTTGCATATTTTGCATGAGGATCTCGGCCTTAAATCGTTCTTAAGTCAACTTCTGATAAAACCCATTTCGGACTGATGAGTACCCAGAAGACTTCCAAGAGTTACTATGACATGAAGTTCTGTAAATTGTACGCTAGAACGATGCCTTACCTATATATTTCGAGTCTAGTTTATTATAATTCGAGGGTCGATTAGATCGATTCTCAATTGTTTGAGAGTCGATTGGTCTTTTCTATGTTTAAATTTGTCAAACATAAGGGGTCCGCTATCTAACGTTTTTTTTCAACAAGTGCTTCTTTCGTGAATGGTAACACTTAGCTCATGTTTGATTTTTCGCTGAACGAATATGGTTGTGTATCCGCTTGAACATTGCTGGGAAATATTGCGACATTACTTTGAATATCATGGTAATAATGCAGAATGGGTGCGAAAATTACTTACGGATGGAACAAGAGAAGCACCAGCAGTTCCGTATGTTCGTGATCTTGTGAAAAAAATGAAAGAAACTGGAATTTTCATCAATAAACCAAAGCGTTAGGTTAGGTTAGGTTAAAGTGGCTGTCATGGATATTAAAAGACACACTTAGGCCAATCAAAGGCCCATTGTGATACCACATGAATCTAAAATGGCTTTTCTTCGAAAGCTCATTGAAACCAATTAGAGTTCCTTACGAAACGTAGAAGATGAATTATATTAATATGTACGAGATCGTTTAGATTTAGATCATTGTAGAAGTATTCTCCTAAGTGAATCATACGTTTATGAGAGAGAGCAGTACAGGTACAGAGGAGGTGAATAACTGTTTCCTCCTCCTCATCCATGCAGCTTCTGCAGAAATCATAAGAAAATACGTCCAGTCACGCAGCTTGTCTTCCAATTAGACAGTGTCCAGTAATGACACCAATTAAGGAGCTTATATGCGCTCTGCTTAGGGATATCAGGCATCTAGATCTCTTTAAGTCCAAATTAGGCCAGATGTTTTTCGTTACCTGACAGGTGGTTATGTTATTCCACCTGATGTTAGTTCTCTTAATAGCATCTTGTTGTAGCAAAAGCTTACATGTAGCGATTGGTATACCAACATTAGCCATTTGTGGTGTCGTCGGCTTTGCAGTTTCCTGGAATGTCTCTATGGCCCGGCACCCAGTGAAGGTGAATGTTAAACTGTTGTGCCATCTCCATTAGAGACGATCGACAGTTTTGAACCGTAATCGAGTTTGTACAGACAGAGTCCAGGGACTTTATAGCTGCCTGACTATCTGAGAAAATCCGGATATCAGATGTGGATCCACGTTTTCTCTGAGCCAGCACAGGACCTCCTTAATTGCCTAAAGTTCTGCCTGAAACACGCTACAATGATTTGGAAGGCTGAATGAGAGATTTAGTTTTAGTCGTTCGGAGTACACACCTTCACCAACCCCATCACTAGTTTTCGATCCATCTGTAAAGAAGAGGATTGCCTCGTCTTCCAGGAATGTATTATTTTCCCAGAAGGATCGGGAAGGGATAGAAGTTTGAAACTTCCTATCGAACTGTAGTTTAGGAACGGTGTAGTCTGTGTGCTTTGGAATTGATTCTAAATAATCAAGAATAACACAGAGTGGCCAATGTTATTGTAAGTATTTGTATTTGTATTTTGTGTTTGTATTTAATTTATTCATTTTAACATAAAATATAACAATTTTATAATTCATATAGTAAGAATAATAGTGATAATTCATTAACACAAGCCCAGATTGATGAAGCTAAACGGCTCATAAATCTAGGCTCTAGTAAGCGTGCGTCCGCAGATAAGGTGGGAATCAGCAAAGCGGCCTTGAGAAAACGCCTGGTACTGGACACTGCTGCCATTTCTCTAGGGTATTATAAAACCACATTTACTCCAAGCCAAGAAACTGAAATAGTGGAGTACTGCAAAAAATGGACAGCCTGTTTTATGGAATGAAAGTTGCTTTTATGTTTATGTGAAAAAAATTCATTTTTCATACAAAGAAAGTTAATTTAACAATAAAAATATCGTTTTATTGCCAAAAACAATTGTTTTTTTGTTTTTACCTGTTATATTTGTTTCTATATAAGGTATTAAAAGGAAGTGTTTACATTGTGTTTACCTGCGCACACTTACCCTACATCCTGCGCACACTTACCCCTTCATAGGGGCAAGTGTGCGCAATTTGACTTGTTTTGGTTTTCATATAAACAAATTATTAAGTTTATAAATAATTGATGTTTTATACTTCAAAGTAAGTAGTAGAAACATGAAGGTTCGATATTTAGTTAACTTCTTTTGTGTATACTCTATATTTTGAATGGCATCCTTCTTCAAAGTCAAAAGTGCGCACACTTACCCCGAACGACTCTACGATTGTTCTACTTACAAGCGAAATCCATACTGTCTTACGGATATGGTTTGGTTAGGTTAGGTTAGGTTAAAGTGGCTGTCATGGATGTTAAAAGACACACTTAGGCCAATCAAAGGCCCATTGTGATACCACATGAATCTAGAAAGGCTTTTCTTCGAAAGCTCATTGAAACCAATCAGAGTTCCTTACGAAACGTAGAAGATTAATTATATTGATATGTACGAGATCGCTTAGATCATTGTAGAAGTATTCTCCTAAGTGAATCACACGTTTATGAGCCAGAGCAGGACAGGTACATAGGAGGTGAAGAACTGTTTCCTCCTCTTCCTCATCCATGCATCTTCTGCAGAAATCATTAGAAAATACGCACAGTCGCGCACCGTATCTTCCAATTAGACAGTGTCCAGTAATGACACCAATTAAGGAGCTTATATGCGCTCTGCTTAGGGATATCAGGCATCTAGATCTCTTTAAGTCCAAATTAGGCCAGATGTTTTTCGTTGCCTTACAGGTGGTTATGTTATTCCTCCTGATGTTAGTTCTCTTAATAGCATATTGTTGTAGCAAAAGCTTACATGTAGCAATTGGTATACCAACATAACATGTTGTATCATGTTTGGCGAGTTCGTCGGCTTTGCGGTTTCCTGGAATGTCTCTATGGCCCGAAACCCAGTGAAGGTGAATGATAAACTGTTGTGCCATCTCCATTAGAGACTATCGACAGTTTTGGACCGTAATCGAGTTTGTAGAGACAGAGTCCAGGGACTTTATAGCTGCCTGACTATCTGAGAAAATCCGGATATCAGATGTGGATACCACGTTTTCTCTAAGCCAGCACAGGACCTCCTTAATCGCCAAAAGTTCTACCTGAAACACGCTACAATGATTTGGAAGGCTGAATGACGAGAGACTTAGTTTTAGTCGTTCGGAGTACACACCTCCACCAACCCCATCACTAGTTTTCGATCCATCTGTATCCATCTGTATAGAAGTGTATTGCCTCGTCTTCCAGGAGTGTTTTATTTTCCCAGAAGGATCGGGAAGGGATAGAAGTTTGAAACTTCCTATCGAACTGTACTTGAGGAACGGTGTAGTCTGTGTGCTTTGGAATTGATTCTAAATAATTAAGAATAACAGAGTGGCAAATGTTATTGTTAGTCCACTGTGAAGAGGCATTCAGGCGAATAGCAGAACTAGCAGCTGTTTGTTTGCTGATTATATCCAGAGGTGTCAGATAGAGGAGGGTGTCTAGTGCCGCAGATTGGGTCGTACGAAGTGATCCGCTTATACTTAGCCATGCTGAGCGTTGCACTTTACTAAGCTTATCGCAGTTAATTTTTACGCATAAGCCAGTCCACCATACTGACACACCGTAAAGAAGAATCGGTCTGATTACCGATGTGTATAGCCAGTGAGTTATTCTGGGTTGCAGACCCCATTTGCTACCAATGGCTTTCTTGCAGGTGAAAAGAGCTACCGTAGATTTTCTTATTCTTTCGTGTATGTTGCTCTTCCAATTCAGTTTCCTGTCTAAGATAAGACCCAGAAATTTAGTTTCCTCTGAAAACTTTAATTGGACACCGTTTATAGAAGGAGAGTCGATGTGCGGAATTATATATTTCCTAGTGAATAGGACCAAATCGGTTTTGTGTGGGTTAACGCCTAAGCCACACCGATTCGCCCAAAGTGATAGCTTATTAAGAGCGTTTTGTAAGAGTTCTTTTAAGGTATTTAGATGCTTCCCTGAAACAGCTTGAGACTTGGACATGAGTCTTGTATCAATGTTTGCCCTGAGGTGTATATCTATCAATCTTTCTAATGTTTTAAGAGGAACGATGATAGACTTATGGGTCTGCGTGAAAGCCAAAAAAAGTGCGTACACCCGAGAATATTGCTGCTGTGACAGAAAGTGTGCGTGAAGCGCCATGAACATCAATTATTCACCGTCGGTCGGTCGTTCTCAAAATTGAACATTTCGGAGACATTATTGAGACGAATTTTCCATAAAGACCTTGGTATGATGCCATACAAAGTCCAATTGGTTCAGGAGTTGAAGCCAACTGGCCATCCAATGCGTTTTCATTTCGCTAAGTGGGCCTGCGATCGACTTGGAGAAAATGCCGATTGTGCCAAAAAAAATCATCTTTTCAGATGAAGCTCATTTTGATCTTGGCGGGTATGTAAACAAGGAAACTTGTCGCATTTGGGACACAAAGAACCCGCACGCATACATTGTTTGGTGCAGAGGCATAATTGGGCCATTTTTCTTCTTAAATGAGCAAGTAGTGGCCGTTACAGTCAATGGTGATCGTTATCGGGCCACATTGAACGAATTGAAAAAAAATTGAAGAGGAGGATATTGGCAACATTTATGGCTTCAACAGGACGGCGCTACGTACCACGCAGCTGAAGCTACATTCGATGTTTTGCGCCCTGTTTTTGAAGATCGCATTAATAGCCGCAGAGCTGATGCCGTAAGGCCACCTCAGAGCTGTGATTTGACACCGTTGGACTATTATTTGTGGGGTATCGTAAAAAATAAGTGATACGCCGACAAGAGAGACAATATTGACGCTTTAAAGGACAATATTCGTGAAGCCATTGGTGAAATACAGCTGCACGCAATCGATAATGTGCTTAAAAATTGGCCGAGGTAGCCATTTGAATGAAATTATTTTCCGTTACTAACCGGAAGGATTGTACTTTCAAATAAAAAAAATAAATTTGAGAAAATATTATGCAGTTCTTTTCTTATAGCATTTTCAAAAAAAAAAGTTATTTGCCTCGCTCTTTACATATGACTCTTTTAAGTCTATAATACACATTTGAAGTTAGCTATTTCAAATGCACATTTCTTATCTTATAGAGTCATACATCATGATGAATCATCCTTTATTTGTTTTTTCCCAAGTATTGAGTCTTAGGCCGAACCTTTATTATTTGTTACGAATTCATGTCATAATGCAATCACCAAATAGCTCATCGTCATCATCCTTTATCCTGGGAACAGTATACACCAGCATATAGGAAAATTATAAAAAAAAAGACAACCCTTTAGCATTTTCAACAATCAATGAAACGTTCAATTAATTCCTTGTGATGCTTCAATCAATACTCAATTGCATTCGAACCTCATTCAATTAATAAATTCATATCAACAATAAAAATTCATTCTTTTTGCAGTCTTATAATTAACAAATGAAAATTAAGAATTAATCCGCCTTCATTCACAAAGACAACATCTCGATCGTGCTGAAAGTCTGCGAGCATCCATCATACCATGTCCTGTTTTCGTGATATCGTGGTCCTGGCGTGCAGGAGATATTGCATTAAATAAAACGCCATTCAAAGATGTTCACTGCGTGTATTCCGCAATGCATCCTTCAAAATGATTTAATTATGCGTGTATGTCGACAAACAAATACACGCTCACACTTAAAAATGTAAACTCCCAGTCACAAGAGAATAATGGCGATGAAAATTTTTATTAAATCTCACAATTACACCAATATGTCTCTGAAGTCCTTTTTTTCATCTTTTTGTTCAACTCTTCTCTCCCTGCCATATTCATGCTCAATTTAATTTGTAAAAAAAAAATGAAAACAATTATTTATGTAAACTTACATTTGAACATACTGATGGTCCTTAAAAAAGGACTCAGACATAATTCTCATTTTATATAAATTTCAAGTGATATAGCAACGAGATGCTCTCCAGGACCTTGTCGCTTATAAACAGACATAGCTTTATGTGTGTACACACATTAAGGATATGCAGCCAAAATATAAAAAAAAGGATAAACCCCATTTACCAGCAGGATGGCAGGTTCTGGTTAAGTACTCGTGTATTGTATTCACTGGACTGATGAAATTTTTAATAATAAATGGCACACTCAATAAAAGGATATTCACTACCGCTCCTCATATACACTGGTGTGCGTTTGTGGGATTCCCTGAATCTTTTTTTCATAGGGGCTGGTAGGGGGGGTCAAAAATATTACTCCAACGACAACTATAAATCAGGAAAGCCGATAAATTCTTACCCACGTTCGCCCCATCAGGCAAGAAGCATGAAAAATCCTTTAAGTCCTCATCATTCTTCACCAACACATCCTGATATTATGTTTGTTTGTTTGTTTATATACATCGACCCCACAGATATAGATTTTATATTTTTATAAATAGAGGGACAACACATTCCTTTGCACAATAAAATATTGATTTCGAAATCAATTTGATATACCAACACACCCCACTGTCCCCAGCTCATAAATTGTTCCCAGACAGACAAAAACACATTGTCATTGGTAAATGGTAATCCTCCTTTTCTCTCATGCTTGATGGACGATCGATGGTCGAACGAATTATATTGTCTTTCTTCGTCCTTTCTTTGCTTGGGATCATAATCCTCAATCGAATGGACAACACCAGACCAGCTATATTGCAGGTCCTCATAATATTTTCAAATGATTATTTTTATTGTTTGATGTGTGTGCAATATGTTGACACATAACTGTCATGCAATTTAGTTCTCTTGTAAGATGATTATGAAGCAAGTTTATTCCCTAAATGATGAACATGAACAGGACACAACATAATGGAGATAGAAAGTGGAACTTAAATTGTCATTGTGTTTGATTTAAGGCGATACATGTGGCTCTGTGAATGATATTACCACTTGTAATCTATTTCCTATATCAAAAGTCCTTTTTGTCCTTGCATTTAATTCTGAGAATGAAACAACTTTTCTGGAGTACTAACTTCAAATATTTATTTTAAATTGAAATTCTATTAGGAAGGACACTCTTTAATCCTTGAATTCGAAAACAAACACACACACACAAACCGAAATAATCTTAAATCCTTAAACTGTGTGCACACTACTTTTCCAATTGACTTTTATCACTGTTTTGCTGTTTTTATTCTTTTTTGAGGAAATAAAAAAAGAGGAAAACGGAAACAGGACATGTACGTGATACAATATTGATATGCGGAAGACATGACAGCTAACAATCCCTGGACGGGGCGAGGTTAAATGGAATGGCGACACTGAGCACTGAGTTGAAATTAAATGATTTCGTTTAAAGAAAGTAGACCTCTCACATACACAAAAGAGAAATAAAAGAAAACACAACAAGTATAGTGTTAAGTTGATAGAAATACGAGTTTTATTTGTGTCCTTGGAATTGTGCAGTTTTATTGGCTCTTATTTTCGGTTTGGTATTCTTTTGATGTCTTAGGCGACCCTATTTTAGCTTCTGGTAGGGGTTCTATTAAACTAGTATCGATTTAAGCTAATTTATCGTTTCGTGTAGTTGATTTAAGGACGGGATGGATTAAGAAAAACAATTTTCTAGGAGTCATGATTGCTGTAAATTATTTAAGGTTGTGCTCAGGTCGGTGGGACCAGCAGAGCTTCGTCAAAACTCTTTATTTAAAGAGAGTTCGGTCTCCAGCTAGTGGTTAGTGGTGGACCTTTGCGTTAAAAAACTATGCCTCTCCAATTTTTGAAGACCGTGTCGGTGGTTTCGAACTATGGTTCATAGATTGCTTGGAAGAATTCGGTTTGATGGCATAACATCGGTTCCGTAAGAAAGCTAAGCGAGTCAAATCGCACCTCTGAGGTTTTAATTGACATCACCAAGATGTTTGATAACGGGATTAGAGAATCTGCCAAAATATTAATAGCCGAATGGGAAATGTACCTTAGCACAGTACGAAGAAAGAGGATTTGAAAGGAGTTCTCGAGAAAATTGGCTTTGAATTCCTGAATATTGCAATTACTAGAGACAAGGTTTTGGAAAGAATGCTACATTCGTGTGGTAAGGCTGAATAACATGTCTCTGCATTCTTCAAAAAGACCGACTCACAGTGGCCCGTTTAGGAGAGGAACGTGGCAAAAATCATTTTTCGCGTGATTTTATTTTGAAAAAGTAAAAATCACATTTGGTTAGGAATTGTTAAAGTGTAAGAATCCAAAAACAAAAAAAATACTAGATTGAACGGTTTGGCTTGAGGAGCCAATCAAAGTCAGAAAATATTAAAAAAAATATATATATTTTTTTTTTGTTTTTTGTTGCACTTCGAACTTGAATATTAGGAAAACGGTGCAAGTAAATCAATTTATTTATTTTTTTGTTGAAAAGTTTAACATTATTTTAATCAAATTTTGAAAAAAATGCATTTTTTTTTAATGAAAAAAAAAATCACTTTTTGCACCTATTTTTGAATTTTAACTTGGCTCATATAAAAAACGTCAAAACCCGTCAAACCAAACTAAGTGAGGGATTAATGCCCACATATTCCTTAACATGTCCTCAAAAACTCAGCTGCCTAAAGTTGCATAAAGCCGAGTTATGGCAATTTAATTGGTTCAAGTCAGTGATTATTCATTTTTGTTTAGTTTTTTTCATATGAAAAGAATATAATTAATTTTTTTGTCGCAACCTTTATTTCGGATTTGCATGACATAATTTGGGTATTTAAAAAAACAATGATGATTCCTGCCATTACTTTTTTCTATAAGATTTTTTGTGCACAGGTATTTATTTTTGACAGATAACTGTATTTGGATTAAGAATTAATACATATAACGATTACAGGTAGATTACAAGTAGCCGTAAAAAAGGATTTTAATCGATGGGTTATTTATATGGAATTAAATATTTATTCTTATTAGGGTTACAGGTAGTGAAGTTAACAGGATTAGGTACGCAAATAATTTTACTATGCAAACTAATCTAAGTACCTATAATTGGAAGCCTCATAGGAAAGACATAAAAAAATAAGGATTAAGTATAGCTGTTGATATAAAAAGAATTATCACCAAAATTAGCTGATCAGTTTAAATATCAAATTCGTAATGGATATATCGTACAGCAGATTGTTTGAAATTTTTCTTGACCATGATGTTAAGAGCCCTAAGGGCTTCATTGCCACTGTTATGAGAGAATTTCACCAAATAGATAAAAATATACCGGGGATCGAATCATTGTTGTTAAATTTTTATTATACAACAAAAAAGAAATGGAATGAAGCGAAACGATCGAGAATAAATTTCCAGCAGAACAGGGATTGGCTTTCCTCAACTCTGCGCCTCGATACAACTGCAACAGAAGATACAGATGACCTTCCGAGTTCATCAAGTAGATCAAGAGGGAGACCAAAGAAGCAATTTGAAGAAAGAAAAATATAAGATCCTGCGGTCATCATTGCGAAAGCACAATGTAGATATTTTGCCTTCCTACAATAACATTACAATGGCAAAAAAGGAGGCAGTTCCCAAAAATTTGGAAATCACGGAAGTATCGGCAAAAGTTAAGCTTCAGGACATCATGGATCATACAGCAAAGAAGTTGTTACAAACCAAAACCGAGAATCAGCTTCTTGAACTACCAACAGATCTTACATTAAGGAGCAAATGGGGTTGCGATGGATCATCTTACCAAAGTGCGTACAAGCAAAGAATTAACTGAACAGGAAATGAATCGGACGAAAACATGTTTATGGCATCAGTTGTTCCACTCAGGTTAAATTACCCAAATGGTGAAATTTGGAGAAACCCTCGCCCATCATCAGTTCATTTCTGTCGACCTATCCAATTTCAATATTCTAAGGAAACTGGCGATCTTATAAATATGACAGTCAACGATATCCGGTATCAAATATTAAATATTCAACCAACAGCTTATAAAGTGAATGAAGAAGTAACATTAATAGTTAAACACGAGTTCTTTTTAACTATGATTGATGGGAAAGTTTTAAATGAACTAACGGAAAATAGATCAACACGGTCATGTCCTATTTGCAAGAAAACTCAAAAGAAGTTTAATGCACAGGATGAAGGAGATATTACGGACGAACATAACTACGAGTATGGGATTTCTCCATTGCATGCTAGAATTAGGTGCATGGAATTCATTTTGAAACTTAGCTATACGATTGCTAAGGAAGGAGAGGATAGCTCTATTAGCATAAAAGAGTTAGAAAAAAAGAGGAAGCAGGAAATTCAAAAGCGTTTCCATGAAGAACTTGGACTTGATGTGGATAAACCTAAGCCTGGGTTTGAAAATACCAATGATGGCAATACTTCCAGGCGATTCCTTGAACAACCGGATGCAGCTGCCCGAATAACTGGAGTCAATGAAGAAATTATTAAAAGGCTTCAAATAATACTTAATGTCATAAACTGTCGAGAAAAAGTTAATACAGTAAAATTTGGGGAGTATACAAGAGAAACAAAAGTGTTATTAAGACAACTTTATCCAGAAAAATAACTCACCCCTACTCTTCATAAAATTTTGGTTCATAGTCAAAATATTATGGAGTATCAGTCACTTCCACTTGGGGAATTATCAGAAGAAGCTCAGGAATGCAAAAATAAGGATTACAAAAGATACAGGTATCAAAATACATGCAAGGTTTCAAGAATTCGGTAAAATGAAGACCTGTTTACTATGCTAGCAATCTCATCAGATCCATTTATTTCTTCCAAAAGGCATGCTAGAAATAAAAAAGAACTGAAAGCACACTACTCCCCAGAAATGTTAGATCTATTAGATTCAACATTGAATTTAGATGATAGTTTTCAAGAAATAATATAAGTAAATTATTAAGAATAAAACAAGATAAAAAACTAACGTTTATTCTTTATTTTTTTCCATATTCGTACTTTTAAAACACTTTTTCCTAATTTGAGGGTTGTTTTTTTCATTGAAATATTGAAATTATGGTAATTTTCAGTTAAATTGAAACACCCTATTTGATTTTGAATGTAAATATTGATGGTTTGATTGGTTGCATATCAAAAATTATAAAACTTAAAAACTCTAACTTAAAAATAATTTTTTTTTTTTTGCTTTTATGACTATTCAAGTGTTATTTTTTTTTCTTTTTCCTGCTATACCAAAAATGGCATTGAAAAGCTGAGAATCAATTGGTCCAGGTTCCAGGTTCATCAAATTGTTGTTTATGTGTATATGTATGGCTTTGGAAATTGAAGCGATATCTTTTTTCGTTTAGGAGCTATGATTTTTGCAAGGTAAAAAGTGAAAACGGGCCACTGTGCGACTGTTGAGTTTCATTGGACGCACAAGTGTTACTGTTCAATATATTAGGATATGAACGAAATTGCTTTTTCTATAAAAGCAGAATTAATAAAGTAGGTACTTGAAAGAGACAAGAATAAAGTGCAGTCCCAAGCTTTTCTGATAGAAAAAGGCAAGGTAAGCCAAGTCACAACTGGAGATGGTAGGTATAGGTACCAGTCAAACTGATCGGATGATAGGATGACCATCAAGTATAACCAATTGATCCAGAAGTACATAGTGCACGTAAGCGAACAAATTCTGGAAGACTGGAGAATAGACTCGTAAAAAACAATACCGAAGCATGAAGGTTAGGTTGGTTAGATAAGATGACATGGTATGCCAGTGTTTTTTGTTTTACCGCCAATGTAGATCCCTTGTGATACCCCGAAGTATTGAAACTCCTGAATAATTTACTTTTTTAATAATATTCTTACCAATATTTCGTATTTATTCACACTGAGAGATGTTTTGGTCTATGAGAGAGGGATCAATTACTGAACCCTCAGTTGAAGTAGTTATCATTACTCCAGTAAAGCCATGCTTAATACATACTTTAGTAAGGGTTTTTAAGTTGGTGGATTTCCTCTCGAAATGTTAAGTGGGGTGCGATCAGTTTTTAGGTTTAAAAATTCTATTGGTGAAAAGTTTAAGTCCGTTTCTGACTTTACTTACTTACTACGGTACTTACTTACTTAACCGACTTCAAATCCATGAAGGATCTCAGCCTGAGACACTGCAGCCTTCCATCGTGAACGGTCCCTCGTATTCACTTTCCAGTTGCCAAAACCAAGCGCTCTGGCAACCGCAGTCACTTGGTCCTTGTAACATAGGTTCGGTCTTCCTTGTCATCTCGAACCTGCAGCCTGCGACTTTCTTGGCTGGAGCGTTTTTGTCCATTTAACCTTCTTTTCTCTTTGCAATCGTCGCATACGGAACTGAAAATCCGTCGTACAATTTTTTCTTTCGAAAGTGCCCAGTATCAAATCCCCTTTTTAACTTATCGTCCAGCACTTGGCGCCGTAGAGTAGAACTGGTAAAATCAAAGTTTTGTATAGCGGACACTTTGTCTTTCGAGTGAGGTGTTTTCAAGTTGTTTTGCCAAACCGAAGCAGCAGTGGTTAGCCAGGGTACTTTTTCTTTGGATCTCCACTAAGGAGTCGTTCGTTGGATTGATGTTTGTTCCAAGGTAGGTGAACTCCTTAACTACCTCGAAATTGCCGCTTCCAACAGTGACGTTTTGTCCTAGGCGGTGTACAGATGTTGCTTTGTTACTTTGTTTTGTCTCATGACCAACGAGTTTCGACGGTTCTTTAATCGCTGTGAAGGCCTTAAGCACAGCTCCCATGGATCGACCAATGATGTCTATGTCGTCCACATAGCTTAGGAGCTGGGTGGATTTGTTGAAGATAGTATTTTCCGTGCTCACACCTACCTTACGCACTATCTGGTCCAGGACTTTATTGAAGAAGAAGAAAGAAAGTCGATGAAAAGATGATTTCGATTTGAAATTCGCTGGCTTTTTCCAGGATTTGTTTTCGTGTTCTGCTTGACCTAAGGCCGCAGTCGTAAGTGCCATTTATTGTGTTGCGGAAAATTTTAAGACGCTCGCACAGTACGTTGGATAGGATCTTGTATGCAAAATTAAGCAAGGATTATGCCTCAGTAATTTTTGCATAACATAGGATAGCCTTTTCTGTAGGTGGGGCATAATGTAGCTTATCGACCAGTGAGTGGGCACGCATTATTCTTCCCACACTTTGTTGATGATCGGTGCATGCGGTTCATCAAAACACCTCCTCCATATTTAATGAGTTCCGCAGGTATGCGGACCAATTTCGTATTTGATCCTCCGGGATCAATTTTTAAAAAATAAAAAAAACACAATTTACATTTTTATCTTAATTTTTATTTTTGAATTATTTATAACTTCAGATCCCTTACCACTGGTGGGGGGAAATCTTTAGTTAAAGCAATTTGAACTGAACTCTGATTTACAACTGATCTACTGGCTGGTCATCCCAGGCCTTTTTATCTTAAAATATTTGTATTTGCAGTGATGCTGCTTTGTCAGAAAGATATATTTAGGTTTACATATGCATAAGGATATTTGATAACGATTCAAAGAAGTTGAATCGTAAATTATCTGTATTTATATCTGTGGCAACAGGGTAAAACGACATAAGTCACTTTTCGTAAGTTTTCAGGAGAGCAATTTGAATGTTTGAAATAACATTACAAATCGAAAACATTACTTATGGAAAATGTACCAATGCAGAAAAAAGCTTTATCACTATAAGATTTAAAATTTATTGAAAAAAAGCAATGTTTTTAAAGATTTATAGTTAATTTTGACGAAAATAAGACTTATGTTGTTTTTCCCTTTTTGAACATTCTTATAAGGCTTTTTTAAGTAGACTTCTGTCGTTTTTCCTAAATTCATTACAAGAAATTTATTTGCTCAAATTGAGTTATGTCCCTTTTCCTGATTTGAATATAAAAAACATTTTGATTTAAGTTGATTTAAGTGCTTTTACCAAAAAAAAAATTATTGAAGTTTATTAAAATAACTCAAACATTCGTGAAAGGATTAAAATCAAATTTTCCCAATCAAAATCATTAAAAACGTCAAAATAAAAACATTTTATTTTATGATGTTAAAAAAAAACCAAAAATTACTTTTATTTTAGAAATTCAGAAAGAACATTACTTAAATCCTTTTTGCTGTCTTCAGATGAATTTTTTCGGAATATTCTTACAAG
>CAKKXW010000001.1:91509664-91524529 GCA_920937365.1 Sphaerophoria rueppellii
TTTCATGGAAAAGTTTTGTTCAAATTTTGGACCAACCTTCAGCTTTAAGTTAAAGGTACTTTCAGGGTACCTCATCAGCCTGCTGGTGTTCAATTGAAAACAACAAATATTGACAAAGCCTCATCGGCTGAGAATGGTATAACTTCTTTGTCCAACTTTTTATATGCTTTTTGAAATTTTTCGGCCCTTGTTGGTGTTGAAAAGACTATATCTTTAATGACACCCGAAGATTCAACTTTCCCTTGTTGTCGAAGTTGCATTTGTGCCGCATAGCTTAACTCTTCCGGCCCAAATTCAGAACGTAATCCTTCCGTTTTTCCGTCTTTCTGCTCTTTCACTAAGGTCAGAAAAGTTAACTTGTGGTCGTCCGACTACTCCATGGGACTTTCATGGAAATTGAATTTCGACTTCCAACCAGGTTTTAAACTTGTTTTGAAAAGGTACTTTATTTCTTAATGAAGCTATCATCGATCTTTGTATTCATATACAAAGTTAGCCAATATTTTTTTCGTTTAATCAGAAGTGCCAATTCTAGTCAAATTTTCGACTTTTTCTGACAAAAAGTCAACTTTTTCTTTGACATCATGTGATGGACATGTTCTCAAGATTTCACTCAACTGATTTCTTGACAAAAGAATTAGATTTGGATGTGAACCTATATCAAAAAATAAGAAAAGCGAAAACTGTTTACTATGGTGAAGTTGAATTTGCAGCGTTTTCAACATATATCATCGACAATATCTCTGGACATCGCAAAATATCGCAACTTTTTTTGTTAACAACTCATAGAGGACATAACAAGGAAACAAGGTAAATTTAGAGCTACATTTCATCACCGGAATCCACAGGAAGCATAAACTTTTCACTTACTAAACACAAATCAGTAAAGAAGTAAAGTTCCGGTGTTTTAGAGCCAACCCAAATGAGGAAAACCGGAACAAGTTTAAACAAGCCAGGAAGGCCTGCAATGCCTATATTCGGCGGACCAAATTTTTACATGACCAAAAATTACGGCAAAAAATACTGCAATTTCACAAAGGCAGTAAGAATTTTTGGTCATTTGTAAGAAATATGAAGAATTCTTCTTCTTACTCGGTCCCTACGCTCGTTGACGATGATACTCCAGTCGTTAGCTCTCTCGCGAAAGCTAACCTTTTTGCTAGGCAATTCGCCTCCAACTCTACACTGCCAGAGAGTGTCATGACTCCCCCAGTTCTTGAGCGCGTCAATGATTCTATGGAACAAATCTTCTTTCGCACTCGTGCTGTGGTGAGAAGCCTAAAAGATCTCAACATACACAAATCCGCTGGCCCGGATGGCATCCCCGCTATTGTTCTGAAGAGGTGTTCTTCCACGCTGGCAAAACCCTTGCGTAAGCTTTTCCATCTATCCTATTCTTCTGGCTCGTTCCGAGTAGTTGGAAAACAGCATTTGTCCAGCCTATACCCAAAAAAAGGCGAATCCTCCTCTCCCTCCAATTATCGGCCGATTGCACTAACTTCCCTTCTTTCTAAGGCCATGGAAACGCTGATAAATTATCAGCTCAAGAAATATCTTGAAGAACGAAAGCTTCTTAATGACCGGCATTACGGCTTTCGCAGCAACAGGTCCACTGGTGATTTGATGGTTTATCTCACGAACAGTGGAACAAATCTTTACATCGTTTCGGAGAAAGTAAGATTGTTGCACTTGATATTTCAAAAGCATTTGATAAAGTCTGAAATCTTGCTCTTTTATCGAAAATGCGTTCATTCGGTATCGATGAGTCCCTTCTTCGTTGGATTAGAAACTTTCTTTCGAACCGTTCAATACAAGTTGTATTGGACGGATTCAAGTCTGAAACCCACAACATAAATGCTGGCGTGCCCCAGGGCTCCGTTTTGTCTCCGACCCTCTTTCTCATTTTTATAAATGATCTCTTGTCAGTAACTTCTAATCCAATTGATTGTTTCGCTGACGATAATACCCTTAGGTTTTTATATTCGTTCCGAGACTCACATCCCTCCTCATCGGATGTGGAATTGCAACGGCTAAATATGATAAGCTCATTAAACTCTGACTAAACAGGAATTAAAAATCGTGTAGAGTTTAATGCTTCGAAAACTCAATGCTGTCTGGTATCGTTGAAGCGAGATATACCGCCCCTGCCACTGTCCATGAGTGGCACTTGCATCAATAAGACCGAACATCTCGAGATTCTCGGTATGTACATCACTGACCACCTCTTGTTGTCCGAGCACATACGCGATGTCGCCAAAAATGCCGCAAGATGTTTGGGTTTCTTAAGACGGTGCAAGAAATTTTTCTCCCCGTCTGATCTGGCTATTATCTATAAAACCTATATCCGTCCAAAGCTTGAGTACAATTTTCACCTTTGGGCTGGTGCTCCAGCTACTTACTTAAGCCTCTTGGATGGAATACAAAAAAGAGCTGTAAGAATGATTGGTGATAGAGAGATCACGTAGCGACGTAGCGTGTCTCTCCTTGTTCTATCGCTACTTTTACGGTAATTGCTCTAATGAAATATCCAGTTGCATTCCTATCCTCAAACAATTCGCCCGTAATACTCGCGCTTCTAGGAATGCTCATCAGTTTACCCTTGAGCCCAACTTGCGACGTACTCTCAAGTATAGAGAATCATTTTTAGCCATACTACGCGAATGTGGAACTCTCTTCCACACTCTGTCTTTCCCATTCATTGCAATGTTCAAGAATTTAAGACCAATGTACACCAACACCTCCTTTCCAGCCCCATCCCTTCTTCCTAATGCACTCACTGTGCCTCTGGCATAAAAAGGGGACAAAAATCCCTTGAGTGGGTGCAAACTATAAAAAAAAACTTTTTTTTATTCCCAAAAAGGGGTTTCTTCCACATATTAAAAACAAACATACAACATGAAATGAAATTAAACATACCACTAGCAATAGAATCCATAATGTTCTATCAAAAACATAAAAATAAACACAGCAAAAAAAATTATCAGAATTAACAACCTTCTCAAACCAAACAAATCTTCGAATGAGGCTTAGTTAAAAGTTCTCACTTCAATTGCACCACGTGGTTTTGTTATTGCAAAAAAAAAATAGCGGGAGTGATCGGAACATGTACCTTCCTAATTTGTAAACAAGTTTGCATACAAAAAAAAAACAACAAATTTGAATTTGATTTTTTATAGTTTTGGCCACGTTTTTGGCATTTTCCGCCACTGTGAAACGGATGTGTCAAAAATATCCCAGGGAAATTTTGAAAAAAAAAATTGAGAGATTCCAACTTTTTAATACGAAGGAATACGATTTCGATTTGTTCTCAACCCTAGAGTTTGCCAACTTGAGAGTTTCTTGCAAGTTGGGAAATAACAAAAAAACGTCCCTCTTAGAGCTATTCGAATCACTTGGAAAACTTCAGTCTCTGAGAATAGAGAACTCAAGAAACGTGTGAAGTTTCTTCCAAACTTCGCAGCTTTGGACCTAATTCTTAGGGTCTCAATAAAATGAATATTTCAATAACAGAAAACTTGTGGAAATGTTGGTCTATCGATTATTTTCAAATTTCGAAAATTTACAGAATTGTACTGGTCTAACCGATCAAAAGTATGAAAATTGTTTCAGATCAGCCTACGAAAAACTATTTAAACACAACTTGACCTCCCTTTTACGAAAAATATTCAAAATATTTAGTTCAACGAAAAAGAAAAAAAACATCACAGCTTCCCAAATGCTAAACTTTTGCTGTTCTTTGCAGTCGCCAAGCCTACTTGATACTTCCATTAGAAGTGATCACATTAATCAGAAGATAACCTGGGAGCCTCAATTTTCTATACCGCATCCAATTATCTCTCCCGCCTTACAATTTCAGTCCTCAATTCCTTTCAATCATCAGATAAGCAGCAGACTCACCATTTTTATCTACTGCATAATTTCTTTCACCCCTCGACCATACTATCCATGCATAATTTCAATTGTCTGCATCTTCCTACCAATTTGTCCAAAATAAAAGAAGAACCCAAAAATACTTTCACCAGACATCATCTTTTCTGGTCTGCCCACATTCCCAAGAGAATATAATTTTCCGTCTGATCAAAGGACCCCTTAATGCAAGCAACAATTTTTTTCTTCCTCCTCTTCCTGTGCTCATCTTTTTTATCTCTTCAAGCTTAAGTATGGATATTTGCATTGCCACAGGAGACAGCCTTTTTTGGCCTCCAACACTACCATCATCGAACCGAACACATATATGCATTGCCAACATCGACCGACCGTCTAACCGACGCGACGTTTAACTGGTGGGATAACAATTTTATTCAAGACTCTCCTTCTTGATCATTGCACCATCAGTGTTGGGGCGCCTTGCTCTATCGGAAATCACAAAACGAAACAGGAAAACCCATCAAGCGCCATCTGATTGCATCGATTGGGTTCACTGAACCGAATAACTGCTCAAGCAATAAATACGGCAGAAACAGAAGAGACGCCAACTACCAACCCATTACTCGAGAAAGAGCAGAGATCCTTCCAAAACCCATATCCCACGTATCATACTCTACATACATCCTCGCCTCGACACCCTCACTCTAGCTTGACACATTCTTTCTATTCACCAAACCAACGGGCAAGGAGGGGCTGTCTGACATAATCGAAATAGCATTTAAAGAGTCTCTCACTCTCTCTCTGGCGATGATTTGACACTGCTGGTGCCACTTCACTTGCCAACGCGAGCACCAACGCCACCTTCATGAATAATCTAAAATATTCTTGATTCTTTTCCTTTTTCCTTCATGTCCCGTTTTTTTTTTTCTCTATTTCCAGCAATTGGAAAATAAGCAAAATTGCAAGGAACCACCAAGGAAACACTTAAACTATATTTTTCCCACGCTATGGAGTCCCAAGGAAAAGACCAATCGGTTCTTTTCTTATTCCTTGCAGCACCTCATCGCGTCACTTTGCCTGTTTCCGGTTACATTCAATGCAGGTGGGGATGAAGCGATGCAAAAGAGGACGCCCGCCATTTAATACGCCAGCTAACATTTTTAAACAATCGTCTTAGGGTAAGCATAGCCTCAAGAAAAGCTCTAAGATTCCTTGGAGCTCTTCAGCCATATCAGGGAGAGGAAAAAAAGAACAGGATCTTCTATTATGAAGGAACTGGAAGCAACTAAAGCAAATGCCGGAGCACGAGCTGAGGCAAATATTAAACCAGGAAGAAATTGCAATAAGAAATAAAAATCAAATCGAGCAGACGAGGTCCTGGACACTGACATGGAAATGGAAACGAATAAAAATACAAAACGGAAAATGTGCGATTTGTCCCAAATGGGGGTAGTTGCACTGTATGGGAGTTCTGCAGGCTTTTGTGGAACATTGATTGCAATGAACGGACTTTGAATGTATTTCGTCAGGCAAAAGGACACGTACGCTAGCTCGTTGGAGAGAAGATTGGGGTACTCCTTTTCGCTGCAGGATGTACACGAAGAAAAAATACTTGACTTTCGATTAGGGAAAGTGGGACGAGAAGTTATTAAGGTAGTTGAAGTTAGTCTATTGATAATATTGACCCACATCGAAGGGCCTTAAACTAACTTTGATTAACAAAGTCTTAGGACCTATAACAAGCTCTAGGAGCCGTCTTGTCAGAAGAAAAAGGGAGGGTATGAGAAGCGTCATATCAAGAAGGCTTTGAGCTAATATCAGGAATGAAGTTTGGAAGTAAGGAAGGTTAAACAGCAGGCTCAAGCTCATCGAACAGGAACCGATACCTGCAGAGATAAGCAAGGGAACATCATTGTACACTTCTGTACACTGTATAACGGCAACGATGAACAGAATCCCGCTGACAGACAGGAGCCATTCATTGAACACCGATGATAGCCAACAATTCCATGAGCCCGACCTAGAACTCTGCTAGCAGCGAGCTTACCGTTTTTTACAACGAAGGTGGCCTTGCCAGAGTCAAGGTCATAAAGAGCGGATGAAGAAGGCCCGGAAAGCCTTCGAAACCATTCCCGAGGAACGTGGAAGCATAGAAAGGCCACGACTCACGTAGAACACCCAAGTGGAGGACCTTAATCAATTCGGAGTGCAGAATTGGAGAGAGCCAGCTAGAAATTCGTCAAAAACTCCTCAAGGAATTCTTCAATAGAGGACGTCCAAAAGCGCCGAAAAAGGAACACCCAATAAATTTTTTTGAGTGTTTGACTCACTTTTAATTTTTCTTCTTTCCTAATACTTCTAAGTCCTGTCTACATTATCCGTGTTCAGTCTCTCTTTCATGTTGCCATTCAAATCGGATTGACGAGAACAAAAAACCTTTGGGAGCAATAATAAATAATATCGTAAAAGAGAGAGCTCCATCAGCTAGTTGTTCTTTCCTTCCTTTTTCATTTCTCATCCTTGAAGGGCGGGGGAGAGACGATTGAGGGACATCGTAGGTTGTGGGCGCAAACGGATGCAGCAGAGTGAGTGTGTCGATGGATGAAATTGTTCCATCGTAAAAATGAAGTGCAAACAAAATGTTAGTTTGCTGTCTTCCTTGTTTGCTTTTCTATTTCTGAGTTCTTCTTCTCTTTTTTTCATCTTCAATTTTGTGTCCAGCAAATCTTCATCAAACCAGGCGTATATTCATCGTTCAGACATTTTCTAGGTGCGAGAGAGAAAAAACAAAAAAAATTTAACCGAACCCGAGACCGAAAGCCATTAAACCATTTAACAACGATGAGAATCAACAAGGATGTACGTAAACGTTGAGTTGAGAAGAAGAGACGAGAAGAATTGTGTTGGCAAAAAATTAAGGAAACACGAAAACCAAACTTTGCCAAAGCCTTAAAAAAGACTGCATCAACTTTAATTAAAACAAAATAGTGTTGGGGGCGGCAATTTGCTTTAGGAACACCCAACCCCAACACTCGGGCCGGGCATTGTTCTAGCTCGATTTCATTTATGCTTGTCTTTCTAATAAAACTGGACTTGAGAGAGGAATAAAAAAAAACAAAATTTACACAAAAGAACCAAGCAACTGAATGAACAAGGATAACACTTTTCATACAAAAAGCGAAAAAAAAAACCAGAGAAAAGAACACATAACACAATTTTTCATCAGACAATTCAAGGAAAAAAAAAGAATTAAACAAAAAGTAGACCAGTGACAAGAAATGCATCATAATGTCGTTCGAGCTATGTCGATACGACTCTGTGACTGACACTCAACTAAAACAAGAGCAAGACAAGAACAACGAAAACCAATGTTGCCTCTTGCCAATAGAGAGAGTGAATTATTAAGGTCTCCATTCTGAGCGGTTTCTTAGTTAAATTTACCCTTGGGGCCAGCTGCTTGCTACGTCTGTCGAATTAAATTCACTGACTTCAAAATTAAGGAAAAATGTTTGGATACAAAATTATAATGAAGAAGACGGTTAAATAAAGAACTAACTCGGGTTTTCTGTAGAGTTTTTGCATCATTAAAGCATACTTTTGTCATGAAATATTTTGTAGCCTACTTTTTGGATAAAATTTATTAATGCATAGCATACTTTCACATCGATTGATTATTCGTTATTTTAAAATTCACATTAATTTTCTGTAAGGAATGTAACAAGAGGACACAACTTTTTTAATAAAATCGGAGTTTAAGGAAACAATGTTGATTGTTCAATTATTATTTACTAATTTGCGGATAAACTTGACTTTGACAGGATGTAGTTTGCGTACGGTTCCCGGACCAAACTTTTCATTTGTGGTACTCGAAAGCGATGCAAGAACTACACCTTCACTTTTTGACTGAACTAGCCATATCAATGTTGTTGCAATTTATGGTGTATTAGTTTGTTGTATTTAATTGCTGTATAAATTCAACTTTGTTTATAATATAAATTTTAATCAATACTTTTTTGTTGCTATCAAAATATTTTCTTCAATAAAAGATATTTATTCGTTTCAAGATTCTCTAGCTGTGTGTTTGCTTTTTCTTTATCGGCTCTTAATTTTCAATTGGACTATTTTCATCAGGTTATGGGCGCAGGCACCTAACTTACATAATATTATTATCATGTCGTCGAATATTTTAATTGAAAAACTCAAAGGCAGAGAGAACTATGATGTCTGGAAAATTGCTGAAAAATCATATCTCGTTATCAAAGGACTATGGACCTGTATCGAGAACGAACCTGCAAACGCTGCTGTTGGTGCTGATGCTGCAGTCATTGCTGCTGCTGTTGCTGAAAGAGAGAGTGACTTAAAAGCGGATTTTGCTTTTGAAAACCCCCATGTATATACATAGCTGATGCAACAACTGCTAAGAGCGCTTGGGACAATCTGACGAATGCTTTCGAGGACACTGGCTTATGTCGGAAAGTCGAACTGTTGGAGCAATTGGTTCAGCTTAAGTTGTCGGAATGTGACAATATGGAAGATCATGTCAATAGAATGGTTATGACATCAATCAAGGAAGAAAGCTGGACTGAAACTTGACGATGAGATCGTTGCATCGTTGATGTTGGCTGGACTGCCTGATGACTACAATCCACTTGTAATGGCTGTAGAGAATTCTTCATCAAAATTAACATCTGACGCCGCCAAAGCTTTACTATTGCAACAAGTGCAATACAAAGGAAATGAAGACTCTCAAAAGGCGATGTTGTCCAAACCCTTCAAGCCGAAGCCGAAGAAAAGATTCTGTTGCCATAACTGTGAGGAAGCTGGAAATTGTTCGAAGAAGACTGTTCGCAAGGACAAGAAGTCTGAATGCCTATTCACAACATTCTTGGGAGATAAAAGAAGATTTGAAGAGTCTTGGTACGTTGATTCTGGTGCATCTGCGCACATGACCATGAACAGAAACATTCTTGAAAATCAAAATGAGCCATCGAACAAAGAAATAATTGTTGCTAACAATTCGAAGATGACCATCGAAAGTGTTGGGGATGTGAAGATTTCGCTGTTCAAGGACAAGGAGAAAGTAAATGCAACTATCAAGAACGTTCAGTATGTGCCAGATTTATGTGCAAATTTACTTTCAGTAAGCCAGCTAGTGAAGAATGGTAATAAAGTCCGTTTTGAAGACAATGAGTGCAAGATTTTTAACAAATCTAACAAACTCATCGGTACTGCTGGTCTGGTTAACAATTTGTACAAACTCAATTGTTCAAATCTGTGTTCACACAGATGTTCTTGGACCGTTAGCTGTGAACTCCTGGACAGGATGTATGTATAGAAGTATCTCTTGACGTTTGTTGGTGACTACAGTCGAAAAGTGTTTGTAGTTCCAATGAAGCAGAAATCAGATGTCTTTGAAGAATTCAAGAAATTCAAAGGCTTTGTTGAGACTCAAACTTCAAGAAAGATAAAAGTATTGCGATCCGATAATGGTACGGAATATTGCAATAAACGTTTTCAAGAGTTCATAATGCAGTCTGGAATACAACACCAGAAGACAGCACCTTATACTCTCGAACAAAATGCTGTAGCAGAACGGATAAATCGAAACCTGGTAGAGATAATTCGCTGCATGTTAATAGATGCCAATGTCTCACAACGTTTCTGGGCTGAAGCTGCAAATACAGCATCTTGTTTGATCAATCGCATTCCTTGCAGAGGCAACGATTCAAAAACTCCAGAAGAACTGGGGTCAAATATCAAGCCAGATTTGTCGATGCTGCGTGTGTTTGGTTGTGCAGCTATGGTCCACGTTCCTCAAGAAAAAAGACGGAAAGTTGATGCTAAGTCAAAAGAATGCATGTTTCTTGGATACTCAACGGATTCCAAAGCCTACCGTTTGTGTGATGAAAAAAGAAACATCATTATCAGTCCTAATGTCGTTTTTTTCGAAGCTGATAATTTCGCATCAAGAGACAAAATGAACGAGATAGATCTGTTTGAATTTCGTTTTTCTGAGTCTGATGATCTAACCAACGAAGTTAATGTGCCAGCTCAAGTAAACACTGCTGATGATCTAACTGAGGTTAATGTTCCAGATACAAACGAAATTCCAAGCGAGATTGTAACCGATGGATGCGAAAGTCTTGATGTTCCGACTTTCATTGAAGAAACCATAGATGATTCGTTGTCAAGGTCTGATTTTCATCATTGGGAAGAAGCAATGAAGAACGAGTTTATGTCCTTGCAAGAAAACAATACGTGGGATTTAGTCCATCTAGCCAAAGGTAAGAATCTTATTAAATATAAATGGGTTTTTAAGACGAAACGCAACGAAAATGGGGAAGTTGTCTAGTATAAGGCCCGACTTAAGTGCAAAGGATATTCTCAAATAAAAGGTGTTGACTACACGGCAACATTTGCACCTGTAACACGTTACTCTTTAATAAGATTTCTCATTGCGTTGGCTGCAAAATATAACCTTCGAATTCACCAAATGGATGCTGTTACAGGGTTCTTGAATGGTGAGCTGAAGGAAAAAAATTATATGGTTTAGCCAGAGAAATTTTGTGATGGTTCAGGCAGACTCTGTAAACTTCGAAAATCCTTATATGGCCTGAAGCAATCTAGCCGTGTTTGGAATGAAAAGCTTGACAATGTGCTAACGGAATTCGGCCTGATACGTTCTGACGCAGATCAGTGCGTATATTTTAAAATCGAAAAAGAATATATGATTTGCGTTGCTATTTATGTTGACGATTTACTTATATTTTCAATGATAAGCACTTGGAAGATAATCTTACGCAAGATTTTTGCAACAATTTTCGAATGAAGGATTTAGGGAAAGCATCTTCAGTTCTTGGTATCCGAATAATGCGTGATAGAAAAGCTGGAACTATATCGATTGATCAGTCACAGTATATATCTGATATCCCTTGTAGATTTGGTATGATGGACTGTAATCCCGTCAGTACCCCCCTAGATCCAAACCAAAAAATATCATCAAAAATGTGTCCATCCTCTATTAAAGAAAAAAACGAGATGTCAAGAGTGCCGTATATGGAATTGATAGGCTGTCTTTTATTTGCGGCACAAGCTACAAGGCCTGATATAAGCTATGATGTCAATGTGTTAAGCCGATACTCTTCCAATCCTGGTCAAGCACATTGGGCTGGTCTGAAGCGTATTCATCGTAACCTGAAAGGAACCGTTGATAAAAAGCTGGTTTACAGAGAAACAGGTGGTGAAAAGAAAATCGACATCCGGTTATATATTTATGATGCAAGGAGCACCAATATCATGGGCTTCTAGACGTCAATCAACAACTGCTCTTTCATTAACTGAATCTGAACTGATTGCTGTTGTAACAGCTGTTCAAGAATCAATGTGGCTAAAGCGTTTGCAAACAGAAATGCTTTAAATCATCCGACACAAATAGTTTTGCATTGTGACAACAAGAGTGCAATTCAGCGCATTCAAAACAATTCATATTCATCTAGAACAAACCATATTACAATCAAAACTCAGTTTATAAAAGAAAAGATCTATCAAGGTTAAATTGATTTACAATACGTTTCTTCAAATGAAAACTTAGCTGATGGTTTGACTAAAGGATAAGTAAAATTTATATTTGAATTAATTAATAATCTACTTGGTCTTTCGTAAAGTCAATTGTTTAAAAGATGTATTATGTTAGTTTAATTTGTTAATAATTTGTTTTTAATGTTTGTTACCTATTGCTATTAATGCATGTATAAAGAATAAAATATTTAAAATTGTAATTGTATTGAAATTTATAAATAGATCATTCTGGGGAAGTGTTGCAATTTATGGTGCATTAGTTTGTTGTATTAAGATTGTGTACTGTATAAATTCAACTTTGTTTATACTGTAAATTTTAAATACTTTCTTGTTGCTATCAAAATATTTTCTTCGATAAATATTTATTCTTCGATAAATATTTATTCTTTCAAGATTCTCTAGCTGTGTGTTTGCTTTTTCTTCATCGGCTCTTAATTTTCAATTGGACTATTTTCATCAAATGTACATGAACACAGACAGTTCAGTGAGCGCAGTATAACCCTTTAAAATGAAGAATTTCTATTGTAAAAGGTAAGTCCGTTGAAGGTTTCAAAAAAGAGTTTCTTGTCTTTTATCCAGCCATTAGTTCTAATAAAAGGAACAAAAAAGTCCCAATCAACCATGAGTGCAGTCATTAGCGTACATTAGTTGTGGGTTATGGGTTCGGCTTTCTCTGATCAAAGTTAAATGCGTTGAAAACGAAGCTTTAATACCACAAAGAACAGAATTTTAGATCACCTCATAATGGACGAAAGCTTAGAAAATAGGGAAGAAGCGATAGCAGAAAGAAAGGAGAATATTTGATAGACCCACCCATTAAATCTACCGCAGTCGACGCCACTGCATTAAATAAACACATCAGAATAGTGAACACCACCCACAAGAAGATATAACGCCTTGGGAACAGGACTCGAAGGCATTATTCTATTTAAATAGTTTAATATTGCAAGCAACTGCCATTTAAGACTTCATTTAGCATGTTAGTTTCTATGTTAGAGTGGTCCGTATTTTTTGTTCAATTCCTTAAATTTCTCCGAACAATTATATTCGCAACGATTTGCTCAAAATCTTCAACTCTTAAATCCGCCTGAATTCAGTCGTTCTATAAAGAAAAGATACTTATTCCGAAGCCGTACTACGCGAACGTGTGACTTCTGTCCGTCCAGGTTGTTGCAATATTCCGGAATTCAAGACCATCTCCATCTTTTCCATCATTCTCAATACTATCTTTTCACGTTTGAGAACTGCATTTTTGTGTGACCACCCTCATAGAAAATGAGACTTAGTGGAGTTCATGGTTCCATTACTCCTGATAATAATTATATGGCTGTTTAAATATGCTCAAGTCGACAATAGCATCAACCACGACAATAATTTCTTATACAACTATGCATGCATGTATCTGTTTCTTAATAATATGCTCGCATACATCTAACAGAAAAAATTAAAACTTCACAGTCAGAAGAGCCATACTGTATCACTACAAAATGATCGTTTAGTGTATACTCCAAAGAGACCACTGCTGGAACTAATGCCTTGGCGACCCCATTTACTTCATCCACCACGCATAGCCTGGACAGTGGACAGTCCTTGTGGAATAGAAATATGTACAACTGCTGCTGCAGTTAATTAGGTCATTTCGGAGTAAACTTATGGATAATTTTATTATAACCAAAAGGCAAATGCAGTCACCATGAACCGTGGCAGTGGCCATCCGCGTGATGTAGAACTGACGGTCGTGACTGTTTGGAGGGTTGCAAGAGCTACGACAATCTATTTACTCATGAGCATGACTCTTCATATTCTTTGTTCAAAGGTTTATTTTTAATTATTTCGAGTATAAATTAGAATCTCTGGTCTATTTTTTTTATGTGGTCAAAAGTAGATGACAATAAATGCAAACCAGGAGTTCAGGGGTACGAAAGGTAGGGCAAACAGTTGAAAGGAGATGGACTGTAGAGTTATTTAGCATAGAAATTGAGAAGCAGGAGAAATTCTCCAGTTGACAATGTTCAAAGAAGGTATTTATGACCACGTTTAACTAACTTGCTTCTCAGATCTATGAAGTCCGTTGCTAATTCCTTGTGGGACATATACGTAGTGGAATAGAAGTACTCTGGTACTCAAGCTAATAGTGTAATTCTTACAAATATTTGACAACTTGTCGAAGGCAGTAGAGTCCAGCAAACCCTTCTGGTATCAGCAAGAACTGTGCGTAGGCTGTGTGGCACGAAGTGCCGTCCTGTTGAAAACAAATGTTGCCAATATCCTCCTCTTCAATTTTTGTGAACAAAAATTAGTTCAGCATGGCCTGATAACGATCGCCATTGACTCTTACGGCCACTCCTTGCTCATTTTCCAAGAAAAATATGCCTCTGAACCAAAATCCGCACCAAACAGTGACTTGTTTTGGGTGTATCGGCTGTTCAATGCATGCGTGCGGGTTTTCTGTGCCCCAAATGCGACAATTTTGCTTGTTTTCATACCCGCTAAGATCAAAATGAGCTTCATCTGAAAAGATGATTTTTTTGTCAAAATCGCCATCTTCTCTAAGTCGATCGCAGGCCCACTTAGCGAAATGAAAACGCATTGGATGGTCAGTTGGCTTCAACTTCTGAACCAATTGGACTTTGTTTGGCGTCATACCAAGATCTCCATGCAAAATTCGTGCGTCTCAATGATGTCCCCGAAATGTTCAATTGTTGAGAACATCGGTGAATTGATGTTGATGGCGTTTCACGCACACTTTCTGCCACAGCAGCAATATTCTCGAGCGTACGTACTGTTTTTTGGCATTTCATACTTTGGTTTAAGTCTCATGCTCTAAAGCAGGACAATAACTTCTAGCATGAGAAGCTTTACTACCACCAGATCGGTGAATTGAGGTACCCCCCAAGGTGGGGTCCTTTCGCCTCTTTTATGGAATATGGTAGTAAACGACCTACTTACATCACTGGAAGCAGAGGGATTCAGGGTGATTGCCTATGCTGACTACGTTGCAATATCCATATCTGGGAAAATGCCTTAAAAAGGCTAACAAATTGAGCTAAGCAATGTGGCTTGGACGTCAATCCACATAAAACAGAACTAGTACTCTTTTCGAGAAGGTACAAAATTCCTCAGATTAGCCCACCCAAGATTGAAGGAATACCATTAAGCTTTTCCGACCAAGCTAAATATTTAGGCCTCATTTTAGACAAAAAACTAAATTGGAAGGCAAATATTGATGAAAGAGGAAAAAAGGCTACCGTAGCGCTTTTTACTTGTAAAAAGGCCATAGGATCAAAATGGGGCTTTTCCCCAAAAATAACCCACTGGCTATACACTTCGGTAATCAAACCGTGTCCGTAGCTTAGTGGTTAGGTGCGTTGGCTGCTAAGCAGAACGTCGTGGGTTCGAATTCTACCCGGGCCCATAGTT
>CAKKXW010000001.1:91527811-91549339 GCA_920937365.1 Sphaerophoria rueppellii
CAAAAAGCAGATTTTACTCCGGATTTATAAATCGAACCAGCCTTTTCGAATTACCATAAGGAAATTAGAACCCACCCGATTAGACTCCTTAAGACATGGAAGAGCTTTTTTCATGATCAAGACAAAATACACCTAACTGCACCTATTAACATCACTGGAAGCAGAGGGTTTCAGGGTGATTGCCTATGCTGACGACGTTGCAATATCCATATCTGGGAAACATCCCCAAGTTCTCTCGGAACTCCTACAAAATGCCTTAAATAGACTAACAAATTGGGCTAAGCAATGTGGCTTGGACGTCAATCCACATAAAACAGAACTAGTACTTTTTTCGAGAAGGTACAGAATTCCTCAGATTAGCCCACCCAAGATTAAAGGAATACCATTAAGCTTTTCCGACCAAGCTAAATATTTAGGCCTCATTTTAGACGAAAAACTAAATTGGAAGGCTAATATTGATGAAAGAGTAAAAAAGGCTACCGTAGCGCTTTTTACTTGTAAAAAGGCCATTGGATCAAAATGGGGCTTCTCTCCAAAAATAACCCACTGGCTATACACTTCGGTAATCAGACCGATACTCATATATGGAGTTGTCGTATGGTGGACCGCACTGGACAAGATGGTAAATCTAAACAAGCTCATCAAAGTCCAGCGGTCAGCAGGTATGTGCATCACAGGAGCACTTCGCTCAACACCAACCGCAGCCCTGGAAGTGCTTTTAAACCTAACACCTCTTGACATGTTCTCCAAAATGGTGGCAGCCAACTCATGTGTGAGGCTTAGAGCCACCTCTCAATGGAACAGTAACAATACTGGTCATACTACTATTCTAGACTATTCCAGGTCCACTTCTATACAGACGGTTCAAAGACCGATTACGGAGTTGGAAGTGGTATCTATTCGGAACAACTGAATCTCAGTCTATCGTATAGACTTCCCAATCAATGTAGTGTTTTCCAGGCAGAAGTAATGGCGATTAAAGAGGCACTATCCTGGCTCAAAGAAAACGTTATATCTTGCAAGGATATACGAATCTTCTCGGACAGCCAAGCCGCTCTCAAATCTCTCGCGTCTGTCTCCATAAACTCTCAAATAGTCCACGATTTTCGATCATCTCTGAATGAGATGACGGAACAGTTTAATATTCACCTCATTTGGGTGCCGGGCAACAGAGACATTCCGGGTAGTTGCAAAGCCGATGAGCTCGCCAAAAACGGAACACTTCTGCCTCATGTTAGACAAAAACATAACATAGGAACACCACTTGCTACATGCAAATATCTTCTCAAACAATATGCTCTAGAATCAGCCAATTCTAGATGGTCACAGGGTACCACCTGCCTAGCAACCAAACAAATATGGCCAAGCATAGACCTGAAACGGTCAAAAGGTCTGATTTCACTGAGCAGACAAAATATAAGCTCTACAACTGGGGTCATAACAGGACACTGCCTCATAGGAAGACATGCCTTGAGGCTTGGGGTCTACGCAAACGACTTCTGTAGAAGCTGCATGGACGAGAAGGAGGAGGAAACAATCCAACACCTTCTGTGTACATGTCCGGCACTCTCCAATAGAAGGAATAAATATCTCGGTAATCCCTTCTTCGATAATACCAGTGAACTGGCAACGATAGACACAAAATATCTTTCTATTTTCATTAAAAGTACAAAAAGGTTTGTTGAATTTCATTACTCTCCCATGAGTAACCTCATTAGTGGTATCACAATGGACCCTTGAGGTCTAAGTGAGTCAATTACATCCAGACAGCCACTCCGATGTGGATGCCGGTTTCATTAATTTTTTCCACAAGATAACGAAAATACGGAGCTGACAGTACTTCACTTCTTCCAAAATCCGAACGCAATTTTCGTACGCATTCTGCAACATTACCATGATTTTCAAAGTAATGTCGTAATATTTCGGAGCGTTGTTCAGGTGTATACAAATCAAATCAATCATGAGATAGGTGTTGCCATTCACGAAATAAGCACAAGTTGAAAAAAAAAATAATAATTAGATTAGAAAGAGAATTGCGGACAGCCTTGTTCCATGCAAAGGGTTTTTCAATAGGGACGCTACAAAAGTAGACCGATAGGGACAGCAAACGACGCCATATTTTTCCCGATCTCTTGACATTTCTCTTCAGTAAGGTTTGCCATCTCATCATAGAGAGGTATACGATCCAACATCGAGTCGAAATTATTAAAATTTACTACCGAAATCCGGAGTCAGTGGTCAACACTTTAAGAGCGCTACGTACAATTTATGGTCGTCATAATCATCCTGCCAGATCAACAATTGAGCGTCTAGTGGAAAAACTTGAATCCACAGGCTCAGTACAAAATGTTCCCGTGCCAGTAAGATAAAGAAGTGCCCGTAGTGTCGAGAATATTGCTGCCGCTAGCGCATCAATTGCGGAAGACCCAAATCAGTCTCTCACACATTGTTCTCAAGCGTTGGGCATCTCTGTGACGTCGTTGTGGCGAATTTCGCTAAAGCCTACATCCTTACAAGATCAAATTGACGCAAGATTTGAAGCTGCTTGATCACCAGAAGCGTCCGTCGTATGTTCGTGAATTGGGCTCAGCAACAACTTGAAAATGATCCGGATTTTCATCGAAAAATCATCTTCAGCGATGCTCATTTCTGGCTGGATGGCTTCGTCAATAAGCAAAATATGCATTATTGGTCAGGCAGTAATCCACATGTGCTTCATGAGGCACCATTATATACCGAAAAAATCACTGTTTGGTGCGGTTTACATGCTGGTGGTGTCCTTGGGCCGTACTTCTTCCGTGATGATCAAGACCGGCACGTTACTGTGAATGGGAATCGCTACCGCTCAATGCTTACCAGTTATTTTTGGAATGAATTGGATGATATGGGCTTGGACGATATGTGGTTTCAACAGGACGGTGCCACATGTCACACAGCGGGCCAAACAATCGAATTATTGAGAACGAAGTTCGATGAGCGCATTATCTCCAGAAAATGACCTGTGAATTGGCCGCCTCGTTCATGCGATTTAACGCCGTTAGACTATTTCCTGTGGAGCTACGTCAAATCTATGGTTTATGCCAACAAGCCAGCAACGATTGATGAACTTCGTACGAATATCGAACGTGAAATTGCATCAGTATCGACCGATTTATTCTTGAAAACCGTCGAAAATTGGGTTCAGCGTCTGGACTTCTGAAAACGTGCCCGTGATGGCCATGCAAAAGAAATCCAAACATAATGGCATCAAATGGAATAAAGAATTTCATTGATATATAAAACCGTTTTTGTTTTATTTAAGAAAGCTTTTGTAGCGTCCCTATTGAAAAATCCTTTAGTTGGTAGGTATAGACGCTGTCATACCGCGTCTTGAAATTGGTGAAAAGGTATCAGTTTGAAGTTTTTGAGTCTATTTCTGATGTATATTTTTGATCGATGGACGTTCCTTTTTTGAAATCACACTGATAAAGTTCTAAAATTTAGGGTAAGAACTTCACTATGGCGTATGTGCGCTATTTTTTTGATATTTTATTCCTCATTTTCGTTGTGTCTATTAAGGACATGAAATTTGCTAACGTTTCAATTTCAAGCAAAAAAGGTCTTGAATTGCTTAATTTAATTTAAAAAAATCAAGGAATTCAATTCTCGCTGCAACATCCAAACTGAGTGATGACGCAATAATATCATCTCATAATTTGAGTCGAGTGCCGTATCATTTTTTTAAAATTCAAAAACTATATCCTTCCATAAATACCATGAATGAATTTTCAACAAAACGATGAAAATGTGCTTATTGCAGAGCAAGCATAAAAATCTCACGAATTCAATAAAAGAATTTAGGTCATCTCAAGTTCTCAAGACAGAACAAAAACAAAAAACTATGAAAGCGAAATGGAGGAATAGCTTATAGCCGGGGATTCAAAACTTTTGTTGTAATATATTCCACTCAAAGAATGCTGTCTTCATACCTTTTTGATGCCTAAATATCATCCTTCGCAACTTGTTCGTGCAGTTGAACATTTTCCCTTCTCCGAACTCCTCACTCCTACTACATCCTCAAAAAAATAAAAAAAATTTAACGACATTTTTATCTCAAGATATATGAGCAGCAATTTTGCAGATTGTTTCGGTGATTTTCTCTCTCGAAAGTCGCGAGAAGGAAACACAGTGAAAAGACGAGTCTGAGATAAGTTATGTCGGAAATATTTTAATTTAATTTCGTCCCAGTTGGATATCGCTTTGAAGGTCTGACATCGAGATTCCGTTCGTATTCAAAGAAGTCTAAAATTTAGCAAAACCAACACAGAAAAAAAAGACAATAACCCACAAACCATGGAATCCTGTATCCTGCGGCTCCATTGTCGCGCTGTTGTCAAGGTCAATGTCAAGCAGCATTTTTACTCTTTGGCATTCCCAAAGGATTGCTCGTATCTCCGGGAGATTTTAACATTATTTTTCAAGGACATTTCAGTATCAAAAATTTTAAATATGAAATGCCAAATCCGGGTTAATGTGACCCTCTCGAGAATTTAATCAGATGCTTCAGTCCATATTTTTTCACAGGGAGACATCAAAGCCTCAACCGTAAGACAATTAATCATTTTACGATTTTCTCTGCAATTTTTTTTTTTTTCTTCATTAAATTAAAATGAAATTACTCAAAGTTTTGTGGGTCTGCCAGTTGGTGTTAATAAAGTTTGAATTTATTATGTCGAATAAATGAAGGTAGATATTTATTTTTATCAACAGAGACTTTTCGCGAGATGGTTGGCTCATCAAAAGACTCTTCGCGTCGTCATCGACATCTCTTGGCATCGTTGTCAGACAAGCATTTACAAAATAATTGGTGGTAAAAATTCCAGCTTCACTTAAATTTATTGTCTATTAAAGTTTGTCTGCCTTTTTGTTGCAGAGGAGATTTTTATGCACAGACGAAAAACAATTTTAGGCAGGTGTTAAGGTAGATGAGTGCGCCTGAGAGGGGATTGTATAGGCACTCGACTTTGTCTTGGATTGTTCTTTATTAACTTTTCAATCATAAAACAAAAACAATGAAAACAGAAGAAAAAAGAAGTTTCTTTCATTGTTTTTGAAACTCAAAATTTATTGCACATTTACACTCAGTTAACAATTTATCGACAGAGTGTCCTTAAGAGTCTTGATAATTTTATAGTTCGGGGAAGTAAGACAGCTTTTAAAATCTATTAAAGGTGCCTATGACAATTTTCTTCAACAAAGAAAACACCAAAATAAGACCGGTTTCGATGAAATTTGGCATGAAAGTTCAGCATTCCATAAAAAAGTACTTGAAAATTGATTTTAATTGTTAATTGTATGCTTGCAGAAATATGAAAAAGCTTAAATATTTTGTCAAAATTCTGTAAACCTTATTGGTCTGGATAGATTCGAAATTGTTATTTTTGAAATGAGATGGTGCTGAGAGGCGAATTGCTGTGCTCACAGAAGTTTGTATGATGTATTTTAAATGATGTATGATTAATGATGTATGATGTATGATTAATGATGTATGATGTATGATAAATGATGTATGAATTATAATGTCTAAAGCCGACGATGATGGAAAGAGCGTTGCATAATGCCCCGTTTTTCCATAGACAATGCGAGTGCTGGAATTGCACAGTTTATTGAAGTTAACTGCCTTGTCCGAAGCAGTCCGCCATACTTCTACGATAATTTTTGTAGAGAGCTACTTTAACTTATTCATTTCTTTCTTGTGCAACTTTTTTTTTAATACAAGGTCAAGTGTTTTGGTTCATCAGAAAGTTGATTTATGTTGAATTTTGTATTCCCTTGTTGAAAGGACGAGATCCGTTTTCTGGAGTTGCCACTGAAAGTCCAACGATCAGCCCTTCTAATGAGCATATTTAATGCATTTTGCAGGAGGTCTCTAAGGGTGCTTTTTCGATTTTAGTTTCGTGATCAACGCCTTTCAGTCTGACTGTCTGACAGTTACAAGAATTCAACTCTAAAGTCATTGATCAAAATTTAACAAAAGATGTGTTTTGAGTTCCTCTTCAATGTTGTGTTATAACGGGTTATCCATTTTGCTGTTTCAAGAGTATAGTGCTGGAATACGACATCTGTCAAACTAAGTTGTTAAACCAATTTTTTTTCTTTTCAGTTGAAGGTCTGACATTTACGAAAATTGATCGCTTTACTATCGCTCAACGCATACAAATATTTAAATCCTACTACAAAAATTGTGATTCTGCAACAGCCACATATCGTGCTTTAAGAGTAGATTATGGTTAATTGTCAATATTAAGAAGAAATTTGAAGGGACTGGATTGGTTACAGACATTGTGCATCATCGTTTCGCTCGTACCACTGAAAAAATCGCTGCTGTAAGTGAAAGTGTTGACAAAGACCCGAGTGTGTCGATTCCTCGTCGTTCTCAGGAATAAGGACTGTCTTAAGGCACATTATGGCATATTTTGCATTTGAATCTACACCTACATCCATTTATAAAGTCCAGCTCACACAACAACTGTAGCCAACTGACCATTCCCAGCGTCATAGATACGTCGAATGGGTGCTTGAACAACAGACGGTGGACTGCGATTTTTCGAACAAAATTTTCTTCAGCGACGAAGCACATTTCTCACTCGGTGCGTATATTAATAAACAAAATTTTCGTATTTGCGGTTCTGAGAATCCTCAAGTCATTGACAAAAAGTCACTGCTTGGTGCGCTCTTTGGTCCGGAGCTGTGATTGGACCTTACTTCTTTGAAAACTATAATGTAACGACTGTCACCGTCAATTCAGATCGTTTTGGTCATATGTTAACCTACTTTTTTGCCTGCTATTGAAGAATACGACTTGGAGAATAAGTGGTTTAAACAAGACGGTGCCACATGCCACATAACTCGATCGAATATGGCTTTATTGCAAGAGACATTACCTGGCCACGGTATTTCTCGTCGTGGTGATATTTACTGGCAACCGAGACCATGCGATTTGACAATGCTGGATTTTTTTTGTGGGTCTATGCGGAAAGCCTTTAACTCTTGAGCATTTAAAAAACAAGCATTCGCCAAAAAATGGCTGAGATACCACCCATGATGTGTCAAAAAGTGTTCGAAAATTCACACTTTATAATAAAAATGAAATATCATGAAAAAAATATATTTAATACGACGTTTACGTTTACTTTCGAAACCGCAAAGTGGGTAAACCTGTATAATTGGACTAAAATACAATTAATTAAAATACAATTAATACAAAAAAACTTTAACTTTCGAGGCAAGGCAACGATACGAAAAAGAAGAACAAACTAGTTGACCCGAAATTCATGGTCTTGTCAGACGCAAGCTGAAATTTGTTGAATATTTGTCGTATAATTTGTCGTATTTTAATTCAGTAACAGCTCAGTTTAGTCAATCGCTTATTGCTATAAATAAAAAACGCCTACTCCACTCTTATTCCGCAGGTGAACTAACCCATAGCATAAGAGTTATTGCACGTTGCATGGGTTAAAATTTCTCATTAATAAAAATAGATTGTTCGCGGAATAGTAAAGTGGCGTTTGGCGTTTACCGCCGGTACCATGGTACCATGTATTAAACTGACAGAAGATCAGTTTTTCCCCTGAATTTCATTCCTTCCACGGTGGAAGAAGTGAGTAAACGCCAGTTAAGAGACATTTTATTTTAAAAATAGAATTTTCAAATTAGTCCACAGAATAAGCGTTAATCCTTCGCTATTCGGTGTTTATTAATTTGGCTAAATATCTCCAAGATGTTGCATGAAATGTTGTAAATGTCGACAATAAGCAGAATTATGAATCTAAAGAAAATGCATTTCCACACACAAGGTTTCATTCAAATCGTTGTCCATAAGCAACGTCAGGTCCGCTAGTAAGCAGAATTGTAAATACTGACCCTTCTTTAAACCAGTTCAGCATTTACTCTACCTTCTAGTCTAATGAACTATTTAAAAGGAGCATTGTATTTTTACTTTTCCTTGAAGACAACGTTTGTCGAGTCTGATAGTGAATATATGAAAATATGAAAGTCATCTAAGCAGAAAAAACGGCAAATGATGATGAAGATTTTTTTGATTTTTTTCTGAAAGTGATTTCTGAAAACGGTTTCTAAACGGTTGTGATTTTTTTCAGATCATTCGCTTTCAAGAAAGCAAAAAACTTTCACAAACAGTGTTTCTGAAAGTTGAAAGCGTTTTCTGAAAGTGATTTGTTTTCTTCAAAATTATTTTAGGAACTAGTTACACTGTGAAAGTTTTTTTTTTTCTGAACGTGTTTTCAAGAAAGCAAATCATTTTGAGAAACGCTTTAAGGAAAGTACTTTTCGGGTCGTCACACTATGAAATGTTTACCTTTCAGAAAGCTTTTTGCGATCTGAAAGTACTTTAATTTCAGTGTGGGACAGGACCTTAACGCTATGAGAAATTTAATTTGATCATTAAACAAATTGCCAACATAACTCACTGGACTATAACTCTTTTAAATTTTCTTCAAGTAGTCAAGCAACCTGTCTTCGCCCTGCCAATGCCAAAACCAAACTAAGGCAGCAACAACGAAAAAAAACAACAAACCTGAAACAAAGAATAATTCAAGGGAAAATTTAATTTCCTTTTTCCTGAGAGCTTCATCCACAATCGGCAAACGGATTATTTATGGCCGTCTGATTTTCATTTTACTGTTTTCTTGTATTATTCATTTTTTTTTTTATTCATCAAACAAAAGTAGCGCTCAATAGCAGAAAAGTCCTAAATCAAAAAGCACAGAAAATATCTTCGCGTTTCTGCTTTTTTGTCGAACTAAAAGCGGCTCAGGTGAAGACTGCAAATATAATTTGCCAAACGATACAAACAACAAAAACAGTAGCGCCAACGACAACGCCGCGCCGTCAATCCTAGAACATAGAAGAGGAATTTTATGAGTCGCTCTTTCTCTGTGTTATCCTCTTAATGTTTCTATTGTGTTTTTATATAGCCTTAAGGACTTAAGGCTGTGCATTAATTGTCAAACAAAATGGCAGCACAAGAATAAAAAAATTCAAATAAAATAAAGAACTGAAATAACTGTCTGATACCTTTAACGGGTTGAATTTGTCACTAATGAGAGTAGAATTCTGCCTCCAAGGACACACAAAAAGGACAATATAAAAAGAAATATAATTCTAACAATAAAAAAGCAGGCACATCAGCGGGCACAGAAAAATAAGAAAAGGAGTATTTAAATAAGAGCTTTTATCTCACACAAAAAACAGCGTTAAAACAACAGCAAAGGACCTTAATTCGAATTTATTAATGTGAAGGTACATCTTTGTTTGGAATTTCCTCCCTTTAATTTTTATGAAGTTGCGAGGTATTTAAAATGACACTAGACTGAGGGAAACAAAAACTGTAATAAAAATTAAATCACGAATAATTAAATATAAAAAAAAAGTCGACGAGCAATTTATATGAGAGATATGCTGGCCATTTTTGGTGACGTGACGGTAATGGTGATGGTGGGCGATGATGGTTGGCTGATTGCTGGACATGTCCTGTTGGAGGAAGCCTTTATGTGCTTGAGTTTGTGTTTTTCTTATTCCCTGGGATTTTTGTAAAAGGTTTTAAATTGGGTCTCTTCAAATTGTTGATTTTGATGAAATTAAAATTTAATTTGTGTTGTCAGTGATGATGATGACACTGTTAATTAATATAAAATAAAGGAGAGTAGAGATAAAATGTGGATGGAATTAAACACAATTGAATATTTTCTTTGGAACAAGAATTAACAATAATTGTTCAAACGTCGTAAATTAAATAAAATTAAAGCCGATAAGCAGAACGTTCTGTATGTTTTCGAACAAAATGTTTGGTAAATGTCGAAAATTGCTCAACCCATAATAAAGCTTATTTGATTTTCCACTTAAACTGGAACGTCAGTCTAGGCCTGACCAGGGCTATATCGAACTATAGTCTTTAGCCGGCCCAATCCTTTGGTGTGGGTTTGTTTCCAGTTTAAAACGAGAATTTTTTTGAGGCCCCTTAAGCCGCGGTTTTTTCGCGGGATACGGACAGAATTACCTAATGATGACAACCCACACAAACGACTTAAGGACAACGAATTTCGACAGACCGACCCCGAACAGCCGATCAATAAGCGTAAGCCCTTGACTGCTATAAAGCCGATATAACAGCCACTCAAGATATGTGATGGGATGGTCTGGGCCTACAAAAATGAAGAAATGCGACATCTTCTACGACGACTACTACCGGGAACAAGACCGGCGTCTATTTGTATGTGGATTTGTTGTTGGGACACGACTCAGGCGGATGGCCTTCAGTTTTTAATCTTTGAATGAGCGCATCACTACAATCCGCATCAAGGCTTAAATTACATAAGCCTCAGGCTGGGCAGAGATGAAATCTTTGATGGAATAATCGGACGAAGTAGCCTACACGATGATAACGGATTCAGGCTAGTCGAGCGAGACGTAAAGGTAGCAAGTATACGATTCCCACATCTCGATATTCACGAGGGGACATGGAAATCTCCTGATCAATCAACCGTCAACCAGATTGATCACATCGCAATCGACAACATCGACAAGGACCACTACATTGTTGTAGCCAAGGTATAAATACTGATACCCCGATCGAGACTAACATATGAAAATGTAAAGTGGGAATTCGTAGTCAAGCAACTACAATCGCAAGAGATTGCTAGATCCTTTGCCGATCATGTCTCCGATAACCTCCTTTGAAGCCCGTCCAGTTACAAGGATATGAGACGACATTGACATAATTGGAAGAACACCACGTGACGTCAGTGAAGCTTCCGCGAGATTTGAGACGGAGGCCAGGAAGATGGGTCTAGCGGTTAACGAAGGAGAGACCAAGTAAATGCTGTCAAAAAGAGAGGACACCGAACATTGACGTTTTGGACCCAACACCAGTATAGATAGTTTTAACTTGAAGGTAGTTAAGGATTTTGTCTTCCTAGGATGCGCTAAATTACCAGACAACGATGCCATAGAAAAATTCTTCTAGTGATTTTGGTTCAGTATGCATATATGGAGAATCGAAACAAAGATTCAATCAAGATCTGTACAAGCCAGAAAAGTCAAGGTTTAACGACTTAGATGGGTGTGTCATGTAGGGCGAGTCTTGGAATCCAACCAGAAAGGATGTTGCAGAGGAAAAACTGCGACTCAGGTGGAGCACACAGGAGGTAAGGAACCTCTACCAAACTTGCGTGCGGAACTGGAGACATTTAACAAGGGACCGAGCTGGTTGGAAACGCTTGTTGGATGATACCCTGGTCCGACCTGGACTGTAGCGCCACGTTAAGTAAGAAAGCGTGAGGGCATGATCGAACATAAAAGGCTTTCCCCGAAGTATTTGGAAGATCGTCAAGGTTACTAAAGAAACGTCTACATACTTAGGAACTAACATTTACTGTGATGGAATGCTGGTATCCAAGTGTCTAACAAGCTGTGTGTGAGATGTCAACAAGGTTTTATTATTATTTGAGAGCTCTTTCAATGACATAGATAATGTGTGAAATGTACCATTGTCCAAATTGCTGCCGAGGCTTTGCTGAAAAAGGGAGATCCTCTAAGCTACGCCAACTACAGAGGAATCAGCCTACTTTACATGGCCTACAAGATATTCTCTGTCGTAACATGTGAACGTCTTAAATCTTTCGTCAACAATCTGATTGGTCCTTATCAAGTGGCTTCAGGCTAGGAAAGTCAACAATCGACCAAATCACGTTGCTGCAGATCCTGGAAAAACCTATGAACTCGAAATCGATCCACTACCTTTTCATCGATTTTAAGGCCGCAAATGACAGCATCTACAGGGACGAACTGTACAAAGCTATGTCTAGTTTTGGCATCCCTGCCAAGCTCGTTCGCTTGTGCAAAATGACGATGGAGAACTCACGCTGCTCCATCAAGATTGGCAACAAGCTTACGGAGTCTTTCGACGTCAAAAAAGGATTCAGACAAGGCGATGCACTGTCATGTGATTTCTTTAGATAACATCGTTCCGGAGAAGATAGTGTAAGACTCCTCTGTCAACACCAGAGGCACTATCTTCTAAAAGTCTGTTCAACTTCTCGCGTTCGCCGATAACATTGATATAATGGAAAGAACACAGCCTAATGTCAATGGTGATTTTTTGAGAATTGAGACAGGCGTGCCAAAAATGAGCTTAGCGGTAAATGAGGAAAAACGAAGTATATGCTGTCTTCGAAAAAGGACACTAAACATAGACGGCACGGACAGAATTTCACAATAAACACATACAACTTCGAGGTAGTAGAGGAGTTTGTCTACCTAGGCTTCTCTATTAACACAGCAAAACTGTACAACACCCTCATAATCCAAGTACTGCTGTATGGTGCAGAAGCATGGACCCTGACAAAATCGGATGAAAGTGCCGTAGGCTGTTTCGAGAGGAAAATTCTTCAGGTCATCTTTGGCCCCGTGTGCATTGAAGGGTAATGGCGAAGAAGATACAACAGCGAACTTTACGGGTTGTACAACGACATGGACCTAACCAGAAGGGTCAAGGTCCAGAGACTCAGATGACTCGGTCATTTAGAGCGGATGGACACCAATGCTCCAGCCCGAAAAGCCTTCGTCACTATTCCCGAGGGACGTAGAAGGAAAGGAAGACCGCAACTAATGTGGTGCACACAAGTGGAAGAGGACCTCAATCAACTTGGAGTAGAAAACTGAAGACAGCTAGCTAGGAACCGAGCTGGCTTGCGGAGACTGTCGGTTGAGGCCCAAGTCCACAACGGACTGTAGCGCCAATTTAAGTTAGTAAGTAACCATGGAGAGGTACATAATTGAACAACGCGTTTAAGATCATTGAAGTCTTTTACGAAATTTGGCATTTGCATCAAAATGCATTTGGTACACTTCGTGATTTTTTTTTTTTGGTCAGCATCTATAATCGACCAAATGTGTCCACAAACGGGAGAATTTTCAAATTTCAACAGGCTGCAAGACCTTGCTTCGGTACAACGAGCCTATGTCTGAACGCAACGGAATTGAGAGGGTGAAGTATGAGAAGTATGGTTTTGTTTTGGTAAGCACTTAATAACTCGTAGTCGGGGTAGCTCTGAGGAGGTCCTTGGCCGGCTTACATAGGTTTTATCTTCAATTTGCAAGGATTCTTAAACCCCTTTTAATGTTCAATTCATTGTTTAATAGTCCTGGTGTAACAAATTGCACTCAATGTTTTTTATTGAATAAAAATAAAAATAAGAAAAACACGTGTGTATTACGGAAGCGTACGTTACACTCAAGACTCAACCACAGGGCTTACACATTTTTTGTTTCACCAAACATCATTATTATTAATAAAAATTAATTTTTATATATTTTTTGTATCAGAAATAAATTTTGTTTATGTTTTCGTTTTTTTATTTTATATTAACTTGTATTAAAATTATTTACCCTTGTGATGTTAAATAAATAGGCGCCTGTCATGTCTCCAATGTTCTACCAATGAACCTACATTCATCCTTCCTCTCATATCAATATCATTGCTATGCAAATATTGAACATCAGCTAATTGGAAAAATTGCTTAATATTTTTTCCTGTTTGCCTATAATTAATTTGAGTTATGTGTAAAACAAAAAAAACTCAATGTTCACCTCACACTGACTACTAAATGCATAAAGGTACGCTGTACGTGTACAATATACGGTCGACGATGTTCGAAGCGATGATGGTGGTGGCAAGCGTATGAAAGAAATTTCAAACACTGAACAAATTTAATTTCGCTAAAAATATTTTCGCTGAACATATACCTGACCGCATAAAAAATAAATTCACTTTGAACGAACATGGAACGCGTTTGTTTATTCAAGTTCTGTGTGTGTTTTTTCAAGAGAAATATTTAAACAAAGTGAAAAAAGGAGCAAGGATTTTTTGTTATTAAACTTTCCAGCAAGTTAAGTTTGAAATTACTATGCACTGCACTTTGTGGGTGTGTATTCGTGTTCATGTTCATATTCATTACTAGCAATAATAGTTGAAGCTGATTCTAACATGGTCTATAGATATCCTGTTATTTAGGGCAAATTAGAGTATTGGTAGTTTTGTTTTTATCTAGTCCAAATGGAAGTGTAGGTAGATTGAGTTGAGTTCTCATTAACTATTTGTTCATTAGAGAAATTTGATTTATTATGCGTTTTTTTTTTCTCTTTTTTCAAATAAAAAATGAACGTAATTTAGTTTGTTTGATTATAACCAGGCATGAAATCGTGCTTCCAATATCTATTTATTTTGATTACTTAAAAGGATAGCAGTTGGCCCAAAGGTATGCAGTTAAATATTCGCAAAAAAGGATATAGAGATAACATATAAAAGTTATTATTTTAGTTTTGAAATTCTCAAAATATTGCGAATTATTGAGTTAATACTAAATATTGAACCAATTTATTTTAGGTAATTGGATAGCCCTTGCCTCTTGGTGCGACTCAACCATTTTTACTGATGACGGTTCAAAGATGGAGTATGGGGTTGGTGTAGGTATTTTTCGGGTCTTAACATTTTTCTGAATTCGCAATAAGAGAAGAAAACTATTTACTAAAACTATATCCAAATCAAACTTACTTACTTATCCGGCTCAAAATCCATGAAGGATCTCAGCCTGAGATACTGCATGCAGCCTTCAATCGTGAACGGTCCTTCGCATGCACTCTTCAGTCACTGAAACCAAGCGCTCTGACATCTGCAGTCACTTGGTTCTTGTACTGTAGGTTCGGTCTTCCTTATTGTCGTCCATTCGAACGATGAGGCCGAGTCAATGTAGTCGTCTTTTCTTGACCTTCTGGAAAACATCCACATCTTGGTTCAGTTCGTACAGTTTTCGGTAGAACCTTTTTCTCCATTCGCTATCGTCGCATACGGGACCGAAAATCCGTCGTCAAATCAAAGTTTTGTGTCGCAGACACTTTGTCTTTCAAGTGTGGGGTACTAACAGTTGTTTTGCCAAACTGAAGCAGCAGCGGTTCGCTAGGGTACCTAATACATCTTCTCAACTAAGGTGTCGTTTGTAGGATTGATGTTTGTCGCAAGGTAGGTGAACTTATTAACTACCACGAAATTGCTGCTACCAACAGTGAGGTTTTGTCCTAGGCCGCGGACAGATGTTACTTTGTTTGTTGATAGCATGTACTCTTTTTTGTCCTCATTCACTTCAAGACCAACGAGTTTCGCCTGTTCTTCAATCGCTGTGAAGGCCTGGAGCACCGATTATGTGTTTGTCGTCCGCATAGCCCAGAAGTTGAGTGAATTTTTTGAAAATAGTGTTTTCCATGCACTCACTTGCCTTGCGCACTATCTGCTCCAGGGCTATGTTGAAGGAATCTCTTGACAGTGCATCTCCTACTCTAAGCCCTGCGCATGTTTGCTCACTACACTGCGTATTGTTTAGAGTCATGTGACATAGCTGGATCAGTTTGTTCGGGATCCGTAATTCAATTACGGATCCTGATCTTGGCGGTGGTTGGTTTCGACTTGAAATTCGTTGGTCTTTTCCAGGATTTGCCTCATTGGGTCTATCGTTGTTCTGCCTGGCCTAAGGCCATACTGATACGTGTCGATCATTGTGTTGTAGATCGGTTTTAGATGCTTACGCTGTGATATTCCTTCGTAGTTTTTGCATGATTTAGGATAGGCTTTTTGTAGATGGGGTAGTGTCCGTGGCTAAGTGGTTAGGTGCATTGGCTACGAAGCAAAACGTAGTGGTTTGGAGTCTTACTCGCGCCCATAGTCTTAATTTCATCTTTCACATGCTCTGCCCCTTGCGAAGATCTGACAAAACTTCCAAGAGTATTAATCTGTCATGAAAAAGTGCTTCTCAACTTTGCCTTTCGGAATTGGCAAGCGTCAAATTGTAGATACCCTCAATTCTTCACACGCACCCAGAGAATTGTTGATGAGAGTAAGCCACTAAGGCCTTGGCTCTTCAAGAGCAACTCTATTTGTATACATTATATAGCTTATCAACCAGTCAGGGGGCATGCGTTCTTCCTCCCAAATTTTGCTGGTGATATGGTGCATTTGGTTGATCAAAACACTTCCTCCATATTGAAAGAGTTCCGCAGGTATGTCATCCAACGCTGCAGACTTATTATTTCTTAGCTTTTGGATGGCTCTTGCAACCTCTTCTATGCTGCGGGCTGGGACTGGGTCCTTATTGACTGGTCGTGCTTCTCTTTCGTCATCAGCTCGCTCGACATTTTGCGCAGCTGTTGGAAGTGCCGCTTGAAAACATCTACAATTCCTTGTGCTTCGGTGACTAGGATTCCTTTATTGTTTGGAAGACTCTCTGTCCCGGTTCTGAAACCACAAGCTTATTGCTTCGACCTTTGAAGGAAACGCCGGGTATTGTTCTTGGCCCGAGGCTCTTCTAGATCTTTAAGCTGCGAAACTGCGGATGCTTTTTACTTCCTTCGCAGGGTTTTTCTCTCATTTCTCCTTTTTGTTCGGTACTCTTCTCTTGCTGCTTTTGTTTTCCATCGCAGCAACAAACGTGGAAAAAATGCGAAGAGTGGCTCCTTGTAGTCTCTGGCATTATCCGGAGTGCTAAGGCAACCGATGTTAAACTTCTTTCTCTTGGCCGCACGTGTTTTTTGTCGCTTGATAATCAAGCTCTAAACTTAGTCACTACCAGAAAGTGGTCAGAGTCGACATTTGTTCCGAGCGCACGTTCAAGATGCGTTGGATGCGTGCTTCTTGCCGATGAGCACATGGTCCAATTAATTGGTGGTTGGACCATCCGGAGATCGCCAGGTTGCTGTGTAGATCTTTCGTCTTGGAAACCTAGTGTTACTTATCAACGTATTAGAGCTGCAATAAAGTCGATTAGTTGGAAGCCGTTATCTCTTGTTACCTTGTTGAGGCTGTGCTTTCCAACAAATCCGCCAAAGATGTCTTCCTTCCCGATTTTTGCATTGAAGTCTTCGAGTACGATTTTAATGTCGTAGGTACTCTGGACAGGCCTCCTAGGCTCTATCAAGGAGGTTATAAAAATCCTCCTTAAATCCAAGCCAAAACCAAATCAAAAAATAACATTCACTCGAAATATTTCGACTCAATCATTAATTTCATTTTTAAAACTTAAACATAAACACAATTCAAAGCCACACTAAGACCTCTTAGGCCTCATCATACTCTCTTTTCCGAAGTTTCAAAAATTATTTTAAATCAATAAAAAAAAAGTCCATCCCAAGTAAATTGAATATCCTTAAAGCATCCTTCCATAACAGATCTGTGAAAATAAATACGTTCATCACAACATTCCCTCAAAATAACATCACAAGAACAAACCTGCCAATTAAAATCAATTTTATGTCAAAAGAAAATTTTAAGCTCTTTAAACGAAACATGTTCCCAAAGATCTAATCAAAATTGTTTTTGAAAGTTCTCAGTGAGTGGGATCATTTTTTTCGTTTCATCTTCCTCCTTTCAGATTTAATTTATTTCACATCAGAGCGCATTTTACCGACTTAATAAATTAATAACCACTCAAACGTTAATTAGACGAGGCTCAAATGTATAAATTTTTGAGAACAGTGAAGAAGAAAAATATACAAAAAAAATAACTTACAACACCAAAGGCGAAACAGGAAATTTTTCATAGCTCATTAAATATTTTCCCAACCGTAATTACATCGACTGAGACAATGTGCTTAATTATGCCCTTGTTTGTCCTTATTTTTCTTCATTTTTATTTTTCGTTTTTTTTTCGGCCCACAGCAACTCCCATACACAGGCATAGAAATCCATTAGAAAAACCTATAATACAGAGGCGAATTAGATAGCAAGGATTTACCTATTTTTCTTATTTTTTCGACTATAAAACATTACCATTCCTCCTCGAAGGATTCGAAATTGCACATGTCCTAGTTGTTTTGATTATTTTTTCGACCACGACGATGGCGTCACGACGCACGACTCGAAGCAGTGAATTAACGTATATGCCTTTTTTGTCTTTAAAAAAAAGGAAGTCCGAAAGAAAAAAGCAAAAATATAAATAAAACAAAAACCGGAAAATAAATGAAATATCCTGGGTCTCCTTTGTTTGGCAGTTTTTTTAATTATACGACCATTTTATGTATGCTTAGACATTGCGAGAAATTTCCACTTACAGGCATAATGACCGTTATTAATATTTATGTACCAAAAGTAATTTTTTGTTTTATTCCTTGCGGACCCATAAAATTTATACGAAAATAAAATCTTCATGCAAACAATGGGATGAACTCAGTAAACCTATTCTTTCACGAAGTTCGTGTTTTTTTACTTACATAGATTGGCCTGTATATGTTTTTTTTTTTTTTGAGAATGCAAAAAGGAATAAATGGACAAAGAAGGACAAAAATATTAACAAAGGTTTATGGCTACTAATGTAGCAGAAGCTAAAATTATGTTTTCAAAAGTTAATTTCAATATTTGATTAAATGATCCTGTACACAAATACAACGTCTAGGTTTGCTACATTGACCTTTAAATTTAAATTTTAAACAAAACATTTTACGTTGAAGAGAAGTTGCGTTCAAAAATGTTTATAGACCTTTAACGCCTTTTTATGAGATTTCTGGAGTAAACATAGGAGGCTGGCTCTACGATAACTCGGCCATTCAATACCGCGCACAAAAGAGCTATTGTTTCGTTGGCCTGTATAGCAAGTGGCGCCAATTTCTTGAGACCAGATATCGTCTAGGTCAATTTCCACAATTTATGGCCACAAGAAGTCCTTTATTATCTTTGCCTGGCCGAATTTATTTTCGATGATGAACGCCACGAGCCCATAAGCCACATCAAACAGTCTTTGTGGATGTACCAGCTTTTCAACAATTACTTGTTGATACTCATTTGTCCAAATGTGACAGTTCTTACTTACTTACTTAAGGTGGCGCTACAGTCCATTGTGGACTCCACCAACAGTATCCGACCGCCAGCTCGGTCCCTAGCTAGCTGTCAGTTTTGTACTCCAAGTTAATTGAGTTCCTCTTCCACTTTCGGGAATGGTTGCGAAGGCTTTTTGGGCCGTCTATACGGTCTATATGACCGAGCCATCTGAGTCACTGGACCCTGACCCTTCTAGCTAGGTCCGTGTCGTTGTTCGACCCGGAAGGTTCGTTGTTGCATCTTCTTTTGCCAATCAATGTGCAACTGCATAACCCGAAGAACTATCCTCTCGAACAGCCTAAGGCACTTTCATCCGTTTTTGTCAAAGTCAATATTTCTGCACCATAAAGCAGGCCTGGGAGGATTAGAGTATTATAACGGGTGATTTTTTAGCTGGTTTGGTTTTGGCAACACTGGTTTTGACAGCTGACGTGTGTTTAGTACCTTGTGTCATTGTCAAACAGCTTCAGTTTGGCTTGCAATTTAACCATGGATCGTCTTACAAATGAACAACGTTGCAAATTATTGAATTTTACAATCAAAATTCGTGCTCGGTTCGAAATGTTCATCGTGCGCTGCTTGCATTTTATGGTCGGCATTCTCGACCTTCTGAGCAGTCTATTTGGAAGATTGTGACCAAATTTCGCACCAAATTTACTTTGTTGGACATTAAACCACCAACACGTTTACGTACTGTGCGTAGTGAAGAAAATATTGCCGCCGTATCAGCAAGTGTGACAGAAGACCGCGAAATGTCGATTCGGCGCCGATCCCAGCAGTTAGGCCTTTATTACAGCACTACGTGGAAAATTTTGCGGAAGGATTTGGGCGTAAAGCCGATACAGCTGGTGCAAGAACTAAAGCCAGCCGACCTACCACAACGCCGAATTTTTGGTGAATGGGCTCTTGGAAAGCTGGCCGAGGATCCGCTTTTTTATCGAAAAATTGTGTTCAGCGATGATTCTCATTTTTGGTTGAATGGGTACGTAAATAAGCAAAATTACCGCATTTGGAGTGAAGATCAGCCAGAAGCATTGCAACAGCTACCAATGCATCCCGAAAAGGCCACTGTTTGGTGCGGTTTATGGGCCGGCGGCATTATTGGGCCATATTTCTTCAAAGAAGATGCGAATCGCAGCGTTACTGTCAATGGTGAAAGCTACCGAGCGATGATAACAAACTTTTTTTTGCCCGAAATGGAAGTTCTTGACTTGCATGATATGTGGTTTCAACAAGACGGTGCCACATGCCACCGACATTACCGCTATCTAGGAAATGCGATGGGATGGACTGGGTAAAAAGAGGATGTAAAACTGCGATATTTTCTTTGGAAATGGAAATTGTTACCGAGAGCAACAAAAGTGGTTTGGTGGTCGCGCATGCTCCCTCAGAAGAGAAAAAAGACAACAGAAAAGACGAGTTCTACTAGCTCCTTGACAAAACGTATGAGCAATGTCCAAATGATATTAAAATTGACTTCGGCTATTTCAACGCAAAGCTGGGAAAAGGGGACATCTTTGGTGGAACAGTCGGAAACCACAACCTGTACGACACAACTTCTGACAATGGATTCAGTCTGATCGATTTACCTGTGGGCGAAATTTTGTGCTAGCAAGCACATGGTTCCCACATCTCAACGTCCATAAAGGTACCTACCTACATGGAGATCTCCAGATCAATCAACCGTCAACTAGATTGTACACAATGCGATCGATGGATGGCACTTGTCCAGCATTTTAGATGTTCAAACTTTCTGAGGAGCAAACATCGGTTCGGACCGAAGCCTCGTCGCAGCCAAGGTAGTGCTTCGAATATCAGAAATCTTCCAAAACAAGGAAATGATTTAACAAAATTCGACGTCGGACGGCTACAATCGCAAGAGATCGCCCGATCCTTCTCTGATCGAGTGTCAAGTAACCTCTTAAAAAGTCTTATTCCGCCAACATCAAGTATAGATGACCAGTGGCAATGGCAACATTGCCAGAGAGCAGTTAGAGATGCCGCCTCTAATGTCCTTGGTTTCACATAGCCACCAAAACAAAACCACTGGCTTGATGAAGAATGCAGGCAGGCCCACGCAGCCAAGCAGGAGGCAATCAAAGTGGCGCTGCATAGAAGGACAAGAGCTGCTCGTGAGCTCTACTAGCAAAAGAGATGAGAGGAACGCCAGCTTTTCACCAAAAAAAAGAAGGAACATAAGAATCGTCAGATGGAGAATGGTGAGAGAGTTAATAGCAGGAATGAGACTTAGAGGTTTTACTAGAAGGTAAAGCAGCTGGCTCAAGGACATAAGGCAGGATTCGATGCCTGCAGAGTTAAAGTAGGAAACATCATATTAGAATCGCAGTCGATGCTGGGGATTTGGACACAGCACTTCTATAGACTGTATAACGGCAACGATGAACAGAATACCGCCGCCAGGCAGGGGTCATTCATTCGACACGATGATAGCCAACACTTCCGTGAACCTGATCTAGACGAAGTAAATTTGCAGATCTGGTTGTTAACAAATCCACTGACCGGGAACTGTGATTGGCGCTGTAGACAATGTTCCTAACAAACCTTTTCATATTTCACTTCATGTTTGCTCAACCAACTATTCGGCTTGAAAT
>CAKKXW010000001.1:91555799-91566609 GCA_920937365.1 Sphaerophoria rueppellii
TTTTGTTCTGTCAATTGTTTTGTTCTAATTATGTATTGATTATCAATATTTGTAATTCATTTGTCTCTTTGTAATTCTCACAAGAGTTCTTGCTACAATTTTTTTAGCGTACTGTCACGTAGCGGATCAGACTTAGGAAAAAACTGCAGCCCTGGAAAAGACCTATGAACTCCAAATCGATACCCACCACCTTTTCATCGATTTTAAAGCCGCGTATGACAGCATCTACAGAGACGAACTGTACAAAGCTATGTCTAGTTTTGGCGTCCCTGCGAAGCTCATTCGCTTGTGCAAAATGACGATGGAGAACTCACGCTGCTCCATCAAGGTTGCCAACGAGCTTACGGAATCTTTCGACGTCAAAAAAGGATTCAGACTAGGCGATGCACTGTCATGCGATTTTTTTAACATCGTTCTTGAGAACACTCTTAATGTTTCTCTGTTTACTTAATGTTTATAACTATTAGTTATGTATTAATCTTGTTTTGTTAACTGTCTTGTTTTTGTTTCATCCATGTGAGTGTTTGTTATGTTATGTTTGCTTACTAACAACTAACACTGCACTAAGTGATGAGCCGGTGGTGGAAGACCAAGGCGTGATGTCAATGGCGCCTTTGAGAGAATTGAAACAGAAGCGGCAAAAATGGGTCTAGCGGTAAATGAGGGAAAAACGAAAAACGAGGAAGGACACCCAACACCGACGGCTCGGGCAGAACGTCACAATAGACGCATATAACTTCGAGGTAGTAGAGGAGTTTGTCTACCTAGGCTCCGCTATAAAAACGGGCAGCAACACCAGCGCCGAGATCAGACAAAGAATAACTCTTGCTAATCGCTGTTTCTTTGGGCTTAGAAAGCAATTGAGTGGAAAAGCCCTCTCTCGAGCAACTAAGGTAAAACTGTAAAACACACTCATCATCCCAGTTCTGCTGTATGGTGCAGAAGCATGTACCCTGACAAAATCGGATGAAAGTGCCTTAGGCTGTTTCGAGAGGAAAGTTCTTCGGGTCATCCTTGGCCCCGTGTGCATTGACGGGGAATGCGAAGAAGATACAACAGCGAACCTTACGGGTTGTACAACGACATGGACCTAGCCAGAAGGGTTAAGATCCAGAGACTCAGATGGCTCGGTCATTTAGAGCCTCGGCCCGGAAAGCCTTCGACACTATTCCCGAGGGACGTAGAAGGAGAGGAAGACCGCGACTCAGGTGGCGCACTCAAGTGGAAGAGGACTTCAATCAACTTGGAGTGCAAAACTGGAGACGACTAGCTAAGGAGCGAGTTAGCTGGCGGAGATTGTTGATTGAGGCCCAAGTCCACAACGGACTTGTAAGTAAGTAATAGCACGGTGCGAAAGAAGATTTCTCCCATAGGATCATTGACGCGCCAAAGATCTGGGAGAGTCACGACACTCTCTGGCAGCAAAGAGTTGAAGTCAAACTGCCTAGCGAAATGGCTAGTTTTTGTAATAGAGCTTACAACTGGAGTGTCGTTGTCAACAACCGTAAAACGCTTTAGAAAATTCTTAATGGAAAACTCATTTCTATATCAGAAGTTTTCTTCGTTCCTTTAACATTTTCCCTGACCAAAACATCATTTTGTCTGATTTTGTTCGGCTGTCGTGGTGTACCACAAGGCTACTACTATTTGCCCTAATGTTGTCTAATATTGTTGTCGATTTATTAAACGTTTAATGAAAATTCTATCTTTCAGTGTTGACGAAGATCTCGAGTGAATTTCAATTCGGTCTCAATAAAATAAACACCTGCCCCGAAGGATGACATTTTACAATTTTACTGAACAACATCACACTTATCTGAAGCACACAGTTTTGCTAAAATGGAATGACAAAAAAATGTCGATTTTCATGACATAAAACATCCTTCGACATACTATGAATTCAAGAATAAATCAAATGTGATAAGCACCCACAATTTCCTCAAAAAACAGGAATTCAAAAATATCTCTTCTCAGAATTAAAGCCAAATCCAAATTAATAAAGTCGAACAAACTTCACCGAGAGACCAATCGTTCAAGTATTTCAATTTCATCTGACTTAGAGGGAAACAACATTCCTTCTCCTCCCACTTCTCAGGCGCACCAAAGAACCACCCCTTAAGCTCAAAATAAATTCGTTAAATTACAAAATATATTGCTTGTCCCTAACATGAGAACTCCAAGTTTTCTAAATAACTAAATATAGACATTCAAACAACACATCACCACTTCAATTAATGATCCCATCAAGCCTCATATATAGAGGAGGAACTCCTGAATCCATTACACAACACAACAGAACAGAGCCAAAAGCACAGAGCCAGAATTTCCCAAGAAAACCCGCAAGGGTATGTGCTTGTCCCTTAAATAAATAAATAAAATGAAATCCAACTCAACTAACTATTCCCTCGTGATGGAAGTCTCCCACCTTTGGAGCATCTCGCCCTACCCCGCTCTCCCTGACCAGTCGTTACATTAAAACACTTTATTTCTGTACTCTTGACCTAGTTCAGGACTTGTGTTTGGTCCTACAAGCTACAACACACGGAAGAGACTATATTAAAAATGAAGCAGCAGCAGGGCGAACCCTATTGAATTTAATTCATGTGTGTGCTGACCTTTTTTTCAACTAACAAATAGAAGGGACGAGTGATATATTGCCGGTTGCCGACACAAGCTTGCTCTGGGTCTTCGTTTAAAGTTCGTTTGTAATGGTCACTATTAAAGGAGGATCTGAACTTTTGAAACAAAACAAAACACAATTAACTGTTGATTTCTTCAAGTCCTATGTTATGTTCCGGTTGCTAGTAATAGAGTTTTCATCGAAAATTACGGATTTCCTTCCACTTAAAGAGGGAAATTGCTTTTAACAACTTTATTCCAATTCCAAATGTTGGTTTTGTTGTTCCTTAAAAGTAACTTAAGTAAGTCGACATGGACTGGATTGGTCATTAAAAATGTCCTCTGAAGACCAATTATTTCCGTTGAATCAATTCCAATATCAAAGCACAACAATTTCACATAAACCTTATCACAAAAACATTCAAATCCAAACAACAACTTTGAATCAAATTAAACCACTTTCATCTCCAACAACTACCCAAGTTAATTTAATGCCCAAAAAATACCTTTCAATCTTCAAAGGCATCTTTACTGCGTCTTACATTTGCCTCGCGACGACAGCGACATCAAATAGACACAGCAACTTGCTGCTCTATCTCTGCTCATTAAATATTGTTATTCAAATTTAATTTTTCATCTCAATTCAATTTCGAAAAGTTCACACCTTTTTCAACTTTCACCTTTCGGCCAGGCAATTATTAAGAAGTTTTCATAGCAATCTTATTAGAACCATTACCATTGAACACCGTGCCGTTCTCTGCTTGTGTTGTCCTCTGCCATAGCGCATCATCCCATTAAAAAGTTGTTTGGTTTTGTATCCTTTGCCATAATGACAAATATCCTTTTATATTTAAACTCAAACGAGAAGGAAGTTACTTCTATTATAACTTTGCTCTGCAAAAATTTACAAAATATCATCACAAGAAATATCGTTTTTCTTTTGGCTGTAGTTGTGCTCGCTTTTATCATCATCGTTATCATCAGCATTAAATAATATAAACGCACAGGCAAACCATTGCTATGCGCGACTGTTGACTATAGTTATAGCAGTTTCCATGGACTTGATGTGCTTAGTGCTCAATACTGAGTAAGTAGTTCCAACCTGCTTGGAAGCAGAGAGGGAATTTCAAATGAAGTAAATTCCGAATTTATCTATTTCCCTCAGAGCAGAGATCGGTTCCAGATTTGATGGAAATGGCGCCCGGGTGGGAATTTATTATTTCAAAAATGAAGCATTCGTTCAAAATTATGTCGAAAATTGAGGTAAATGACAGTTATTATGACTAAAGACACAAGTGCGGACGCTCACCTTGAGGTAAAATAACTACGATGGCGGCAAGAGATCGCTAGATTCCTTTCCAATCCATAGCGGTCAGCACAAGAAGAAGAAAGAGCAGCAATCAGAAATTCCTTGCGCCGCATTTAACACGGCTACTATGACGAAACCTCTGTTATTATGAAGAGTGGATAAGCGAATTACTTAATTACTTAAGGTGGCGCTACAATCCGTTGTGGACTTGGGCCTCAATCAACAGTCTCCGCCAGCTAGCTCGGTCCTTAGCTAGTCGTCCCCAGTTTTGCACTCCAAGTTTATTGAGGTCCTCTTCCACTTGAGTGTGCCACCTGAGTCGCGGTCTTCCTCTCCACCTACGACCCTCGGGAATAGTGTCGAGGGCTTTCCGGGCCGAGCATTGGTGTCCATTCGCTCTGGGTCAGAGCTATCTGACTCTCTGGATCTTGACCCTTCTGGCTAGGTCCATGTCGTTGTACAACCCGTAAAGTTCTCTGTTGTATCTTCTTCGCCATTCCCCTTTAATGCACACGGGGCCAAAGATGACCCGAAGAATTTTCCTCTCGAAACAGCCTACAGCACTTTCATCCGATTTTGTCAGGGTCCATGCTTCTGCACCATACAGCAGGACTGGGATGATGAGTGTGTTGTACAGTTTTACCTTAGTTGCTCGAGAGAGGGCTTGGCTTTTCCACTCAATTGCTTTCTAAGCCCAAAGAAACAGCGATTAGCAAGAGTTATTCTTCGTCTGATCTCGGCGCTGGTGTTATTGCCCGTGTTTATAGCGGAGCCTAGGTAGACAAACTCCTCTACTACCTCGAAGTTATACGCGTCTATTGTGACGTTTTGCCCGAGCCGTCGGTGTTGGGTGTCCTTCCTCGAAGACAGCATATACTTCGTTTTTCCCTCATTTACCGCTAGACCCATTTTTGCCGCTTCTGTCTCAATGCTCACAAAGGGAAGAAGACAGCGTGATGTCAATACGCTGTGTTCTTCCCATCATATCAATACCATCGGCGTACGCGAGAATTTGAACAGATTTTTCGAAAATAGTGCCTCTGGTGTTGACGTTGGAGTTCTGCACTATCTTCTCAAGAACGATGTTAAAGAAATCGCATGACAGTGCATCGCCCTGTCTGAATCCTTTTTTGACGTCGAAAGATTCCGTGAGCTCGTTGCACACCTTGATGGAGCAGCGTGAGTTCTCCGTCGTCATTTTGCTCAAGCGAACGAGCTTGGCAGGGACGCCAAAACTAGACATAGCTTTGTACAGTTCGTCTCTGTAGATGCTGTCATACGCGGCCTTAAAATCGATGAAAAGGTGGTGGGTATCGATTTGGAGTTCCTAGTTCTTTTCCAGGATCTGCCGCAACGTGAGAATTTGGTCGATGGTTGACTTTCCTGGCCTGAAGCCACATTGATAAGGACCAATCAGATTGTTGACGAAAGGCTTCAGACGCTCACATATTATGGCAGAGAGGATCTTGTGGGCGATGTTAAGTAGACTTATTCCTCTATAGTTGGCGCAGTTTAGATGATCTCCCTTTTTCAGGATCAGGCAAACAATGCTGAGGTTCCATTCATCGGGCATGCATTCCTCTGACCATATCTTACAGATGATTTGGTGCATGCTCCTATCTAGCTCGTCGCCTGCTGCTTTGAACCACTCAGCAGCAAGTCCATCTGCTCCAGCGGCTTTGTTGGATTTCAGCCGTGATATTGCGGTTTTCACTTCTTCTAGGTCGGGTTCACGGAATTGTTGGCTATCATCGTGTCCGATGAAAGGCTCCTGTCTGACGGCGGTATTTTGTTTGTCGTCGCCGTTATACAATCTACAGAAGTGGTCTTTCCAAATCCCCAGCATTGACTGCGATTCTGCTATGATGTTCCCTTGTTTATCTCTGTAGGCATCAGTTCTTGCTCGATGACCTTGAGCCAGCTGTTTAACCTTTCGGTAAAACCTCCGAACTTCATTCCTGCTGTTGGCTCTCTCAACATCCTCGATCTGACGCTTCTCATGCTCTCTCTTTTTCCTCCCGAGAAGCCGGCGTTCCTCTCTCCTCTTTTGCTCGTAGAGCTCACGAGCAGCTCTTGTCCTTCTATGAAGCGCCGCTTTGTATGCCTCCTGCTTGGCTGCATGGGCCTGCCTGCATTCTTCATCAAACCAGGGGTTTCGTTTTGGTGGCTGTGTGAAACCCAGCACATTAGAGGCGGCATTTCTAACTGCTCTTTGGCAATGTTGCCACTGGTCTTCGATACTTGATGTTGGCGGCATGGGACTCCTTAAGAGGTTACTTGACACTCGATCAGAGAATGATCTGGCGATCTCTTGCGATTGTAGCCGTCCGACGACGAATTTTCTTGCAGCATTTCCTTGTTTTGGCCGTTGTCGTGATATTCGTAGCACGACGAGGTAGTGGTCCGAGTCGATGTTAGGATGTGGAACTGGAACGGAAAATATAAGCTCATTAAACTCTGACTTAAACAGCATTGTCCAATGGGGAATTAAAAACCGTGGAGAGTTTAATGCTTCGAAAACCCAATGCTGTCTTGTATCGTTGAAGCGAGATATACCCCCCTTGCCACTGTCCATGAGTGGCACTTGCATCAAAGAGACCGAACATCTCGAGATGCAGCCAAAAATGACGCAGGATGTTTGGGTTTCTTAAGACGATGCAAGAAATTTTCTCCCCGTCTGATCTGGCTGTTATCTATAAGACTTATATCCGTTCAAAGCTTGAGTACATATACAATTCCCATCTTTGGGCTGGTGCTCCAGTAACTTACTTAAGCCTCTTGGATGGTATACAAAGAAGAGCCGTTAGAATAATCGTAGATAGAGACATCACTGATTCATTCACTCCTTTAGACCACCGCCGGTCGTAACGTGTCGTGTCTCTTTCTGTTTTATCGTTACTTCTACGGTAAGTGCTCTAGAGAAATAGCCAGTTGCATTCCACCCCTTAAACAATTCAACCGTAATACCCGCGCTTCCAGGAATGCCTATCAGTTTACACTCGAGCCCAACTTCGGTCATACGCTCAAGTATAGAGAATCGATCTTTAGACGTACTACGCGAATGTGGGACTCTATTCCACACTCAGTCTTTCCCGATCATTGCAGTGTTCTGGAAATTGAGACCAATGTACACCGGCACCTCCTCTCCAAACCCTACCCTCTTTCCCGAAGCACTCACTGTGTCTATGGCATAATAAGGGTATAAAAACCCCTTAGTGTGTGCTTATTATAAAAAAATAAAATAAAAAAAATATTGATTTATTCAACATAGTGCTAGAGCAGAAAGTGCGCAAGGCAGGTGTCAGCACGGAAAACACTTTCTTCAACAAATCCACCCAGCTCCTAGGCTATGCGGACAACATCATCGGTCAATCAAAGAGAACTATGCTTGAGGCCTTCACAGCGGTTGAAGAACAGGCGAAACTCGTTGGCCTTTAACTGAGTGAGCACTAAACAAAGTACATGCTATCAAAAAACAAAGTAACATCTGTCCGCAGCCTAGGACAAATCGTCACTGTTGGTAGCAACAATGCCAAGGGAGTTCAAGTACTTTGGAACAAACACCAATCCCACAAACGAGTGCTGAGTGCTGGACGATAAGTAAAAAGAGGGAATTGGTTCTCGGCACTTTTGAAAGAAAAATTCTTCGACGGATTTTTCGGTCTCGTATGCGGCGCATTGGAGAAGAAGGTTCAACCGAAAACTGTACGAGCTGTACCAAGATGTGAATGTAGTCCTGAAGGGCAAGAAAAAACGACTACATTGGCTCCGCCACATCGATTGAATGGACTACAACGATCCAGCCAAGAAAGTCCTCTCATCCCGACCTCCAGGTTCGAGATGACAAGAAAGACCGAACCTACGGTACAAGAACCAAGTGACTGCGGATGCAAGAGCGCTTGGTTTCGGCGACTGGAGAATGCATGCAAGGGACCGTTCACGATGGAAGGCTGAGACCCTTGTTGTTGTTGTTGTTGTTTTTTTCTGCGAGAAACTGTACAATTAAGCGCGATTTCGAACACTTTTTTCCAGCTATCAGTACAATCGGAACATGTCGTTTTTCATCACTGGTACAAGTTCAATATTGTTTTTTTTTTATGGCTCTTTTTAATGGCTAGCGGAAAAAATTAAGATTAACCCTGAAATTTTATTACAATTTGAGATAGCAAGTACATTTTTGAAACTATTTAGTAATGAGCTCACGTTTTTTTGTTCATAAAAATGTAGAATAACGAAGATTGATTAAATATGTCTAGTTACTTTAATGACATACTTAAATACTTTGTTGAACGAAAGCAGCAGGAGGTGGCCTAGTTCACTGACCCAAAATAGGCTTTAGCCGTTTTTGTTTTCCATCAGATGTAAACAAAAAGAAAATACAGACAAATTGAGAACAATAGTAATTACAGGAAAAAGCCTTATTCATCTCACAAGGTCCCACAGCAAATCGAATGGGAATTCAAGGAAATTATTCTTTATCTTAGTCCAGTTCATTTTATTCTTATTTAAGAACCTTTTTTGGTTTCGCCTTTTGATCCTTTTTATAAACCGGGCTTTTCAATAAGGACTTGACAATTTAGAATTTCATTAATGAACGCACCCTTTCACAACGCATCTTACTGTCATTGTCAATTTTTTTTTTTAGTAAACTAAACAACTTTAAGAGCGTTAACTCCAATTTCCAAGATGAACTTGGACGACATGTGGTTTCAGCAGAATGGTGCCACAAGCCACACAGACCACCGTGCAATCGATTTATTGAAGAGTAAGTTTGATGAGCGTTTGCATCTCAAGGCATGGGCCAGTTCATCGGCCACTCAATGATTTTTAAGAATGGAAAAGAAAGTCACAATTGCTTTATGCAATATTACTCCACTTTGTTCAAAGGCTTCTTTTTTTTATAATTTGCACCCTCTCAAGGAATTTTTAAACCCCTTTTATTCCAGAGACACAGTGAGTTCATTAGGATGAAAGAAAGGGGTAGGAAAGGAGGTGTCGATGTACATTGGTCTTAAACTCTTGATCATTGTAATGATTGGGAAAGACAGAGTGTGGAAGAAAGTTCCACAATCGCGTAGTAGGGCTAAAAAACGATTCTTTATACTTGAGAGTATACGTCCGAAGTTGGGCTCGAGGGTAATCTGATGGACATTACTGGAAGCGCAAGTATTACGGTTGAATTGTTTAAGGGGAGAAATGCAACTGGCTTTTTCTCTAGAGCACTTACCGTAGAAGTAACGATAAAATAGAGAGAAACGAAACGTTATGTCGCACGTTGGTCTAAAGGAGTGAATGAATCAGTGATGTCTCTATGGCTCTATCACCGATCATTCTTACGGCTCTTCTTTGTATACCATCCAAGAGGCTTAAGTATGTAACTGGAGCACCAGCCGAAAGGTGTGGGAATTGTACTCAAGCTTTGGACGGATATAAGTCTTATAGATAATAGCCAGATCGGACGGGGAGACAAATTTCTTGCACCGTCGTAAGAAACCCAAACATCTTGCGGCATTTTTGGCTACATCGCGTATGTGCTCGGTCCACAAGAGGTGGTCAGTGATGCACCTACGGAGAATGTCGAGATGTTTGGTTTCATTGATGCAAATGCCACTCATGGACAGTGGCAAGGGGGGTATATCTCGCTTCAATGATACAAGACAGCATTGAGTTTTCAAAGCATTAAACTCTATACGGTTTTCAAATCCCCATGGTACAATGCTGTTTAAGTCCCAAGACATGGCGTGAGGTAAAAGTCGTCTTTATTCCAAAAGCCGGCAAACCTAGCCACATTGAACCCAAAGACTTCAGACCTATAAGTCTCACGTCTTTTGTACTCAAGACACTTGAAAGACTTATTGATATATACATCCGCAGTAATTTAAAACCTGAAACTATATCACCTTTTCAACACGCCTACACAAAAGGTAGAAGTGTAGAAACGGCACTACACTGCGTAGTTAGAACCATAGAAAAATCACTTGACGTTAAGGAATGCACTCTTGCATCATTCCTGGACATTGAAGGAGCCTTCAATAACGTCCACAGCAATGCAATCGAGAAAGCACTTAATGATCAACGCATAGGAAAAGTAGTTATCAAATGGATTATGTGTATGCTGAAAAACAGACAAATACATGGTGAACTTGGTAACGCACACTTAGAGATGTACGCATCCAGAGGAACCCCACAAGGCGGAATTCTTTCACCTTTATTATGGACCTTAGTGATGAACGAGATCCTAATAAAACTTAGGAATAACGGTATAGTAGTGGTAGCCTACGCTGACGATTTAGCGCTTTTGGCGACGGGTAAATACCTTACCACTATTAGCGAACAATTACAAAGCGCATTATCAAGGGTCAGCAACTGGACCAAGAAATGCGGTCTTAATGTAAACCCCCTTAAAACAGAACTGGTTCTTTTTACAAACAGAAGGAAAATCCCTCCGTTTGCAATACCAAAAATAGATGACACAATTCTAAAAATCTCCGACCGAGCGAGATATCTCGGAGTTATTTTGGACAAAAAACTCAATTGGGGTCCAAATATCCAAGAAAGATATAAGAAAGCCACGATCGCACTCTACTCATGCAACAAGATTCTGGGTAGAAATTGGGGACCAAACCCAAAAATAATCATGTGGATGTACACTGCCATTGTCAGACCGATTCTAACCTATGGCAGCTTGGTTTGGTGGAAAGCGCTGGAGAAATCCACGAATTTAAAAACACTTACCAAAGTACAAAGAATGGCTTGCAACTGTACTAGTGGTGTGATGAGGACTACCCCAACTGCGGGTTTAGAAACGATCCTCAATCTCCCCCCATTAGACCTATTCGTCCAAGAATCAGCAGCAAACGGCGCCCTCAGGCTCAGCCAAAC
>CAKKXW010000001.1:91567109-91696176 GCA_920937365.1 Sphaerophoria rueppellii
GGATCAGTTTGTTCGGGATCCGTAATTCAATTACGGATCCTGATCTTGGCGGTGGTTGGTTTCGACTTGAAATTCGTTGGTCTTTTCCAGGATTTGCCTCATTGGGTCTATCGTTGTTCTGCCTGGCCTAAGGCCATACTGATACGTGTCGATCATTGTGTTGTAGATCGGTTTTAGATGCTTACGCTGTGATATTCCTTCGTAGTTTTTGCATGATTTAGGATAGGCTTTTTGTAGATGGGGTAGTGTCCGTGGCTAAGTGGTTAGGTGCATTGGCTACGAAGCAAAACGTAGTGGTTTGGAGTCTTACTCGCGCCCATAGTCTTAATTTCATCTTTCACATGCTCTGCCCCTTGCGAAGATCTGACAAAACTTCCAAGAGTATTAATCTGTCATGAAAAAGTGCTTCTCAACTTTGCCTTTCGGAATTGGCAAGCGTCAAATTGTAGATACCCTCAATTCTTCACACGCACCCAGAGAATTGTTGATGAGAGTAAGCCACTAAGGCCTTGGCTCTTCAAGAGCAACTCTATTTGTATTTATTTATTTATTTATTTTTGTAGATGGGACATTATATAGCTTATCAACCAGTCAGGGGCATGCGTTCTTCCTCCCAAATTTTGCTGGTGATATGGTGCATTTGGTTGATCAAAACACTTCCTCCATATTGAAAGAGTTCCGCAGGTATGTCATCCAACGCTGCAGACTTATTATTTCTTAGCTTTTGGATGGCTCTTGCAACCTCTTCTATGCTGCGGGCTGGGACTGGGTCCTTATTGACTGGTCGTGCTTCTCTTTCGTCATCAGCTCGCTCGACATTTTGCGCAGCTGTTGGAAGTGCCGCTTGAAAACATCTACAATTCCTTGTGCTTCGGTGACTAGGATTCCTTTATTGTTTGGAAGACTCTCTGTCCCGGTTCTGAAACCAGAAGCTTATTGCTTCGACCTTTGAAGGAAACGCCGGGTATTGTTCTTGGCCCGAGGCTCTTCTAGATCTTTAAGCTGCGAAACTGCGGATGCTTTTTACTTCCTTCGCAGGGTTTTTCTCTCATTTCTCCTTTTTGTTCGGTACTCTTCTCTTGCTGCTTTGTTTTCCATCGCAGCAACAAACGTGGAAAAAATGCGAAGAGTGGCTCACTGTAGTCTCTGGCATTATCCGGAGTGCTAAGGCAACCGATGTTAAACTTCTTTCTCTTGGCCGCACGTGTTTTTTTGTCGCTTGATAATCAAGCTCTAAACTTAGTCACTACCAGAAAGTGGTCAGAGTCGACATTTGTTCCGAGCGCACGTTCAAGATGCTTGGATGCGTGCTTCTTGCCGATTAGCACATGGTCCAATTAATTGGTGGTTCGACTATCAGGATATCGCCAGGTTGCTGTGTAGATCTTTCGTCTTGGAAACCTAGTGCTACTTATCAACGTATTAGAGCTACAATAAAGTCGATTCGTCAGAAGCCGTTATCTCTTGTTACCTTGTTGAGGCTGTGCTTTCCAACAATCCGCCAAAGATGTCTTCCTTCCCGATTTTGCATTGAAGTCTTCGAGTACGATTTTAATGTCGTAGGTACTCTGGACAGGCCTCCTAGGCTCTATCAAGGAGGTTATAAAAATCCTCCTTAAATCCAAGCCAAAACCAAATCAAAAAATAACATTCACTCGAAATATTTCGACTCAATCATTAATTTCATTTTTAAAACTTAAACATAAACACAATTCAAAGCCACACTAAGACCTCTTAGGCCTCATCATACTCTCTTTTCCGAAGTTTCAAAAATTATTTTAAATCAATAAAAAAAAGTCCATCCCAGTAAATTGAATATCCTTAAAGCATCCTTCCATAACAGATCTGTGAAAATAAATACGTTCATCACAACATTCCCTCAAAATAACATCACAAGAACAAACCTGCCAATTAAAATCAATTTTATGTCAAAAGAAAATTTTAAGCTCTTTAAACGAAACATGTTCCCAAAGATCTAATCAAAATTGTTTTTGAAAGTTCTCAGTGAGTGGGATCATTTTTTCGTTTCATCTTCCTCCTTTCAGATTTAATTTATTTCACATCAGAGCGCGTTTTACCGACTTAATAAATTAATAACCACTCAAACGTTAATTAGACGAGGCTCAAATGTATAAATTTTTGGGAACAGTGAAGAAGAAAAATATACAAAAAAATAACTTACAACACCAAAGGCGAAACAGGAAATTTTTCATAGCTCATTAAATATTTTCCCAACCGTAATTACATCGACTGAGACAATGTGCTTAATTATGCCCTTGTTTGTCCTTATTTTTCTTCATTTTTATTTTTCGTTTTGAGGCCCACAGCAACTCCCATACACAGGCATAGGAATCCATTAGAAAAACCTATAATACAGAGGCGAATTAGATAGCAAGGATTTACCTATTTTTCTTACTTTTTCGACTATAAAACATTACCATTCCTCCTCGAAGGATTCGAAATTGCACATGTCCTAGTTGTTTTGGTTATTTTTTTTACCACGACGATGGCGTCACGACGCACGACTCGAAGCAGTGAATTAACGTATATGCCTCTTTTTTGTCTTATAAAAAAAAGGAAGTCCGAAAGAAAAAAGCAAAAATATAAATAAAACAAAAACCGGAAAATAAATGAAATATCCTGGGTCTCCTTTGTTTGGCAGTTTTTTTAATTATACGACCATTTTATGTATGCTTAGACATTGCGAGAAATTTCCACTTACAGGCATAATGACCGTTATTAATATTTATGTACCAAAAGTAATTTTTTGTTTTATTCCTTGCGGACCCATAAAATTTATACGAAAATAAAATCTTCATGCAAACAATGGGATGAACTCAGTAAACCTATTCTTTCACGAAGTTCGTGTTTTTTTACTTACATAGATTGGCCTGTATATTTTTTTGGAGAATGCAAAAAGGAATAAATGGACAAAGAAGGACAAAAATATTAACAAAGGTTTATGGCCACTAATGTAGCAGAAGCTAAGATTATGTTTTCAAAAGTTAATTTCAATATTTGATGAAATGATCACATTAAAATTGTCCTCGGCGATTTTAACGCAAAGCTGGGAAAAGCGGACATCTTTGGTGGAACGGTCGAAAGCACAGCCTGCACGACACCACATCCGATAACGATTCAGGCTGATCGATTTGCTGCGGCGAAATGTTGTGGTAGCTAAGCACCTGGTTCCTAATCTCAACATCCATAAAGGTACACATGGAGATCTCCTGATCAATCAACCGTCATACCAGATAGATCAATTGCGATGCGACGTAAGGGCACTTGTCCAGCATTTTAGAGTCGAACTTTCCGAGGAGCTAACATCGACTCGGACCACTACCTCGTCGTAGCCAAAGGAAGTGCAACGAATATCCCGACAACGGCCAAACAATGAAATGCTGCAAGAAAATTCGACGTCGACGGCTACAAATCGCAAGAGATCGCCAGATTATCCTGATCGAGTGTCCAAGTAACCTCTTAAGGATCCTAGTGCTTGGGTTTCACACACCACCAAAAACGAAACCCATGGTTTTGAAGAAGAATGCAGGCAGCCCATGCAAGCCAACGCAGATGCATACAAACGGCGCTGCATAGAAGGACAAGGGCTGCTCGTGACTCTAACGAGCAAAAGATGAAGAGAACGCCGGCTTCTCAGGAGGAAAAAGAGAGAGCATGAGAAGCGTCAGATCGAGGATGTTGAGAGAGCCAACAGCAGGAATGAAATTCGGAGGTTTTACCGAAAAGGTTAAACAGCTAGCTCAAGGTCATTGAGCAACAACCGATGCCTATTAGAGATAAACAAGAGGAACATCATAGTAGAATTGTAGTCAATGCCGGGGATTTGGAAAGACCGCACTTCTGTAGATTGTATAACGGGGTGCGACGACAAACAAGTACCTCCGTCAAGACAAGAGCCTTTCCATCATCGGACACGAGATAGCCAACAATTACCGTGAACCCAACCTAGAAGAAGTTGAAAACCGGAATATCACGCTGAAATCCCAACAAAGCCGCTTGTAGCAGAATGACTAGCTGCTGAGTTGTTCAAAGCAGCAGGCGACTAGCTAATAGGAGCATGCATCCAAAATCATCTTAAAGATATGGTTAGAGGAATGCAATGCCCGATGAATGGAACCATCAGCATGTTTTCCCGATCCTGAAAAAGGAAGATCCTCTTAACTGCGCCAACTATAGAAGAAATACAGTCTACTAAACCTCGCCTAAGACAAGAACCCTCTGCCGTAATATCTGAAGCGTCTGAAGCCTTTCGTCAACAATCTGATTGTCTTATCATGTGGATTCAGGCCAGGAAAGTCAACCATTCGAAACAAGTTTCACGTTGCGGCAGATCCTGGAAAAGGACCTATGAACTCCCAAATCGATACCCACGCACCTTTTCATCGCGTACGGCAGCATGTACAGCAGACGAACTACAAAGCTATTTCTAACTATTTTTGGCCTCCCTCAAGCCGTTCGCTTGTGCAAAATGACGATGGAGAACTCACGCTGCTACCATAAAGGTTGGCAACGAGCTTAACGGAATCTTTTCGTCGTCAAAAAAAGGTTCAGACAAGCGATCACTGTCATGCTATTTCTTACCATCGTTCTTGAGAAAAGCGCAGAACTCCAACGTCAACACCAGAGCACTATCTTCCAAAAATCTGTGTTCAACATCTCGCGTACCCGATGATTATTGATATAGACGGAAGAATACAACGTGGTGTCAATGACGCCTGTGTGAGGAATTGAGACAGAAGCGGCAAAAAATGGTTTAGCGGTAAATGAGGAAAAAACGAAGTATAATCTGTGTTCGAGGAAGGACAACCCAACAGCGACCGGCTAGGGCAGAACGTCACAATAACCGTATAACACTTCGAGGTAGTAGAGGAGTTTTTGACTACCTAGCGCCGCTATAAACACGGGCAATAACACCAGCTCCGAGATCAGAGAAGAATAACTCTTGCTAAACCGCGTTCTTTGGGCTAAGAAAGCAATGAGTGGAAATGCCCTCTCATCGAGCAACTAAGGTAAAACTGTACAACACACTCATCATCCTAGTCCTGCTGTATGTGCGGAAGCAAGAACCCTGACAAAATGTCGATGAAAGTGCCTAGCTGTTCGAGAAGAATGCTTTCTTCGGGTCATCTTGGCACCCGTGTGCATAGAGGGAATGGCGAAAGAAGATACAACAGCGACTAGTTAGGTACATCTACCTTTAAATTAAAATTTTAAACAACACATTTTACGTTGAAGACAAGTTGCGTTCAAAAGTGTTTGATCCTAGAGTAGACATATAGGGGGCTCAACCATAACTTGGCCATTCAATACCTCGCATAAAAGAGCTAATGTTTCGTTGGCCTGTATAGCAAGTGGCGCCAATTGCTTGAGACCAGATATCGTCTAGGTCAATTTCCACAATTTATGGCCACAAGAAGTCCTTTATTATCTTTGCCTGGCCGACCTTATTTTCGATGATGAAAGTCCCAAAAACGCCACGAACCCATAAGCCACACCAAAAAGTCTTTGTAGATGTACCGTCTTATCAACATTTACTTGTTGATAATCATTTGTCCAAATGTGACAGTTCTCACTTACTTACTTAAGCTGGCGCTACAGTCCGTTGTGGACTCCACCAACAGTGTCCGACCGCCAGCTCGGTCCCTAGGTAGCTGTCAATTTTGTACTCTAAGTTGATTGAGTTCCTCTTCCACTTTCGGGAATGGGTGCGAAGGCTTTCTGGGCCGTCTTTACGGTCTATATGACCGAACCATCTGTTTCACTGGACCTTGACCCATCTAGCTAGGTCCGTGTCGTTGTTCGTTTTTTTGTTGCATCTTCGCTTTTGACAATCAATGAATACGGGGACAGATAATAGATGCAACTGCATAACCCGAAGAATATCCTCTCGAACAGCCTAAGGCACTTTCATCCGTTTTTGTCAATGTCAATATTTCTGCACCATAAAGCAGGCCTGGGATGATTAGAGTATTATAACGGGTGAGTTTTTGCTGGTTTGGTTTTGGCAACACTGGTTTTGACAGCTGACGTGTGTTTAGTACCTTGTGTCACTATCAAACAGCTTCAGTTTGGTTTGCAATTTAACCATGGATCGTCTTACAAATGAACAACGCTTGCAAATTATTGAATTTTACTATCAAAATTCGTGCTCGGTTCGAAATGTTCATCGCGCGCTGCTTCCATTTTATGGTCGGCATTCTCGACCTTCTGAGCAGTCTATTCGGAAGATTGTGACCAAATTTCGCACCAAATTTACTTTGTTGGACATTAAACCACCAACACGTTTACGTACTGTGCGTAGTGAAGAAAATATTGCGGCCGTATCAGCTAGTGTGACAGAAGACCGCGAAATGTCGATTCGGCGCCGTTCCCAGCAGTTAGGCCTTTGTTACAGCACTACGTGGAAAATTTTGCGGAAGGATTTGGGCGTAAAGCCTTTTAAGATACAGCTGGTGCAAGAACTAAAGCCAGCCGACCTACCACAACGCCGAATTTTTGGTGAATGGGCTCTTGGAAAGCTGGCCGAGGATCCGCTTTTTTATCGAAAAATTGTGTTCAGCGATGAGGCTCATTTTTGGTTGAATGGGTACGTAAATAAGCAAAATTGCCGCATTTGGAGTGAAGATCAGCCAGAAGCATTGCAACAGCTACCAATGCATCCCGAAAAAGCCACTGTTTGGTGCGGTTTATGGGCCGGCGGCATTATTGGGCCATATTTCTTCAAAGATGATGCGAATCGCAGCGTTACTGTCAATGGTGAACGCTACCGAGCGATGATAACAAACTTTTTTTTGTCCGAAATGGAAGTTCTTGACTTGCATGATATGTAGTTTCAACAAGACGGTGCCACATGCCACCGACAATACCGCTATCTAGGAAATGCGATGGGATGGACTGGGTAAAAAGAGGATGTAAAACTGCGATATTTTCTTTGAAAATGGAAATTGTTACCGAGAGCAACAAAAGTGGTTTGGTGATCGCCCATGCTTCTACAGAAGAGAAAAAAGACAACAGAAAAGACGAGTTCTACTAGCTCCTTGACAAAACGTATGAGCAATGTCCAAATGACATTAAAATTGACTTCGGCAAGGCTGGGAAAAGGGAACATCTTTGGTGGAACGGTCGTAAAGCACAACCTGTACGACACCACTTCTGACAATGGATTTAGTTTGATCGATTTTGCTGTGGGCGAAATGTTGTGGTAGCAATCACATGGTTCCCACATCTCAACATCCATAAATGTACCTACATGGAGATCTCCAGATCAATCAACCGTCAACAGATTGACCACAATTCGATCGATGGATGGCACTTGTCAGCATTTTAGATGTTCAACTTCTGAGGAGCAACATCGCTGGACCAAACCGTCGTAGCAAGGTAGTGCTACGAATATCCCGACAACGGCAAAACAAGGAAAGCTGCTAGAAAATTCGACGTTGGACGGCTACAATCGCAAGAGATCGCCCGATCCTTCTCTGATCGAGTGTCAAGCAACCTCTTAAGAAGTCCCTTGCCGCCAACATCAAGTATCGAAGACCTGTGGCAACAATTGGCAGAAAGCAATTAGAGATGCCGTCTCTAATGTGCTTGGTTTCACATAGCCACCAAAACAAAACCACTGGCTTGACGAAGAATGCAGGCAGGTCCACGCAGTCCACGCAGCCAAGCAGGAGGCAATCAAAGTGGCGTGCATAGAGGACAAGAGTGCGTGAGCTCTACGAGCAAAAGATATGAGAGGAACGCCAGCTTTTCACCAAAAAAAAATAAGGAACATAAGAATCGTCAGATGGAGAATGTTGAGAGAGCTAATAGCAGGAATGAGACTTAGAGGTTTTACTAGAAGGTAAAGCAGCTGGCTCAAGGACATAAGGCAGGATTTCGATGCCTGCAGAGTTAAAGTAGGAAACATCATATTAGAATCGCAGTCGATGCTGGGATTTGGACACAGCACTTCTATAGACTGTATAACGGCAACGATGAACAGAATACCGCCGCCAGGCAGGGTTCATTCATTCGACACGATGATAGCCAACAATTCCGTGAACCCGATCTAGACGAAGTAAATTTGCAGTTCTGGTTGTTAACAAATCCACTGACCGGAAACTGTGACTGGCGCTGTAGACAATGTTCCTAACAAACCTTTTCATATTTCACTTCATGTTTGCTCAACCAACTATTCGGTTTTTAAGGATGCTTGAAATGGTCTGTAGGCTTCTGCTCTTGAGTCGATTGAACCTTGATAAGCAAGCAAATGCAAATCTTCATTCAAAATTCACAGGAGTGATGTTCGGGAGATGTTCAGTGGCTATTATCTTACTCAATCGGTTAAAGCCTTAAGAACAATGTTGGATATTGCCATAACACCTGCTGACTTCTAAGGTTTTATTGAGTCGAAGATGAGCTAGAGATCTATCTGCATACCAAACGCTTGCCAGACAAACGAAGATACAAATCATGAAAAACAGCTCTATTTTCCTGGTATTGGTTAGGGTGAATACAGATCACTAGAAATGTGCGACTAATTTTAAGGTCGTTTGACTTGGAACATGTCCTTAATACTATAACCAATCCACTCCCCGATTCTGCAGTCCCATTATTACGTTTGACCGTCCCAAGTTAAGGAAATATTTAATTTCACAACTTTTCCACTGACCTTTGAACTTCATCAAAGCAATAAAAGGAAAAATGAATTTGTACAATCCAATCCTCAACTCAATAAAGTTCAATTTTATCCTCACAAAAAAGTCCCAAAAAACTTCTAAACATCTCCTCCTAACTCACCTTTACTCCGACAAAAACTTTCTGTTTGGCAAATTCAAAACCACTTGAATCCCATAAAACGATTTAACCCTCACAGCCCCCATAATAACTATCACAACTTGTTATCCAATTTCTAGAATTGCCCATAGAAACAAAATAAACATCAAAAAGCCAAACAACACAAGAAAACAAATCAAAGCAGCTTCAAAAGTCCTTTTGAAGGATCACACAACATAGAACACAAAATGTGAAAGAGTCATCTCCATTTTCGAATAGACGAAAGTAGGTATTTTTCGTTTTCTCTTTTTTCTAACAATGAGATATAATTCGTCTTTAACAAAACTTCTTGGTACCAAAAATGCTGGCTGCTCTTCACTCGACTCAGCACAAGATGAAAACTGAGAATTCTTTGATATGTTAAACCCCGCTGATAAAAAACTGGAAAAAGAAAAAGAAATAGCTAAATGCGATGACAATATGAAGACGATATGAAAACTCCAAAGACATTCCAGCAATTCGACGTAAAAGGATCACAGGCAATTTCCAACTTCAATGATTTATATCACCGAAATGAGATTGTCTCTCGTCCTGCTCTCGCTCTGGATTGTATGATGAAGGGCACATCAACACCCTTTCATTGAGTAGCCTTGGAACTTGGAAGGCCAACACAATTTTATAACAAGAATGAACCATCATCGTTGTCGTCTTTTTCGGTCGTCGCATTTGGACACAAAACCTAACCCGAACATTTCTCAACATTTTCAGTCTGCACTTGATCCCATCATTGGATTTCAAGTGTTAAAGCAGCAAGGTTATCCTTTTTGTCTCAAATCCAATTCATTCACTTTGTAACTTGGACGAGACTGAAAGCTAAAATCGTTCGTCTTCTTCTTTGTCGTCATCGTGCGTCGTCGGTCGTCTTCGCCATCTCTCTAGACAACTCCAACCAGAGAGAAAACATAGTTTAGCGCACTGAAACACCAAAAACAACCAGAACGGAACCGATAAAAAAGATGAAGAACAACGTTGGCAAAATATGTTTCCATTTGAAATCTCAATGGAAAAAGTTTTCACTGACGACCGACCAACTAACCAACGACGACCGTGTCGAAGGGAATGGGGTTCTTATGAAAACGAAAAACGAAAAGTGGGAGGCGGTAAGGACATCATCGTCAGCGTCACGGTGAATATCATTAAATTGAGATGAAACTTTGTCACTCTGTAATCATCGAGCTCATGAAATATGAAACTTGTTGTTTTTCGTTTTTCTGTTAATTTAGAATTTTTGAGCGAGACTTAGTTTTCATTATCTGAAGGTGTCCTTTTGTAACAGAGGTTCATTGAAGGAAGTGTAAGTAATGCTGTTTATTTAGGTTATTCTTTCAAAAATCAAAGTGCTTCTTGGTGATGAAAACATGAGCGGATGTAAAGAGGTTTCATTTTACAAGGCTCCAAGAAATAAAATAAAAAGAAAATAATTTTGCTGAGTTAATGGATTCAAGAGCTTACCGAAACCAAGGGCTTGAATTCCAGGACACAAAAGGATTTCTGATTTAATACAATTTACGATCTTATTACTAGCCCTGAGTAAGGACACACATTCTTTTCTTAATCTGAAAAATTTGGAGACTCGAAACGATGAGAATCATGGAGAACGAAGCAAAATATTTGTTCGGCTTCAGTAATTGTCCTTTTAAACGGAGATTCGGAAATTCCATAACGGGCCTACAGTTATTTATGAACATTTTATCGTAGATCTAGTTGTGTTCTGTCATGTCAAAAATTGAGAAAAACCCTACGTAACAGTCGAAAAACTGTCAAAATCAAGTACCTTATTGTAGAGATCGACAAATTGAATTTGTGCATGGAATGTCTTATGTAATTTTTCCAGAATGGTTAGTGAAATGACAAACAGAAAGTTTTTAGTAGGAAACCGGGAAAATTCTCGAACATCGAGCGCCAAAAATGTCAAAACCGTATCATTGATGTAAATTATTATTCAAATGTAAACATAAAGGGTTTTCCACTAGGGGCGGGTTAGTGTTATCACTATTTAAGAGTCCTATCAGTGGCATTTTGCGTGAATTATAACGTTTCTGGTTGGCGCGTATTCAAAAAGTCAAGCTTTCGCATAAATCAGGCTGAATTTGACCGATGGCATAGATTATGTTACCTTTGAGGGCTTCGGCTTATTCTTATAGATCTGCGACTTTAGAAAGCCCCAGAAGAATAAGTCTAAAGGGGTCACATCACTTGATCTTAGTGGCCAATTCACGGCGCCTCGGTCCGAGGCAACCATGCCACATATTATCCAATTCAGGCCATAAGAAGACGGTGGGATTGCCGTTAACGGTCGAAGAAGTAAGGACTGACTTTTTTTATAATTTGGACCTACTCTAGGTTTTTTTTTAAATTATTATACCAGAAACACAGTGAGTGAAGGAAGGAGTTGGAAAAGAGATTTCGGTCTTGAATTCCTGAACATTCAAAGATTGGGAAAGACAGAGTACGGAAGAGAGTTCCATATTCACGTAGGACTGGTCGAGGGTAAACTGATGGGCATTTCTAGAAGCACGAGTATTGCGGGCGAATTGTATAAGGGGAGGAATGCAACTGGCTTTTTCGCTAGAGCACTTACATTACGGCGGCGGCGGTGATCTAACGAAGCGAGTGAGTCAGTGATGTCTCATTCATAGTGCACGTTTTTGTATACCACCCAAGGCTTTAGTATGCAGCAGTTGTGAGCATCAGCCCAGAGATGGGAATTGTATCAAGCTTAAAGATAGAAGCTATTCTTGCTACTTCTTAAAAAACGTTAACACCTTGAGCTATTTTTGGTGACATCGCATATGTATGTGCTCGTTCCACATGAAGTGGTGCAGAATCATTGATCGAAGTGCCACTCACTCCAACGATACAAGACAGCACTGAGTTTTCAAATATTAAACTCTACGCATTCTTTTTTCCCAATTGTACAATGTGAATTTTATATGAGCTTATCATATTTTGCCTTTGCAGTTCCACACCCGAAGAGGAAGGAGGTGAGCCTGAGGTGAGAAGTTACAGACAAGAGACCATTTTTAAAAATTTGAAAGAGTGTCGGAGACAAAAGAGAGCCCTGGAGCACACCAGCATTTATATCTTTGGTTTCAGACTTGAATCCGTCCAGTACAACTTATATTGAAAGGTTCGAAAGAAAGTTTATAATCCAACGATGAAGGGATTCATCTATCATGAAGGCATGCATTTTCGATAAAAGAGCAGACTTTATAAAAAGGATTTGAAATAAAGAGTGCAACAATCTTACTTTCTCCAAAACGATTTAAAGAACTGTCCTATTGTTCGGTGAGATAAGCCATCAGATTCACCAGTGGACCTGTTGCTGCAAAAAGCCGTAACGGCCGGTCAGTTAGAGAAGCGCTTCGGTCCTTACGAGATATTTCTTTAAAAATTAGAAATAAAGCGGTGGCGCGACAGCTCTCGATAGAACCAAGCCTAAGTGGCTTACTCTCATCGACAATTCTCTAGGTTTGCAGTATGAGAATTGAGGGGACGTACAATTTTAACGACGATTGATCCGAACGGCAAGACTGTAGAAGGACTTTTACACTGACAGATGATACTCTTGGAAGTTCTGTCAGTTCCTTCGAAAGAGGAGTGCCCGTGAAAGATGAATAAAAACTGTATGGGCGCCAGTAGGATGCCTAACCCACGAGTTCTGCTTAACAGCCAACAACCTAACACTAAGCTATTTCTGTAGCTGATAGTTTCTTAGCTTTTCCATGGCCCTTAGAAAGAAGAGACGTTAGTGCAACGAACGAACATTAGAGGGAAAGCAAAACGATTCGACTTTTTTGGGATTGGACTGGACAAATGCTGTTTTCCAGTTATTCGGACCACGCCAGAGAAGAGCATCGATGGAATAAGTTTACGCAAGGAGTTATGCCAGTCCGCACTCAGTGGATTAATGTATGTATCTAGAGTTCTTTTAACACCGCTATAGCACGGTGCCTCGTGGTTAGCCAAGGTAGTGCTACGAATATCCCGACAACGGCCAAAACAAGGAAATGCTGCAAGAAAATTCGACGTCGGACGGCTACAATCGCAAGAGATCGCCAGATCATTCTCTGATCGAGTGTCAAGTAACCTCTTAAGGAGTCCTATGCCGCCAACATCAAGTATCGAAGACCAGTGGCAACATTGCCAGAGAGCAGTTAGAGATGCCGCCTCTAATGTGCTGGGTTTCACACAGCCACAAAACGAAACCCTGGTTTGATGAAGAATGCAGGCAGGCCCATGCAGCCAAGCAGGAGGCATACAAAGCGGCGCTGCATAGAAGGACAAGAGCTGCTCGTGAGCTCTACGAGCAAAAGAGGAGAGAGGAACGCCGGCTTCTCAGGAGGAAAAAGAGAGAGCATGAGAAGCGTCAGATCGAGGATGTTGAGAGAGCCAACAGCAGGAATGAAGTTCGGAGGTTTTACCGAAAGGTTAAACAGCTGGCTCAAGGTCATCGAGCAAGAACTGATGCCTGCAGAGATAAACAAGGGAACATCATAGTAGAATCGCAGTCAATGCTGGGGATTTGGAAAGACCACTTCTGTAGATTGTATAACGGCGACGACGAACAAAATACCGCCGTCAGACAGGAGCCTTTCATCGGACACGATGATAGCCAACAATTCCGTGAACCCGACCTAGAAGAAGTGAAAACCGCAATATCACGGCTGAAATCCAACAAAGCCGCTGGAGCAGATGGACTAGCTGCTGAGTTGTTCAAAGCAGCAGGCGACGAGCTAGATAGGAGCATGCACCAAATCATCTGTAAGATATGGTCAGAGGAATGCATGCCCGATGAATGGAACCTCAGCATTGTTTGCCCGATCCTGAAAAAGGGAGATCCTCTAAACTGCGCCAACTATAGAGGAATAAGTCTACTAAACATCGCCTACAAGATCCTCTCTGCCGTAATATGTGAACGTCTGAAGCCTTTCGTCAACAATCTGATTGGTCCTTATCAATGTGGCTTCAGGCCAGGAAAGTCAACCATCGACCAAATTTTCACGTTGCGGCAGATCCTGGAAAAGACCTATGAACTCCAAATCGATACCCACCACCTTTTCATCGATTTTAAGGCCGCGTATGACAGCATCTACAGAGACGAACTGTACAAAGCTATGTCTAGTTTTGGCGTCCCTGCCAAGCTCGTTCGCTTGTGCAAAATGACGATGGAGAACTCACGCTGCTCCATCAAGGTTGGCAACGAGCTCACGGAATCTTTCGACGTCAAAAAAGGATTCAGACAAGGCGATGCACTGTCATGCGATTTCTTTAACATCGTTCTTGAGAAGATAGTGCAGAACTCCAACGTCAACACCAGAGGCACTATCTTCCAAAAATCTGTTCAACTTCTCGCGTACGCCGATGATATTGATATAATGGGAAGAACACAGCGTGATGTCAATGGCGCCTTTGTGAGAATTGAGACAGAAGCGGCAAAAATGGGTTTAGCGGTAAATGAGGGAAAAACGAAGTATATGCTGTCTTCGAGGAAGGACACCCAACACCGACGGCTCGGGCAGAACGTCACAATAGACGCGTATAACTTCGAGGTAGTAGAGGAGTTTGTCTACCTAGGCTCCGCTATAAACACGGGCAATAACACCAGCGCCGAGATCAGACGAAGAATAACTCTTGCTAATCGCTGTTTCTTTGGGCTTAGAAAGCAATTGAGTGGAAAAGCCCTCTCTCGAGCAACTAAGGTAAAACTGTACAACACACTCATCATCCCAGTCCTGCTGTATGGTGCAGAAGCATGGACCCTGACAAAATCGGATGAAAGTGCCTTAGGCTGTTTCGAGAGGAAAGTTCTTCGGGTCATCTTTGGCCCCGTGTGCATTGAAGGGGAATGGCGAAGAAGATACAACAGCGAACTTTACGGGTTGTACAACGACATGGACCTAGCCAGAAGGGTCAAGGTCCAGAGACTCAGATGGCTCGGTCATTTAGAGCGAATGGACACCAATGCTCGGCCCGGAAAGCCTTCGACACTATTCCCGAGGGACGTAGGAGGAGAGGAAGACCGCAACTCAGGTGGTGCACTCAAGTATAAGAGGACTTCAATCAACTTGGAGTGCAAAACTGGAGACGACTAGCTAAGGCCCGAGCTAGCTGGCGGAGATTGTTGATTGAGGCACAAGTCCACAACGGACTTAGTGGCGGTAGCGCCACCTTAAGTAAGTAAGTAATAGCACGGTGCGAAAGAAGATTTCTCCCATAGAATCATTGACACGCCAAAGAACGGAAAGAGTCACGACACTCTCTGGGAGCAAAGAGTTGAAGTCAAACTGCCTAGCAAAATGGCTAGTTTTTGTAAGAGAACTTACAACTGGAGTGTCGTTGTCAACAACCGTAAAACGCTTTAGAAAATTTTTAATGGAAAACTTATTTCTATATCAGAAGTTTTCTTCGTTCCTTTAACATTTTCCCTGACCAAAACATCATTTTGTCTGATTTTGTTCGGCTGTCGTGGTGTACCACAAGGCCACTACTATTTGCCCTCATGTTGTCTAATATTGTTGTCGATTTATTAAACGTTTAATGAAAATTCTATCTTTCAGTGTTGACGAAGATCTCGAGTGAATTTCAATTCGGTCTCAATAAAATAAACACCTGCCCCGAAGGATAATATTTTACTATTTTACTGAAAAGCATCACACTTATCTGAAGCACACAGTTTTGCTAAAATGGAATGACAAAAAAATGTCGATTTTCATGACATAAAACGTCCTTCGACATACCATGAATTCAAGAATAAATCAAATGTGATAAGTACCCACAATTTCCTCAAAAAACAGGAATTCAAAAATATCTCTTCTCAGAATTAAAGCCAAATCCAAATTAATAAAGTTGAACAAACTTCACCGAGAGACCAATCGTTCAAGTATTTCAATTTCATCTGACTTAGAGGGAAACACCATTCTTTCTCCTCCCACATCTCAGCCGCACCAAAGAACCCTCCCTTAAGCTCCAAATAAATTCGTTAAATTACAAAATATATTGCTTGTCCCTAACATGAGAACTCCAAGTTTTCTAAATAACTAAATATAGACATTCAAACAACACATCACCACTTCAATTAATGATCCCATCAAGCCTCATATATAGAGGAGGAACTCCTGAATCCATTACACAACACAACACACTAGAGCATAAAGCACCGAGCCAGAGTTTCCCAAGAAAACCCGCAAGGGTATGTGCTTGTCCTTTAAATAAATAAATAAAATGAAATCCAACTCAACTAACTATTCCCTCGTGATGGAAGTCTCCCACCTTTGGAGCATCTCGCCCTACCCCGCTCTCCCTGACCAGTCGTTACATTAAAACACTTTACTTCTGTACTCTTGACCTAGTTCAGGACTTGTGTTTGGTCCTACAAGCTACAACACACGGAAGAGACTATTAAAAATGAAGCAGCAGCAGGGCGAACCCTATTGAATTTAATTCATGTGTGTGCTGACCTTTTTTTCAACTAACAAATAGAAAGGACGAGTGATATATTGCCGGTTGCCGACACAAGCTTGCTCTGGGTCTTCGTTTAAAGTTCGTTTGTATAATGGTCACTATTAAAGGAGGATCTGAACTTTTGAAACAAAACAAAACACAATTAACTGTTGATTTCTTCAAGTCCTATGTTATGTTCCGGTTGCTAGTAATAGAGTTTTCATCGAAAATTACGGATTTCCTTCCACTTAAAGAGGGAAATTGCTTTTAACGACTTTATTCCAATTCCAAATGTTGGTTTTGTTGTTCCTTAAAAGTAACTTAGGTAAGTCGACATGGACTGGATTGGTCATTAAAAATGTCCTCTGAAGACCAATTATTTCCGTTGAATCAATTCCAATATCAAAGCACAACAATTTCACATAAACCTTATCACAAAAACATTCAAATCCAAACAACAACTTTGAATCAAATTAAACGACTTTCATCTCCAACAACTACCCAAGTTAATTTAATGCCCAAAAAATACCTTTCAATCTTCAAAGGCATCTTTACTGCGTCTTACATTTGCCTCGCGACGACAGCGACATCAAATAGACACAGCAACTTGCTGCTCTATCTCTGCTCATTAAATATTGTTATTCAAATTTAATTTTTCATCTCAATTCAATTTCGAAAAGTTCACACCTTTTTCAACTTTCACCTTTCGGCCAGGCAATTATTAAGAAGTTTTCATAGCAATCTTGTTAGAACCATTACCATTGAATACCGTGCCGTTCTCTGCTTGTGTTGTCCTCTGCCATAGCGCATCATCCCATTAAAAAGTTGTTTGGTTTTGTATCCTTTGCCATAATGACAAATATCCTTTTATATTTAAACTCAAACGAGAAGGAATTTACTTCTATTATAACTTTGCTCTGCAAAAATTTACAAAATATCATCACAAGAAATATCGTTTTCTTTTGGCTGTAGTTGTGCTCGCCTTTATCATCATCGTTATCATCAGCATTAAATAATATAAACGCACAGGCAAACCATTGCTATGCGCGACTGTTGACTAGCTATAGCAGTTTCCATGGACTTTGATGTGCTTAGTGCTCAATACTGAGTAAGTAGTTCCAACCTGCTTGGAAGCAGAGAGGGAATTTCAAATGAAGCAAATTCCGAATTTATCTATTTCACTCAGAGCAGAGATCGGTTCCAGATTTGATGGAAATAGCGCCCGGATGGGAATTTATTATTTCAAAAAGGAAGCATTCGTTCAAAATTAAGTCGAAAATTGAGGTAAATAACAGTTATTATGACTAAAGACACAAGTGCGGACGCTCACCTTGAGGTAAAATGACTACGATGGCGGCAAGAGATCGCTAGATTCCTTTCCAATCCATTGCGGTCAGCACAAGAAGAAGAAAGAACAGCAATCAGAAATTCCTTGTGCTGCATTTAACACGACTACTATGACGAAACCTCTGTTATTATGAAGAGTGGATAAGCGAATTACTTAATTACTTAAGGTGGCGCTACAATCCGTTGTGGACTTGGGCCTCAATCAACAGTCTCCGCCAGCTAGCTCGGTCCTTAGCTAGTCGTCCCCAGTTTTGCACTCCAAGTTGATTGAGGTCCTCTTCCACTTGAGTGTGCCACCTGAGTCGCGGTCTTCCTCTCCACCTACGACCCTCGGGAATAGTGTCGAAGGCTTTCCGGGCCGAGCATTGGTGTCCATTCGCTCTGGGTCAGAGCTATCTCAAAGATGACCCGAAGAATTTTCCTCTCGAAACAGCCTAAGGCACTTTCATCCGATTTGTCAGGGTCCATGCTTCTGCACCATACAGCAGGACTGGGATGATGAGTGTGTTGTACAGTTTTACCTAAGTTGCTCGAGAGAGGGCTTTTCCACTCAATTGCTTTCTAAGCCCAAAGAAACAGCGATTAGCAAGAGTTATTCTTCGTCTGATCTCGGCGCTGGTGTTATTGCCCGTGTTTATAGCGGAGCCTAGGTAGACAAACTCCTCTACTACCTCGAAGTTATACGCGTCTATTGTGACGTTCTGCCCGAGCCGTCGGTGTTGGGTGTCCTTCCTCGAAGACAGCATATACTTCGTTTTTCCCTCATTTACCGCTAGACCCATTTTTGCCGCTTCTGTCTCAATTCTCACAAAGGGAAGAAGACAGCGTGATGTCAATACGCTGTGTTCTTCCTATCATATCAATACCATCGGCGTACGCGAGAAGTTGAACAGATTTTTGGAAGATAGTGCCTCTGGTGTTGACGTTGGAGTTCTGCACTATCTTCTCAAGAACGAAGTTAAAGAAATCGCATGACAGTGCATCGCCTTGTCTGAATCCTTTTTTGACGTCGAAAGATTCCGTAAGCTCGTTGGCAACCTTGATGGAGCAGCGTGAGTTCTCCCTCGTCATTTTGCACAAGCGAACAAGCTTGGCAGGGACGCCAAAACTAGACATAGCTTTGTACAGTTCGTCTCTGTAGATGCTGTCATACGCGGCCTTAAAATCGATGAAAAGGTGGTGGTTATCGATTTGGAGTTCATAGGTCTTTTCCAGGATCTGCCGCAACGTGAAAATTTGGTCGATGGTTGACTTTCGTCGCCTGCTGCTTTGAACAACTCAGCAGCTAGTCCATCTGCTCCAGCGGGTTTGTTGGATTTCAGCCGTGATATTGCGGTTTTCACTTCTTCTAGGTCGGGTTCACGGAATTGTTGGCTATCATCGTGTACGATGAAGGGCTCCTGTCTGACGGCGGTGTTTTGTTCGTCGTCGCCGTTATACAATATACAGAAGTGGTCTTTCCAAATCCCCAGCATTGACTGCGATTCTACTATGATGTTCCCTTCTTTAACTCTGCGGACATCGGTTCTTGCTCGAAGACCTTGAGCCAGCTGTTTAACCTTTCGGTAAAACCTCCGAACTTGATTACTGCTGTTGGCTCTCTCAACATTCTCGATCTGACGCTTCTCATACTCTTTCTTTTTTCTCCTGAGTAGCCGGCGTTCCTCTCTCCTCTTTTACTTGTAGAGCACACGAGCAGCTCTTGTCCTTCTATGCAGCGCCGCTTTGTATGCCTCCTTTGTATGGCAAAGCGAATATGAGCTTAAAAAGAAACATACAAAGCAGTGCTGCAACGAAGACTCTAGAAACTCACGAGGTCTAGGAGAAGAAAGAAGGGAGCACGTGAATTGAAGTTGATTCTATTCCCTCAATTATGTGTTCCCGAAGTGACTATCGAAACATTTACGGAAAGGACAAACAATCGTAGTGAGATTTAAGGCCTCGAACCAAAGCTGCGATAAGTGGTTTTATCAAGTTTTATAAAGCAGAAAATTCTGATTTTCTATGAAATATTGACTAAGATGTCGCAGTCGCAGTCCAACAACTTTGTCCAACTGACTTTGACGAACCTAAGGTATGTCAAACAAAGCTGTTAGAGCAGGCGAGTTAGCAGTGTGTTTAAGACAGTAGGATGTGATTTAATGATAATCAATATATAAACCAACTTATCAGCATCGAATTTTCGGAAGAGTATTGTGTGTTCGATCCAGAAATACATTAAATCATCTGAACATCGAAACTTAAAGGATAAGTCTTGGTAGAGGTTATTGTATCTACAGCCGACTTAGGAAAACAAAGAATGCGTTCGGAATTCTGTCCAAAATATGGGAAAACAACTCTTTTAGCTTAAAGAGCAAGCTACGACTTTTCCGCTCCAATGTTGAGGTTGAGGATTTGCTGGTCCAACCGCATCTCAAATGCTGAACTGCATGTGAGAACGGGTCAGGAACCTATAGACTCTATCAAACGAAGGTGAAAGTTGCAGCTGAATCCGCAAACCCAAGAATGCAGACAAGTGGACTGGTCTAGAAGTTTGGCAAAGAACAGTCGAACAGGTATCAGTACGACTGGGGAAGAGTTGGAGAGAGCTGAAATTCCAGAAACCATACACGAAGTGGCACGTAGGAGTACTAGATGCCACGGATGAAGGGTTGAAATGTGCTTTTTCATGAACTAGTCAACGCTCAACTTTTAAATGAAATGAAGACTTCATCATTTCAAGATGACTGTTGTCACCTTAGGAAGAGCAAATTTAACTTCGTTCAAATAAATAAAGTGCAATGGAATGTTTATGAACGATGTGTGTGTTTATTTCTAAGAAAAAATATATATAAATGCATGTAATGAGAAATTTAAAGTAAATCTTACCGCAGTTTATTTTCCTCTTTCTGGCGACAAAATTCAAATGAGAAATGAGGCAATTTGTGTGTATACCAGAAATTTGAGGAAGAATGGCTGCGTTTACATATTTAAGTTTTAATGACAGCTTAGAGCTAAGAGATTTGATTTTGTTCAAACTGAGTGTTCACACTAGTTTACTTCAGGCTGGTACACACTGGACGATCTGTTACAATGACAATGCCGTGCTGAAGCAACCAAGATGAAGTCAAAAAGGTATCAACCGGCTTAAGGACAACAAAGCCGCAGGTACTGATGGCAAACTAGCCGACCTTATTAAAAGGGAACTACCATCACTTAGCTAATCATGAAGTTATAGTGATATAGCATTGTTGAGTAGGTACATCCTGTATGATGTTTAAAAGATCGGATAGCCTCATATGCCGAAACTATAATTAGCAAATAAAGACAACAGAACTTATTTATCTAGAACTAGCAGGCGGCGAAAAACTTGGAACTGCATATAGCTTAGTGAGTCTAAAACCAAGTACTGCAGAAAATATTGGCAGAAAAAGGTCAACTTGGGTAAATTGTAGCAGCCGATAGCAAAATGGAAGAAGAGACAGGCGAGCGGCCAACAGAACCTTCTTCAGTCTTTTAAGGATCTTTCAATCCAAAAATGTTGCCATTACTTTGTGACTACTGGTGCTGGTGTATAAGACTAAAGCTTTTACAGTACTTTACAAAACTACCGATGCATATCCTTGCTTAATATTGCAAACGAAAATCTATCTAACGAACTTTGTGAGCGTCTAAGCGGATTACTTTGACCGTTAAGTACCAGTGTGGCTTGAGAACAGGCAGTACAACGCTGGACCACAAATTTGCACTGCTGAGGCAAATTCTGGAAAAGACCAACGGAGTTCAAGTCAAAACCATTTTTTCATCGTCTTCAAAGTTGCTTATGATATCATCTATAGCCAAGAGCTTATTGTGGCGAAGTTTAAATTCGTGATTTCGGTCCCGTATGCGACGATGGCGAATAGAGAAGAAGGTCCAACCGCGTTATCCTAAAAGCCAAGAAAAGACGACTACATTGGCTCGGCCACATTGTACGCATTGTGTCTTCGCAGCCCCCAGGTTTAAGACGGCCAGGAAGACCGAATCAAAGATACAAAAATCAAGTAACTGCGGATTGCAGAGCGCTTGGTTCTGACCACTGGAGAATGCATGCGAGGGACCGTTCCCGATGGATGTAAAACTGCTGTGTCACAGGCTGAGATCCTACATGGATTGGGAGCCGGTTAAGTAAGTAAGCAGGATTAGGACTTGGAACTATTTACAACATTGGCTTACTGAAGGACTGATGAAACAAATTGAACTCGTATTTTCTTTCATACCAACAGCCATATTTATCAATCAAGGTCGTTGAGAGTGTTCATTAAACGCCTTAAAAGAATAAACAATACATCCAAAAAGTTTTGACGTTCGCACTTCAAATTTCAAAATTTTAGAACTGTACCAGATAGGTACAACTTGATACTTCAAGTAGATTTTAAAAACGTCCTTGCTCCTTGTTTATTAAAAACGACGAGTTAAGAGCTAGCACAATTCTACATTTTTCATCTGTACCCGACAGGGTTTTTGACGAATGCGGTGCAGCAATCGGAGATGGGGTTGTATCAAAACCGAAGAGAGCCAACGACAGAATGCCTCTGCAAATTTGCAAAAAAAAAGTGTGATAAATATCGCAACATTGTTGAAGAGTTCTTCAAGGACTTCATTATTATGACACACAGATGCTGTGTGCATGAAGTGTGATTGAGAGTATCGTCGTCTCTCCGGTCGGCGCGCGGCAGGAGGAATCCACTTAAGGACTTATATTTTTCTTTGTTTTGTTTTCTGAGTGGTAAAATGGTAATTAATAACTGTTTGACGAGAGCAACTCCAGCGAACTTGTGGTCGTGGGAAAAAAAAAATCAAAAGTTTTGTTTTGATAAGAAGAGTGTATTCCACTTAACTGAAGAGGTATTGATTTGTTTTTGATTGTAGACTGTAGATTGTGAGATTTGTTGAAGTTGATTGTAAAAGGAAACTGATGAATGATGATAAGGATTGTAAACGGAAACTGATGGATGAATAACGATGATGTCAAGTGTTCTTGTTGTTAGCGAACAAAGGTGATGAGGATAATGAGAGTTATCGAAATTAGGTTGAAAATTGACTGCTGGTTTGTTTTTTGACCATATTAAATTTAAGGGCGGCAAAAGACCTCCTAACCGATAGTTAATTAAAGCCGGCATCCGTTAAATCAAACTTTTTAATAACCAAATTTAGGTGTAGGTATATCTAAAAATAGACCCTACGTTATCAGACGGACTAAAATCTAATTCAAAATTATGCAATTTACCTGGCCGTGTTGTTAGTCCTTTTCCTGTTAATAATTATTTTGTTTTAATCCCCAAAAAAAAAAAGGGATTGGCTCCCTTTTCTGCTTTCGTCTAGAACCCGAAACAATCTGCAATGAAGAACACAAAATATTTTGTTTCGAATAAATTAATTGCCAAAAATATAATAATTATTATAATTTATACATATATTCCCTAATTAGTGGTAACTGATAAATTTATATCCTGCGCCGTTGTCTGTCTGCATAAGGAGTGAGTTCGAGGTTATGTTGTCTGTGTTTGCGCGGCAGCGCTACAAGAAACACCCGTCAGTCCAGCAGTTCTAGATATGTTGTGAATTCGGATGGAATATAAATAAGCCGAGGAGCAGAGATATCAACTTATTTAATAGAAATTGGGGATTATATTAATTTGTATTTGTATGTGTGGGTGTGGATGATTCTGGCATGGCAGTTTGTCTCGCTGGATTATTATTACCATACAACTTTGGTGTGGATTAAGTCCTTGATTTCATTTGGTACATATACAGTGAAATAAAATAATATTTAATTCAACATGGATGTCTATATCCGCTTTGAACAGGAAATGGAGACATAAACGCAGCTCTGACGGACTAGGATGAGGTTGGATTATAAGTTAAGAAGCACTTGGAAACTAGCCTTTGTTATTTTGTGTTCTATTTTTTTTTTATTTGTTCATCATTGATGTTGGATAGAATGTTGAGGGATTAAATGAGGATTACTCAGGATAATAGTTTAAGTTGTTTTCTTTGTTTAATTATTATTGTTGTTTGTGTTTTTGGTTCTATCTCAATGCGAGAGAAATGGCAATAATAAATGTTATCTTAAGAGTCCTTTGTCTTTGGACAATTGAATGGGAGAATCCTGATTAAATTGGAATTGTATTTGTTTTGCTGGTGAATTAGTTCTAATTTTTGATTTAATTAAAACGAATTGCTGAGAGATATCGGATTCGAAACGCAAATTACAGATGTCACGGTCACTATTTATTTTTACTCACGAAATCAAATGGAAATAGGAAATGTCAAACTAAATTGTAGTGCTTGATTTTTGGCTCCACATTAAATTCAAATTTAAGTTAGTAAAAATAATAATTAATTGTTAAAATTGTTTTTATTGTGCTTAAACAACATAGTTTTTCAATTTCTCAAAAAGTTTTATAGAGACATTCATCATATTTTAATTAAAAGTGACAAATAAAAAAATGTCTAATTCTAACCTTAAAACAAGTAAGAGGAATTTACGCTCAAATTTTGGTGATGTCTCCGGCTCTCCTCTGAGTTCTCCTTTAGGAGCACCTTCTTCGTCAAACCTCTGGGAAAAAATAGAGACTCGCTTAAACAAATTGACCAACACACTGACCGATTCCATTCTATCGACTTTAAGGAATGAATAAAATGAAATTTTACAAACTTTTAATTTACGCTTCGATGAAATTGAAACTAAATTTACAACACAAATTAAAAAACTTGAAAAAGATTTTGGGGAGCGGTTTGGTTCCTTAAACAAGTTAATTTTTAATTGTGAATCCAAGCTTGCAAGTTTCGAAAATCACCACCAAGAAATGAACACACTGCTGGAAGAATTTTCATTTATAAAAACACAATCAATGGAAAATGACAACACCATCAATACACAACTCAAAGCACAGATCGACTATTTGGCCCGAAAAAATATTGCTGGCGATCTCGTTCTTCACGGCATTCCTGTTAATCAGAATGAAAATATTTACGAGATTTTTCACAAATTTTGCACAAAAATTGGTCTAACGTCGATACGACCTAACTACGCGCTACGAATTACACCTAAAAACAATAAAACTTCCAGTCCGATCATCATTCGACTTGCACACGAAAACGAAAAAAACTTTGTATTGAAGAAATTAAGTGAATTTTATAAAACAAGCTCTCGTGCAGTCTCTTTACATTACCTTGGCTTTCACAACAGCAACAAATTTGTAAGGGCATATGAATGTCTTACTAAGCATAATCATGAACTCTTCAAAAATTCCAACGATTTACGCAGAAGAAAGCTCCTCCATTCTGTGTTCACTAGGTTTGGGTCGAGTCTACGTCAGAGAAGGTGTTGATAAAAAACCTGTTTGCATCACAACCATGTCTCATTTACATTCTTTCTTATCTATGGATGGTGATGATAAGATGAATCATTTGATTGATGCTAGGGAGAAGGAGATTGTTATTGTGCAGGGAGGTATGGATGTTTCACACGATGTTGTTGCTGCTGTTGCTGATGGTTCTGTTTCTGCTTCATAAGGTGTTGCTGTTGATTGTTTAACTTATTAATGTTTTGTTTTGAAGCTTACCAAGTATGTTTAACTTTATTTTGCTATTATTTAAATTGTTATTTTGCTTCAATTTAAATCTTAACGCAACTAAAATTTGAATTTTTTGTATTAATGCCAATTTTAATATGCAAATAACTCAATTTTCTTTCTTTATTTTCTGAGTTTGTAAATCATAAATTAATTTCCCTTGTTTATCTGTGAGAATTTCTTCCTGAGTTGCATTTGAAGATGAGGTTCGCTGGTTCACATCCTGATAATGTTAGATCAATCTGTAATGTTTTGTGTAAAGCCCATAATGGCTTAAATGTATGTCATCTGAATGCGGGTAGTATTCCTTCTAAGTACACTGTCCTTTTCCAAATGTTAAGTAGTAGTAATATGGACGTTATAATGATTTCTGAGTCATGGTTAAATGAATCAATTTCATCTCAGTTGATTAATTTTCCTGGGTTTAAACTGTTTAGGAATGATCGCGGTTCTCGAGGTGGTGGTGTTTGCATTTACGTTAAAGATAATATAAGATCCAAAATTGTTTGTTCATCTTTGAAATCACCGTTGGAATTTTTAGGCGTTGAAATTTCGAATGGCAATGAAGTTTGTCTTTTGATGGTTGTTTATTGTCCTCCTTGTTGTTTCAAAGAGGATAATGTATGTGAACTTGAAAACACATTGCACAATTTTAATTCAAAGTATTCTCATATAGTAATAGGTGGTGATTTTAACGTTAATATACTTGCAAATAATACAACGTCACGCTATTTTAACTACTTTTGTGAAAAACTTTGTTTATCTATTGTGAATACATTATGGCCCACATGTTTTCAGTCAGTACTTAATCCATCACTTATAGGCATTTTCCTTACAACTTCTAAAGAAAGAGTTCTGTGTAACGACCAAATAAGGCTAACTTCGGTATTCGTTCATGATCTCGTTTTCTGTTGCTTTCAATTTGATAAGAATAATTTGCGTTCCTTTGAAATTGTAAACTACAGATCATATCGTAATTTTAATTTTGAAGATGTTCAATGCTTTGTTGGAGCTAATTTCTTTAACGAGATTTTATACACTGCTAATGTAAATGATAAAGTTTTATTGTTCAATCAATTGTTACAGGTTCTTTTCGATGTTCATGTTCCGATTGTATGTAAAGAAGTTAAAAAAAACCAGAGTATGTCCATGGTACAGTGCTGACATTGAAGCTCAAATCAAAGAAAGAGAACGATTTTACAAGAAATTTAAGAAATGCCCTTCTGAGTTCAATCGGCGTCAATATATCTATGCAAGAAATACAGTTGTGTCACTAATTCGCACTCGGAAGAAAACTTACTTTTTGCAAAAACTTGACGTTTCCTTGAATTCGAAAGAACTGTGGAAAAACTTAAAAGAAATTGGTGTAGCTAACAATAAAAATGCGTCAGAGTGTGCTCTCAACCCTGAGGTAATGAGGTCATTTTATGCTCCTCCTCTACTCAACTTGAATCCTCATATCAGCTTGCCTGCAAATGACGTTGGACAGTTTTCATTTAATTGCGTGGACGAAAATGATCTTCTAGGTGCAATAAAGGCTGTGAAATCTAACGCTGTTGGTTCTGATAAAGTTACTCCTAAATTTATTCGCTTAATATTACCTATTGTTCTTCCACCATTGAAACATATTGTTAATGCTTGTTTTTATAGAAGTGAGTTTCCTGACGCATGGAAGGAGGCTATTGTTATCCCTATTCCAAAGAAGAGTAATCCATGTGAACCTTCTCATTTCAGACCAATAAGTTTGCTACCTTTCTTTGCAAAAGTCTTTGAGCGGTTGATGGCTAATCAAGTTCTTGTTTTTCTTCAATCTGATAATAGAATTTCCAAATGGCAATCTGGTTTTCGCAAAAATCACAGCTGTGAATCTGCCGTAGTAAAAGTAACATATGATTTTCGTGTTGCACTTGATAGAAACAAGCTTGGAACTATGGTACTTTTAGATTTCTCAAAGGCTTTTGATTGCATTGATCATCAAATATTAATCTTAAAACTTTATAATAATTTCAACTTTTCTTACACTGCTCTGAAGCTTTTGAGAAATTATCTGTTAAACAGACCTCAAACAATAAAAAAAAAATCAAGGTATTTCAAGCTCGTTCAATGTTAACTGCGGTGTTCCACAAGGGTCGATTCTTGGACCACTTCTGTTTTCCCTCTTTATTAATGATCTTCCTTCAGTTGTTCAAAATTGTAACATTCATATGTATGCGGATGATGTGTTGTTGTATATTTTTAGTGATTTGGGTCTAATGGATGATTGTGTTGCTCGTATAAATGAAGACTTAGCTAATATTCTATGCTGGGCTAACTCAAATAAACTGCAACTTAATCCGACAAAAACCCTAAGTATGGTATGTTCAAGACGAGAAGTTAATCTTATGGACCTTCCAAATATCGTTTTAAATGCTCAAAATATTGAATATGTTAGTAAAGTTAAGTACCTAGGTTTTCAAATTAATAACAAGTTGAGCTGTTGTGATGCAATATCCGAAACCATACGTAGAATTTACAGTGGGTTGCGTTCCTTGAGATTCTCTTCCCATTTTTTGAATATGGAATTGAAAAAACAACTAGTAAAAAGTTTAATCATGCCTTATTTCACTTTCAACTGCGCTGTTTACCCTTGTCTTGACTATGATTGTAAGAATAAACTAAATGTTGCATTTAATGATTGCCTTCGTTTTATTCATAATATCAACAGATATGAAAGTGTTTCATTTTTACATGATTCTTTGTTAGGAGTCAATTTAAATAAATATATTTTGTATCGAAACATTTCACTTCTACATAAAATAATTCATGGAAGATGTCCAGGGTACTTGGAAGAGATGCTCCATTTTGCTAGGACTCGTAGAGGTCTTATATTAATTTTGCCGCGCTTTACACACACCATTGCTGAACGATCTTTCTTTGTTTCTGTTGTCAGGACATGGAACTCTCTTCCTTTTGAAATTCAAAGAACTTCCTCACAAGCTTCCTTCAGAAAAAAGATTTTCTCATATTTTTCCTCTTTTCTTTAATTGTTTTCTTTTTATTTTTATAGTTTAAAAATGTTGTAAACTTTTATATGTAACTGTTATTTAATTAATATATTGAACTTTTTGTTGTATAGTTATATTTTATTTTAACTTGGTAAGCAAACTTAGATACTACTAAAAGATTATATCTTACTGTATCTTGTGATTATTTGAAATACAAATACAAATACAAATACAAATTGCCAAATCCAGGAAAGTTGGTACTTCAGCTTAGAAAAAGAGCATTTATTGATCGTTCATACTTTTCTTTTTTTGGAAGGCATCGCTTTGTTAAGTGTAAAAATGGGAAAAGTCTCTCAAATTGCTTGCTCCAAATTAATGTCGCTGTTCAAAACCTCTTCATGTCAAAATCGTGACCATAAATTAAATCTAGAACACAAATTATGGCGTCAAGAAGTTGCAATTAACTTTGCCGCAAAACAAATTGCATCTTCAAAGTGGCAAAAGAATAATTCACCATCGCAACAATATCATATTTTTAATCTCATAACTCATCCACTCTTAACCTTCGTTTCAAGTTCTAAACAGGACGTCTGAATGTAAGACTAGCCTTCGTGGCCGCCACAGGGTCCGAAATACGACCATCAGAGGCACTTGAATATGATGATGCATATCTTCTCGCTGAACGCCGGAGAACCAAGCATCGAATATATTCTCTTAATTAAATTGGTCGCAAACTATATGAACAAGAACCCACTTCAACCCATTTACTAAATTACACGCAAAATGCATTCATCAAATAAAGTATCCTTTTTGATATAGTTTCCTCTCCACAACCAGCCACATCTAGTGCACAGAGCATCAGCGTCACAACCACAACAACCAGACCAAACTTTAAAGTCGCAAGATGATGTGAGCTGGATGATGATGATCAACAGAGGAAGAGTGTGTCCTAGAAATGTGAGAAATACCACATTAATTTCCCACAGTATGCCAGAAGGATGCACGCTCAAAAAAACACATCCAACTAGAGAGGGAGGTGGCCCTGAATAAGGCAAGGGTATCTCTTGGGGCCCTTATGATAATATTCTGTTTGCATTCCTTTGGCGACAAAGAAAACGATATATGGAACGTTTGGCCCACGACAACGACGACGACGACACACTATCACGAGGACGATGACGATGTTATTATATGATGGCGATGATAATGATGATGATATGCCTCTTCTGCTGCTTCCAATTTCATCTTGAGCCACTATCGTTCTTTTCGGTGATGGTGGTGTTCGGTGTAAAATATGTCACACATTTGCAATTTGCATGCAAGCGCATGCACGACTACACACACTCTGGTGTGCTTGCTTGGAGAAAATGATTATCCTTGCGGAAATATGTTGCTTCAGCCAGAGCATATCAGCGATGATGTGACCTCGCTTTCTCGTCCCAACCGACCGAACGACGCGTGATGTTGATTTTGCTACTGTTGAGGCTGTTAAATAAATGGAAAACTAGAAAATTCTTCAAGGACACCGCAACAGCCGAGAAATCACACACGACGGAACTAAGGTGATGATGAATATTATGGGAGAATGTGTAACGGAAACGACACAACGAGCACGAGTAACACCAAAATGTCAAAAACCTATATTTTAAAATGTAATGTCATTATTACATCCATCGTCACCCTGTACTCACGTGGTTAAAGGAAAATATGGATGAAACTTGATTCTTGTTGCTTTCGTAGTTCATGTTTTTTTTTGTTTAATTTTTATGTTTAATCAGAACATACTTTTTCCACTATTCGATCCAAGACGATGTTGAAAAAATCACATAAGCTCAACTTTATTTTGTAGACTGTAGTTTCTATAAATTGAAAAAAAAAATGGTCCAAGTATTGACCCTTGTGGCACTTCACTAACAAAGTGAGACGACTATGTTGAAAAAATCACATGAAAGAGTAACTCCTCTGCGTTGAACATGAATGCTCAACTTATTTTTGTAGACTGTTTCTATAAATTAAAAAGAAAACTGGTCCAAGTATTGATCCTTGAGGGAGTTCACTTACAAAGTGAGACGATTTATCTTGTTGCAGTGTAATGTAGCCGAAGCTATGCTGTAGCAATTTCTTTTTATTAGTTTTACCTGAAAAATCTTCGTATCAATGGAACTTCATGACTTAATGGATCGACTTAAGTTTAGTCTTTTGACAAAGACTCACTCAAAGTTTTTAGAATTTAGGAGATTTAAATCTGAAACCTAACAGTCCAGAACTAGGCCAAACTTTTTTACCAACAAAAACTACTACCAATTACCCCACAACGAAGGAGTGTTCCCACCAAGGCACTCCCACCGAGGGACGGCAGCGAATGAATTTCTTCTTTGGAATCAACGGTGGCGTCTCCAGTTCCAGTTAGGCCGAACTACTTGGTGAACACCTTTACGGGCTACTTCGACTTATTTGAAGCCCAGGCCGTAAAAGGAGCGGTTTTTCCGGCTCTTGCACTTGGAGTCACATCAAGTGCCTGGTACTCCAGGTTGGGGGTTGTGCGTCGGGCGTCGGGGTAACTTCCCGACCACGTAGAAAATAATATAGTTGCGAAGCAACAACAGGCCTCGGAAACGGACGGATACTCTGATGACGACCCAAGCAAATGTACAAAGGACAACGATTTTCGGATATGCACGTGGAATGTTAGGTCCCTTAACAGACCGCGTGCTGCCGAACAGTTAGCGGAGACTCTCAACTGCTACAAAGCAGATATTACCGCTATCCAGGAAATGCGATGGGATGGACCGGGCAAAAGGAGGATGAGAAACTGCGACATCTACTATGGTAATTGTTACCGAGAGCAACAACAGCGACTATTTGGATGCGGATTCGTCGTGGGAAGCAGACTCAGGCAAAAAGTCTTGAGCTTCAAATGCGTGAGGGAACGCATCACGACAATCCGAATCAAGGCTAAATTCGGCAACATTAGCCTAATATGTGCGCATGCCCCACAGAAGAGAAAAAGGACGACACCAAAGACGAGTTCTACGAGCTCCTGGACAAAACGTACGAGCAATGTCCTAGTTATGACATTAAAATCGTCCTCGGCGATTTTAACGCAAAGCTGGGAAAAGAGGACATCTTTGGTGGAACAGTCGGAAAGCAAAGCCTGCACGACACCACTTCCGATAACGGATTCAGGCTGATCGATTTTGCTGCGGGGTGAAATGTTCTGGAAGCAAGTACCTGGTTCCGTCATCTCAACATCCATAAAGGTACATGGAGATCTCCTGATCAGTCAACCGTCAACCAGATTGATCACATTGCGATCGACAGAAGGCACTTGTCCAGCATTTTAGATGTTCGAACTTTCCGAGAAGCTAACATCGACTCGGACCACTACCTCGTCGTAGCCAAGGTAGTACTACGAATATCCCGACAACGGCCAAAACAAGGAAATGCTGCAAGAAAATTCGACGTCGGACGGCTTCAATTGCAAGAGATCGCCAGATCCTTCTCTGATCGAGTGTCAAGTAACCTCTTAAGGAGTCCTACGCCGCCAACATCAAGTATCGAAGACCAGTGGCAACATTGCCAGAGAGCAGTTAGAGATGCCGCCTCTAATGTGCTGGGTTTCACACAGCCACCAAAACGAAACCCCTGGTTTGACGAAGAATGCAGGCAGGCCCATGCAGCCAAGCAGGAGGCATACAAAGCGGCACTGCATAGAAGGACAAGAGCTGCTCGTGAGCTCTACGAGCAAAAGAGGAGAGAGGAACGCCGGCTTCTCAGGAGAAAAAGAGAGAGCATAACAGCAGGAATGAGCAAGAACCGATGCCTGCAGAGATAAACAAGGGAACATCATAGTAGAATCGCAGTCAATGCTGGGGATTTGGAAGGACCACTTCTGTAGATTGTATAACGGCGACGACGAACAAAATACCGCCGTCAGACAGGAGCCTTTCATCGGACACGATGATAGCCAACAATTCCGTGAACCCGACCTAGAAGAAGTGAAAACCGCAATATCACGGCTGAAATCCAACAAAGCCGCTGGAGCAGATGGACTAGCTGCTGAGTGTTCAAAGCAGCAGGCGACGAGCTAGATAGGAGCATGCACCAAATCATCTGTAAGATATGGTCAGAGGAATGCATGCCCGATGAATGGAACCTCAGCATTGTTTGCCCGATCCTGAAAAAGGGAGATCCTCTAAACTGCGCCAACTATAGAGGAATAAGTCTACTAAACATCGCCTACAAGATCCTCTCTGCCGTAATATGTGAACGTCTGAAGCCTTTCGTCAACAATCTGATTGGTCCTTATCAATGTGGCTTCAGGCAAGGAAAGTCAACCATCGACCAAATTTTCACGTTGCGGCAGATCCTGGAAAAGACCTATGAACTCCAAATCGATACCACCATCTTTTCATCGCGTACGACAGCATCTACAGAGACGAACTGTACAAAGCTATGTCTAGTTTGGCGTCCCTGCCAAGCTCGTTCGCTTGTGCAAAATGACGATGGAGAACTCACGCTGCTCCATCAAGGTTGGCAACGAGCTTACGGAATCTTTCGACGTCAAAAAAGGATTCAGACAAGGCGATGCACTGTCATGCGATTTCTTTAACATCGTTCTTGAGAAGATAGTGCAGAACTCCAACGTCAACACCAGAGGCACTATCTTCCAAAAATCTGTTCAACTTCTCGCGTACGCCGATGATATTGATATAATGGGAAGAACACAGCGTGATGTCAATGGCGCCTTTGTGAGAATTGAGACAGAAGCGGCAAAAATGGGTTTAGCGGTAAATGAGGGAAAAACGAAGTATATGCTGTCTTCGAGGAAGGACACCCAACACCGACGGCTCGGGCAGAACGTCACAATAGACACGTATAACTTCGAGGTAGTAGAGGAGTTTGTCTACCTAGGCTCCGCTATAAACACGGGCAATAACACCAGCGCCGAGATCAGACGAAGAATAACTCTTGCTAATCGCTGTTTCTTTGGGCTAAGAAAGCAATTGAGTGGAAAAGCCCTCTCTCGAGCAACTAAGGTAAAACTGTACAACACACTCATCATCCCAGTCCTGCTGTATGGTGCGGAAGCATGGACCCTGACAAAATCGGATGAAAGTGCCTTAGGCTGTTTCGAGAGGAAAGTTCTTCGGGTCATCTTTGGCCCCGTGTGCATTGAAGGGGAATGGCAAAGAAGATACAACAGCGAACTTTACGGGTTGTACAACGACATGGACCTAGCCAGAAGGGTCAAGGTCCAGAGACTCAGATGGCTCGGTCATTTAGAGCGAATGGACACCAATGCTCCGGCCCGGAAAGCCTTCGACACTATTCCCGAGGGACGTAGGAGGAAACGAAGACCGCGACTCAGGTGGCGCACTCAAGTGGAAGAGGACCTCAATCAACTTGGAGTGCAAAACTGGAGACGACTAGCTAAGGACCGAGCTAGCTGGCGGAGACTGTTGATTGAGGCCCAAGTCCACAACCGACTGTAACGCCACCTTAAGTAAGTAAGTTTTTTGCTAGCTACCAGTCTCTTTGCTGGAAAGGGGTATCACAAGGGGCCCATCTCAGACGTACGTGAGTCGTGGCTTCTTTTTCAATCAACTTCATTTTATAATAGCTTCAACGTTCCCGAAATACAGTCAATATCTAAATTAGAAAAACAAAAATTAAACAAAATTTTCATTCTTATATCATGGCTTCTTTAACATGCACGTCAAGTACATATTTAAATACACCTCTAGGCAGAAAAATAACTGAGGTCTCATAGAGAATGAAATTTTAAAAATTCATCCGAAGTTTCGTTGTCTCATTCAGCGCTGCGCCCACCAAGGATTGAATTACATATTTTTATGAAAAAAAAAATTAAGAAAAATCAACAGACACACACGTGTCATACAATAATACGAAGGCAAGTTCAGTGTACTTACACCGTTAACCTTGTCCTTATCGACAGTCAAGCCCCAAAGCCAAAAGTTTTCGACTTTTAAAACATTGAAATTAACTCTCAACTCTCACCTGCTTACCTCAAAACCTTATCAAAATTATGGCAGCGTCATGACAAGGCAGTGGGGTGCAGTCAGAATATTCGATTTGATATTCTGGAGGATCCACATCGGCTCAAATATAATTTTAACTTTTGCAAATGCAAAATTAAAATTTACTCAAGACAGACGAACATTTTTTTGTCTTCAAAATTTACAAATAAACCAAAGGTTTGAGAAAGTTGAAAGAGACTTGTATTGATTTTCAAAGAAAAAATAAATTGCTTGAAAATTTACCCGTCGTTTTGAGGTACACCTTGCCAGGCCATCATGGTTGATTTGGTATTTATGAATAAGGGAACCTGGTAGTTGGAGTTGTTATGCTGCTTTTTCTCAGAATAAAAATAAGGAAAGCAATTTTGGGTATTTGCTTTGATGATGGTGTTACATTTTGTCGATTATATTTAGATGGTTTAAATTAACTTTGTTTTTGGAAATATATCGACTCTCGGGGCCAAGAATTTGCTAAGAGTTTTTCAATCAAAAAAAACTTTGATCAAAGTGTTTTCAAGAAATCGATTGTTTTCGGTTCAGGATTTGTAACCCCAGCCCAGAAGAGCGTGTTTTTTGCTTTTATGTTGATTTAATAGGCAACAAAATTGCACAAACGAAATGTAATAATAATAATAAAAGCGTGGCACGATAGCTCCGAAAAAACAATAAAAATAATAAAAAATAATGAAAAAATCAAAATAGTATGATCAAACTCCGAACTTGTTGAAAAAGTATGGCCCTCTTGTAACATTCCTTACAGAGACTAAATGTGAAAAAAAATATTATCCAAAAAGTAGGCTATAAAATATTTCATCACAAAAGTATGCTTTAAAATATGTTCATCATTTGAAAAGTGGTGCATTGCATTGAAATTATGTCATTAATTGAAATTAATCTGAAAAGTATAAAATAATTCATCGTTACAACAGTACTTTTTGTTTATTCAACCCAAACATGACCTAGTGATGAACGAACTTCTTTATATAGCCAGAATTAGCCAGAATTATAATGAATGGAATGGCGCGGAGCCGTCCGTAACTGAGCAAGAAAAAGAAATTCATGCATTGTGTCCTAAATGGCGGATTGCACTGTTTCGTCAATTTTTGATCAGATTTGCTTACGATACTCCCCTACACATCCGTACATTATGATTATGGGTAACTTGCTTACTTGACAGTTCGGAGCACTGCGAAGAGTGGTTGGGTTATTTAGAAAGTGTTGCTGGCAATATCGAGTACATATTTCTTCAAAACTCAAGTGCGGGATAACCAACCTCCTCGATGGTGCAGGGCGGAAACTAGACTTCGGTCTAGGCGAATGGTTTACGCTATGTCATATGTTACTGGCAAGAGGCTGCATAACAAGGACGCCAGCGAATCTTTGTTAATCCTTGTTAAGAACGAAAGCTGGGAACTTTCCTATTGAAAAAGTGTATGTGAATTTATTCACAGGAGTACATATAATCAATAGAAAGACTACCTACTGAATAAACTGGTACTCTGGAGTAGTTGCAAGCCCCAACTATAAGGGCCTATGGATGGCAACTACAATCGCGGTAGGCCCCCTTGTGGGAGTTTCAGAGTGGCTGGGAAGGCATTTCCAATCCCAGTTATATAGATAGAAAAACATTTACCATTATGATCTATACATGGAATAAACAAAATGGAACTTAAAAACATAAATGAAACAAATTATATTAAATAATGCGTCTTTGGAACAGTAAACGCATCATGTTTGATATCAATGAATTTCAAACAATGTAATTAAGGGTGATTATCAACACTCATAAATAGATACCTGTGTGAATGGTCACACGTCGGATAAGGCTTAATTGGTAGGTGCCGACGTAAAACTTTTCATGCTATTGACAGTTCGGAAAGGAACGTTTCGTTCGGTTCTGACACTAGGTTCCATTTGCTTCCGCTCGTTATAGTTAGCCCTTAATTCGTTTAAAAATTATGTTTCTTCGAAGTCTGCAAAGTAGGTTTCTTAAAGATTGAAAAAATAGAAGAAGAAGCAAGGAGGCAAAGTGTGTCAAATGGTATCGGTGCACTCGGTTGTAATCATAAGATGAAATCTCCTATGGAAGGTTGTTGGTGACAGCTTACGAGAGAGGGTGGCAGAGTATTTTCCAATGAGATACTACTCCTTTTTCCAGGCGGCAACGGATGAATTCTTAAGATGGAGTCAATGATGGCGTCTACAATCCCAGTTAGGTTAAATTACACATTGAACACTTTATACTGGCTACAAATGTATTTGGAGCTCTGGCCGTTAAGGAGTGATTTATCCGGCTCTTTACCCTTAGAGTTAAAAAAAGGGCAACCCTCCAGGTTGGGGAACGTGCTTTGGGGTGAATTCCCAATCACGTAAAGAAAGTTTAGCTTCGAAGCAACAACAAGCCTCGGATGGATTTACTGATGATGTACCATGCAAACGAAATAAGGCCAACGAAATTCGGATCTGCAAGTGGAATCTAAGGTCCCTTAACAGACCACGTGCAGCTGAAAAAAAGCCGACAAAAGGAGGATGAAAAACTGCGACACCTTAGACGTCGACAGCTAAAGAGAACAATAACAGCGTTTGTTTGGATTTGGCTTCGTCGTTGGAGGAAAGGCTGCCTCCTTTGCAGCTTAAATCCTTAGCTTCAGAGCTGTCAACGAGGGCCTCACGAAAATCCGCATCAAGCCTTAATTTGGCAGCGAAAGTGAAAGATGAGGACAACAAAGAAAAGTTCTACGAGCTCCTCGACAAGACATATAAGAAATGCCCTAGCTTCGAAGTTAAAATTGTCTTAGGACATTTCAGCGCCAAGATAGGAAGAGAGGACATCTTTGATGGAACGGTCGGAAAATGTAACCTGCATGAAAAAAAACTTCCGATAACGGATCAAGCTTTTTGATTTTTCTGCGGGTAGAAACAAAGTAGTATCAACTTCGCGTTTTCCTCATCTCAACATTCGCAAGGGGACCTGGAGGTCTCCAGACCAATCAAGTGTCCACTAGATTCATACTGCGATCGCCACTAGACACAGTGGCAACAGTGCTAGCAGCAAGTACGTTGTGGGACGGCTATAATCGCAAGAGATCGCCAGAGCTTTTTCCAATCGAGTGGCAAGTAACCTCTCGGGAAGTCAGCAGAATTGCAAGGAAGCCATTAAGGATGCTGCCTCTAATATGCTGGGTTTCACACGGCTACCAAAACGAAACCCCTGGTTTGATAAAGAATGCCGGCAGTTACATGCAACCAAGCAAGCTGCACCAGGAGCTCTACAGGAGCTCTACGAGCAGATTATTAGAGAAGACCATAAGCTTTTCAATAAGAAAAAGGGAGAGCATGAAAAGCGATCGGATCGATCGAGGATGTTGAGAGACTAAATAACAGGAATGAGGTTCGTATTTTTAGCAGCCTAGAAAATCTTTGTTTCCCAGTTCTAGGTTAGAGACCGATCGAACCTTCTATACAAAGACCAAACCAATGTAGATTTCGGAAGCTTACTTTTGACGACTGGAGGACATATGCGAGTAGCCGTGTCCGATGCAAGACTGGTCTCAGGATTGACAACCTTATCAGCGCGAAAGCAGCGCTATGCTCCCTATGTTAAGCCTCGAAACGAAAAAGATTTCATTTCATGTCGAGTTTTTTCGAGTTCCTTCCAATCTTCGGACAATATTTTTTCAATTGATTTTGTCAAACCTTGGATTTCTTTTTGCCCTAAGCTATGTACCTACGCCACAGGCCTTTGCAATTCTTTCTTACACCTTCCCCATTCTCCCAGGGTTTTTTTTTTTATTATTTTGCTGAACAAATAGAGACATCCGATTTAGCTTGTTTCTCTTTTTTTATTGTTTTTCTTTTAAGATTATTTTCGTCCATTTTGCCATAAAACAAAGAAATGAAAGTGAGCAAAAAAACAACAAACAAGATTTTTATTACGCATATTCTCCTGTTTCGCTGTTAGCGGGCAATAAAAGATTCCTTCAGTTGAAAGACTTTTATTGCTACTTGCTTCTCGCATATTGGAATTCATTGGAAACATTTTCTTTTTTATGCAAATTCTGGAAAAGAAAAAAGGCTCCTAGCACCGCTTCCGTCGTCCTGTAGACCTAGGCGAGATATAAGTGTTGTTTTTTTTTTTTAAGTGAATGGGTTTTTGGCAAGCAAATTTTCTATTCACATAAACCTCGTAGGCTAACGTTCTCTAGTTCTATTTTCCTAGGAACCAAACAACTCAGACTTTCCCTCAAAGCTCTCCAATGGCAACTCAATCCTGACGGATGCTTGTATCTTATTAATTATTTTTTACCATTCAACTCCATGAATAAGAAATGAGACATAAGTCAGCATCAGTTTTGTGGCCCAAAGTGATTCGTCCTTGTGGACTTGCCAGTTGTTGTTTTGTGACACAAACAAGAGCCATTCCAATGCTTGATATCAATATCCTGATTTTTCGATGAAATATAACCAAAAAGTTGGTGTGATTCTTAGAAGTGAAATCGCTCTCTGACTTCGCAAATCAAAGTAGGCTCCAGGATAATTAAATGCGAAGGACCTGTCATACGACCGCAAGCTGCTTTCAATTTTGTTAATTTTTCGTCCTCTTTTTTTCTCTTAGCTTTAATGTCGTCCAAGGATTTATTTAACATCCTGTTTTCGGGGGTTGTTGTGTCATGTAAACGCCAGGTATTTAGCATAAGTCATTTTCGTCGGAAAGAAGGACGTCCTTTTGTTTCATTTTTTCGGTGTATATTTTGAGATTTTTTAATTTTTAATTTTTTTGTTTGTGTTTTTTAAGCTGCTTCCTTCCATTCGACGTGTTCGTGTATATCCGTTGTCGTTGAATAAAAAATTAATGAAATGCTTGTTGGGTGTCCCTGGCGACGGGTGTGGGAGTTGATCCTTAAAAGAGTGGCGAAAAAATACAATTTTTTTGACTTGAAGTTTGTTTGTTATTTTTGTCTGTTTTGGTCACTGGAGAGCCATGCATTGGCCATGATGATATAATCCTTGCTGATGTGATGTCTCTTTCACCGCGCCGTTGAAACTCGAAGCTCTTTTAACAACGATCTCAATGCAAGTTGTTGTTCAATTTGTATTTGCTTTTATTTTTATAAAAGGTGAAAAGGCTAAATTTGGTGCGGCTTAAAGACCTCGAAGCTCGAATGAGTTATAAAAAATTCAGCTCTTACCAAGGAGTTGTGTCTTTGGTATATATAAGAGCAGGTATAAGGCTCGGGCAAAGTTGGTTGACTTAAATATTCCAGCAGCGAACTCAGGCCTTTGATGGAAAGTTTTTTGCCTGGCAAAAGGGTTTTTTTACATGATGTTTATATGGGCTCTCATATGGAATGAAGTGGTAAGCTGATGGCGGCAGATAAATTTAAAAGAGACTTTTTAACTTGAAGGACTATAACATACATAGTTAATTTGGGGGATGTATGTGTTCTGTAGTCAATTTGTCAATATGAGAGTTGTTCGGTTGAAGGTTTTTCATATAGGTAAATTAACAAGTTATTCAATATGATGCGAACTTATTTCGATGGTAACTATTAATTAAAATCAAAATTTAATATTAATTGACGACAATTGTCAATAGTGCACCAACTCTTGCTTGGCACAAGACCTTTGTGTGTTGAAGATTGAGTAAAAATTAATCCTGTCGACAATAAAGGATATTTTTGACACGATATGTTGGCTCTTATTGAACCTTGTTTTATTTAATTTTGCAAAGGTTTTGACGCTTGCAAAGACTTGGAGGAGTATATAGATCACATCACTTTCTTACACGCACTCAAGGATGTATCGAAGGGTTGGTGAAATTAAGGGTTTAGCCCTTTGGAGCCGTTAGGGCAACTGTGATTCCTAAGACAATGATGTCTACTTTCATCTGTTCCTGAACAGGTATCCAATCTTCATCTATCTTGATCGTTATCCGACTGTATCAAATTTCAGTTCCAAAGGTTTTGGTATAGACCAGCGTTGATTTGGTCTGCTAAGCTGCGCGATACCATGTAAGACTAGCCTGCCTGTTTCTTTTCATCCATTCGAGCAAGGTGTCCACTGTCCAGCCTACCAGGGTTACCACAGTCTAATTGTTGTCATAATGTCTGCTTCTCGGTAGATTATAATGTTTCCAGGATCGCCCTTTCTCACAAGAAGCGATATCTACTACTTCTTGTGAGACTTTTCTCTCTATCTTAGTATCCAAGTCTCAAATCGGTAATTCTTATAAGGCTACAATTAAATTTTTCATTTATATTCAGCAAACTCTGATTACTATTATGGGTGGGAGAGCAGCTCTTAGGCTAATTCGACCACTTCAGGCATTGCAAGGACGGCGGAGGTGTGAGGTGTGATGGTGGAAGAACACTGTTACGACCAGTAGGGCCATTTCTTCTTCAGTTCTACATCAAATCGGCACCATAGCTCGACGAGGTAAGGTCCGGAGGCCATTTTTGAAGTAGTCGTTAATTCCAGGCAATTTGGTTGCAGAAGGCAAACAATTCCACCCACCTGACATGGACGAAGTGAAGATAGTGATATCTAAACTAAAGTCGAACAGAGCCGCTGGAGCAGACGGGCTAGCCGCAGAACTGTACAAGACAGCTGGAGATGATTTCGTTAGGAGCATGCACCAGCTCATCTGCAAAATTTGGTCGGAGGAAAGCATGCCCGATGAATGGAACCTCAGCATCGTATGCGCGATCCTCAAAAAAGGAGATCCCCTGAACTGAACCAACTACAGAGGTATAAGTCTCCTTAACATCGCCTATAAGATCTTGTCTGTGTGAACGTTTGAAGCCCTTCGTCAACAACCTTATCAATGTGGCTTCAAACCCGGAAAGTCCAGCATCGATCAAATATTCACCCTACGGCAGATCTTGGAGAAGACCCAGGAACTGCAAATCGATACTTACCATCTTTTCATCGATTTCAAGGCCGCGTATGACAGCGTCTATAGAGACCAACTATATAGAGTAATGTCTAGTTTTGGCATCCCAGAAAAAACTCATCCGTCTGTGTAAGATGACAATAGAAAATTCACGCTGTTCCATCATGGTCGGGAAAAATCTAACGGACGCTTTTGATGTCAAAAAAGGTTTTAGACAAGGCGATGTCTTGTCATGCGATTTCTTCAACATCATTCTTGAAAAGATTGTGCAAAGCTCCAATGTCAACACCAGAGGCACAATCTTTCAAAAGTCCGTCCAGCTACTAGGATATACGCAGACGACATTGACATAATTTTAAGAACACAGCGTGATGTCAGAGGAGCGTTTGTGAGCCTTGAGACGGAGGCCAGGAAGATGGGTCTAGAGGTTAACGAGGGCAAGACCAAGTTAATGCTGTCGACAAGAAAGGACAACCAACATCGACGTCTTGGAGCAAACGTCAACATAGACAGATTTAACTTCGAGGTAGTTAAGGACTTTGTCTACCTGGGATCCGCTATCAACTCAGACAACAACACCAGCGCTGAAATCAAACGAAGAATCACTCTTGCCAATCGCTGCTTCTTTGGACTTAGAAGGCAAAGTTGTAAAGTCCTCTCCCGAGCAACTAAAGTGACACTCTACAAAACCCTCATCATCCCGGTCCTCATGTATGGTGCAGAGACATGGACTATGAAAATATCTGATTAAAACGCTTTGGGCTGCTTTGAGAGAAAAATTCTTCGAGTGATTTTTGGTCCTGTCTGCTTTAATGGAGAATGGAGACGAAGATTCAACCAAGAACTCTACGAGCTGTACAGCGACATTGACCTAACCAGAAAAGTTAAGGTCCAACGACTTAGATGGTTGGGTCATGTTGAGCGAATGGAAAATAATACTCCGACTCGTAGAGTCTTCGAATCCAATCCGGAAGGACGTCGCAGAAGAGGAAGACTGCGACTCCGGTGGAGCACACAAATGGTAGAGGACCTGAACCAACTTGGCGTGCGGAACTGGAGACAGTTAGCCAGGGACCGAGCTGGCTGGAGAAGTTTAAGCTTTAACAGCGGTAAACACTGTTCTGCAGTGGCCTTGATCTCACGGTTGCGCATAATGTCCGAAGTGAGCTAAATCAGTACCCATCGCGCTTACAGCACTCCCATATCCAACATTTCATGAAGGATACAACTGAAGCGATTTTGTGAAATACCAACTACTATTCACACAGCTTGTGATTTGCTTTTTGCTTCCCAGCCGAGGTTTTGCTCGTCGGCTTAGCGTCTATTGAAGAAGGCTGAAATTAGTTTTGCCTGAATATGTGCTTTTTAATGCGAGCGTGAATTGTATGATCGCGAAATGCAAAAACTGAACTATTTATTTGGCATTTATAAGAAATTTGATACTGTTGTACAAGAGCATGATACACTTCGTTACAAGCTTTAATCGGCGGTCTACCGCAATAAATACCAGACCATGAATTTTAGTCACGTTATCCCACGTAGAAGACGTTTACGGGGCACATGGACGTGGCTCATCAAAGACCGACGTGCGACCATGTAAACTCTTTGATTTTTCTGCGATTTCCATCCAAGAACAAGGATCGAGTCACTGACTGATATTACTCTTTTGCTATTTTTCTTAAATCTGCAGACATTCCTTCGTCGACAAGCTGTCAAAACAAAACTATGAATCCCACCTGGCTTATTTTGACAATAAAGCTCAGAAGTAGATAAAACTCAAGAAATTGCTCAGTCAGTTGCGTTTGAGTTAACTTAAATTCCAGCATTGCTAACTCCAACTTTGACAGTCATAAAAAATGAAACGTCGTCCATCGAGAACGTTTCACTAAGAATTTACATCAAAGTTTAGTCTTACTGCACACAAAACCTATCAGAATCTATCTCAAAATTGATCTCTGCTTTATTTACGATTCCCATTCACTTTTAAAGCTCTCTAAACCTCCCCAATGCCCAAAATACCATTAGTCCTTTGAGATACGTTTGGATTAATGGTTTTGTCTGTGTCTATGTCGTCATTTATGCATAACTCATCTCAAAATTGCAATTCCCAATTGGAAATTTGATGAAGATGACTAAACCAACGACAGTGTCGGTCGTCGTAGTTGCCGCCGACGCTGTTGATGACGAAACATTAAACTACAAACATCAACAACAGCAACAAGAAACGGGCAACAGATCGAGGCAAACATAAATAAGCCGAATAGACGACACACAAAAGATGACAACAGAGTTAAGCTAGTTCCATCTTCCATCATATATTGAGCCCTTGCGTGTCAATATTTACTTGGGCCATAATAGCTCTTTAAGCATTGCTCCCTGTTGCTTATGGGAATGGTGCAGATGATGATGATGGGATGACATCGGGATAAACTCCAATGGAACTTGGGTCATACATTTTGTATTGCTGTTGCCTTGCTATAGTCTGTGCCTCAGTCCTCTCCGAATATTTAGTGCACATTGCTTTGGGAATTTGAGAGGATTCTGAATGGTGAATGTGGTGGGAGTCGGTTTGTGTGCGTTGAGGGTTTTTCATTGAGCTGAACCAACAGCAGCCAGGGATGCGTGTAATTTGCCATAACTCCTTCAGACCCAATTTCGAAATGGCTATCAATTGCCTTTGATCTTCGAAACATTGCGTTTTTAAGGGAATTAAAAATTGAATCTTTTCGCAGGTGGGTTGAGTTAACATATGGAAGAAATTTTGCTATCGAGAAACTGTTGGCACTAGATTTCGTTTTAGTTGTTTTCCAATTGAGTCTGCTTTTTACTCTATACCTACTGATGCTTCAACTTCTTAAGCCCGTCTAAAAAATAAGTTTTCTTTTGGTCTTCAAAGTAGGTCTCCGTGACGGAGTGAAATTCCTGTCCGGCGAGTGACAAGTTAGTGATAAATCTTGAGAATATTGTGGATAAGACGATTGGTCATAGCCTATTTCGACTTATTTGAAAAAGGCGATTTCAAAAGTGTTAGCGTGTGCGTGGTGCTATCATGGTGAAAGAGTCGTGTTTTTGTCGAAGCGGGCCGTTCTTTCGTGCTCTCTAAATCATGTACATCAAAGTTCGACTTTCCATGAAAATGATGGCCATCAGCCTCTTTAGCTGACGCACGATACAGTTTTAGCTTCTTCGGAGCATGATTGCTGGCTTAAGTCCACTGTTTCAATTTTTCTTTGCTCCCTGGTGTACCCATGTTTTGTCGATAGTGAAAAACGATACATAAACTACTTCGGATTGCGATCCAATAGCGTCAAAATATTTATCTTAAGTGGTCTCACGGTTTTATCTGTTCTCTGGAGTGAGCAAACGTGGCACGCGTCGTGCCGACAGCTTCTTCATACTTCAAATTTCATGCACCTTCAGTCGTTGGTCTGGAAACGCGAAAATATGAAATTTTATCACATTATACTGACTGGTAGCCATTTGCGGACACCTGGACGTTGAGTCTTAAATCGTTCTGCAACACAATAACCGCCAGGCAGAACAACGGTAGACGAAATATTTACACTGAATCAAATCCTGGAAAAGAGCAACGAATTTCAAGTCGAAACCCGCCATCTTTTCGTCGACTTCAAAGCTGCTTATGATAGCATCCACCACCAAGAGCTTTTCATAGCCATGTCTGAATTCAGGATCCCGAACAAATCGATTCATGCTGTGCAACATGACACTAAACTAACGCAGTGCGGCGTGCAAATGGACAACAGCTTACACCTTATCCGAGTTATTTCAAACATGCGCAGGGTTTAGACAAGGATATGCGCTGTCATGTGATTTCTTCAACATAGTTCTGGAGCAGAAAGTGCGCAAGGCAGTTGTGAGCATGGAAAATACTATCTTCAACAAATCCACACAGCTATGTGGACGACATTGACGAATCGGTCGATCCAAGAGAGCTATGCTTGAGCCCGTTACAGCGATTGAAGAACAGGCGAAACTCGTTGGTCTTGAAGTGAATGAGGACAAAACAAAGTACATGCTATTAACAAACAAAGCAACATCTGTCCAATACGTAGGACAAAATGTCACTGTTGCTAGCAGCAATTTCGAGGCAGTGAAGGAGTTCACCTACCTTGGAACAAACATCAATCCTACAAAAGACACCTTACTGGAAATCCTAAGAAGAACTACCCTAGCAAACCGCTGCTGCTTCGGTTTTGGCAAAACCACTGCGTAAAAAAGAGGAATTGATACTGAGCACTTTCTAAATAAAAATTCTTCGTCGGATTTTCGGTCCCTTAGGCTAAAAACAAACCGAAGCGGACAAAACGTCTGTTCGCTCTTCCCCGGACACAAGTCAATTGCTCTTATGAGGCAACACACGTAGAAACAAACACGACACGATAAAAAGTCTTGTCCGCTCGTCAGTTGCAGTAAATACATGGGGTTGTATAGGAGCAAACCACACCAAAGAACACAAACAGTCCCGGACAAAATGTCGACGCCTAAAAGTACACACCGTCTTATGAAGAACCACAGACCAAAGTGAACAAGACAAACAAACAGATTTCGACAAACGGACATGTCGGTTGCTCATACTTGGATTTGTAATTTATTGCGATATTTCTTGTTGTATTTTGTGCAATTTGGTATGGCTGTTGTTGTAAGGGTAAAAAGAATTCAGGAAAAGAAGAATTAAGAAAAAAGAAGAGATTTATTTTGTGTGCATGTTTGTGGTTTCAAAGAAGTGTGCATGAAAACTCGACTAAATTTCTTCGTATGTATGTATGTAAATTGTATATACGCATGTAATTCCAAAATGTGTCTGCACTCTGCAGACCCCCCCCTAGTAGGGACGCTCTCCACGTGGTTCATTTTTGTTTACACTTTGGGATCCCGTTAGGTTTCACGTACACGAGAAATAGATGGCAATGTATGTATACTGTATATTATACACATGAAATTCCAAGAGTTTGTCTGTTTCTCGATAAATGTGTTTGTGCCATTCATCGAGGAATAAAGAAGCAAAATAGAATCAAGGGAAAACGCAACCTATTTTTTTTTTCAATTTTTGTCTTCTTTGTTTGTCCGCTGGCAAAACACACCCAATGCGAAAAGGACAAAATATTTTGTCTTTGTCGTCTTCGGTGTGGGGTGAAGTACGACACGATTTTTTGTCTTGCGACAAGCAAACAGTTTGTCCGCTTCGGTTTGTGGTTAGCCTTATGCGACGATGGCCAATGGGGAAGATACTGTAGATACGAGCTGTACCAAGATGTGGATGTAGTCCAGAATGCCAAGAAAAGACAACTTTTTTGGCTCAGCCACATCGAGCAAATGGATGACAACGCTCCAGCCAAGAAAGTCTTCTCATCCCTGCCCCCAGGTTCGAAACTGCAAATAAGACCGAACCTACATCCGCTCTGCGGATGCCAGAGCTCTTGGTTTCGGTGACTGGAGAGTGCATGCGAGGGACCGTTCACGATGTAAGGCTGCAGTATCTGTGGCTGAGATTCTTCATGGATTTGGGGCCGGTTAAGATGAGTAAGGACTGACTCTTCAGATTTTCGACGGTGGCCATCGAAGGTAGATAGCTGACGAGCCACCGCACATCGATATTGCTCTTCTTCCACTTCATCTAAAATCCGCGGACACTACCACTTGCACACACAGGATTACAAGTCCTGACATTTCCGCAATAGCCTTGTACAAGAATTTACTAAGCAATAGCATACTAGTGGCGACATCTGGCGGTGAGTCTAGGTATTTGTCGGACTACCCTCGTATAGCATGATATGTGTTATAATTGCTTTATTTTATTTCAATTTTAATTTATTATTTTACGAACACGTGACACATCTGCTTATGTTTGCAAAACAGAACCGTTATTATTATCTCCTATAAAGAAAAAAAATCCACCCAATTTATTGATCGGCACTACTGTATTGAATCCACAACAGTGGCATCACGTCATTTTCATATCATCATTTCAGCTTTAGTCCACAAAAAAAATTAAAAGTCTCTCAAAATTAAAAACAAAAACAAAAATTAAAACCAAAATTCACATTTCAATCAATCCTGACACGTACTCAAATATTCACATCAGCTCGAATTTAAATTTATAATCAGACTCAAAAGACAAAAAAAAAGGATGCAACTCATTTATGCTTGTCTGCTTCTCCCAACTGCTTATGTCACACCTGAATTTCATTCATTAACGGTTTCTATACATATATCTTTTTGTTATCTGAAAGGCACCACTGTCTGTTTCCCTACCTCAAGCGCCACTCGAACGAGTATCAGTCTTCCCTGCCGCAAGAAGTATGCAATGTTTTTTAAAATTTGTTTTGTCGGCTTTTGAATTGAGCTTTGTGCTGATTTTTAAAGCAGACGTATAGTTTGTTGAGTGCAGCTATAAACACACCAACAAACAAAACAAAATGTTCACATTCGAATAAATAAAACGAATTACCATGGAAATTTTTTAAGGAAAACTTAATGAAGTGCAACGACATATTCGGCTCCTCATACGCTGCAAAAACAAGAATATGTCACTGAGTTCTCTATTTTCTTCCACAAATTCATACTTCACACACAAAAAACAACAATTTACGGCGCTTCTCACTGCATCATCACAGACACAATCTACCGCAGAAAGGTGTTTGTTCTTGTTGTGGCTGGTTTTGCATTCATATCCCACTTCTGATTCCAATGCTCATTAGGCAGGGTCTCTTAATTAGTTTGGAATTATTAATGCAGCAAATTTTTAAGGTGGTTTTTTGACGAACGATGAGGATACCTTGTTTCTCGTTGTTTACTCACGTGACAGGAAAATAGGCGGTAAGGTGATAGTCGTATTGTGATATGGAAAACGGAAGTGCAATGTGTGATAATAATGGCAAATCCTTGTGTTCACTTTCGACTACGGATGATAACAACAATAAGCTTTCAAATCATTCCACCATCACAGTGTTTGACGTGTTCATCATCATGTCTCCTTTCGGAGCACTGCTTTATTTGTTTCAGTGGCGGCGCGGTAGCTGTATATGGCTGTATTGTTGTGATTGTTTTTGAAACAAGGACTTCTGTGATGTTCCACGACATCATAAACATATTTTCGCTGTTCGCTATTTGCATTTATACGTTCATCTTTGTGAAATGGATTTTTTTCATGTCTAACATTTTTTTTTCGACTGACAAAATGAAAATTGACAAAATTACAATCGGGAACGAGGCATATCACAGGCGTGATGGTAATAATTGAATGTTAAAAGTGAACTGAATTGAATTGAGTGAGTGGTTTTTGTTGATTTTTCGTCAATAAAAAGCGTGAAATTGATGGTTTTTATGTTGCTGTAATGGACTGTCAGTCATATTTGGTTAGTTGGTAATTTGAAGCTATTTTAGTTTAAACCAGAAGTGGAGTTAGCTTTAATTGACTGCAGTCAGGTAGTACTTTGTTGCATGGTCAATGGTCTTTGGAATAAGTGATTTAATGTTGTGGATTACATTTTTTTCTTTTCTTTTTTTGCGAAAAAATACAATTTATAGTTCATACTTTTTTTGACAGAAGTAAGAGTTTGAATTATTCTATTTATAATCGATTTGACACATGTCACTATATCATTATCCTTGTCTAAACATATCAATGCTTTAGCTTCATTCGTTGTTACTTAATGTTTCCCAATATTTACAGCTCCTTGTCCTTTGCAGCAAAGGTTTGATCTTTCTGTACATATTATTGAACCTAATTGCTGCGAGTACGGTGACCAATATTTTCTTTGGATAGTTGTTGTCTATAGGACAAGCCAATGAAGTCGTGGCTAGCATTGCTCATATGGATTCCCGGATTCGTTCTATTCGCTTTTCTCGCATACCATTTGCCCATTTGTGCAATATTCAGCGCCGAAGAGTCGCTCCGAAAAAACCAGGGGTCTTGGTTTGAACCCATTTGTTTGGTTTCATCGAACATCGAAGTATCAGCAGCGGTTCAGGTAATTCCTTATAGGATTTTTGTTAAGGACGCATACACTTTGGTTTGTAGTGTTTGTGCTTAGCAGAACGTGCGTCGTGGATTTGAGCCCTATATACATTTACATTTCACAGTACTTCGCACAATGCTTGAATGTTACGAACTATAGACACATAGCAGCACTGGTCATACACTGATAATACAACAGATAGAGACAGATAGACACATAGAAACACATAGAAACCTATGTGGCACAGAGGAGGAGACACAGATTTTAATTGTCTCATATCATCGCACAGGTGGCCTCAGATAAGAATGCTGGCGAAGCTGGGGCTTGAACCCGAAGCGTTCGGCCTAGCAATCAACTACTCTTTCCTCTAAACCATGGCCACCTGCTCATAAAGTTATTATTTCATCTTTCCGGGTATTAACTCTTGCGAAAAACTGACAAGACTTCCAAAAGTATCAATCTATCATGAAAAAGTGTTTCTCAACTTTGCCGTTGGGAATCGGCGTTGAATTGTAGATCCCCTCAACTCTTCATACGCACTCAGAGAATTGTTGATGAGAGTAAGCCACTCCAGCCTTGGCTCTTCGAGAGCTGTCGCGCCACTTATGTATTATGGTTTGTGCATATTCAATAACCCATGATCTTAACGTCATTAGTAGGTACAGCTCAGGACTTTGGTGGATTTCTGACTGTAATATGTTAAGTGTTGATACCTGCCTTAGACACTACCTTCTACAGCACTCAGTTGAAGAAAGTACAAGACAATGCCCCTGTGGCACGAATCTACAGGAACAATACCCCTGGTGGCACAGATCAGCATGTATCGACTCGTGACACGGATCAGAAGGTATGATGTCCCTCGTGGCACGTATCGGTAGGTATAATACCCCTGGTGCCACGGATCGACAGGATCAATGCCCTTGGTGGCATGAACCGGCAGGTATAATGCCCATGGTGGTACGCATCAACAGAAACATGCCACTGGCGGCACGGATCAGCAGGTACAATAACCCTGGATGTAAATAATAAGGACGGCTGTAGCACTAACCGTGGATCCGCAGGTACCAAAGCCCCTAGTGGTAATTAATAAGGACGGATGTAGCACTAACCGTGGATAAATTAAAAATGATAGCAATCAAAAACGGACTAAATAACTTCAGTATCGAAACCCTTTACCGGTGGTGTGGGTATGTTTCGGTTATGAAATGGTCGGACTATTTCAGGCTTTTTCTTTTATCAATAATATTACTTGATACAATAATTGTACAATTTGTATCATTCGGCAGTGGCAATTTCAACACAATCGTACTAGTGTACTCACCCTCCACGGGGTAAGCCTTGACGTGTCGGAGCGGCTAACGGTAACTACTACTATGAAGCTTAGAGCTATGCGATCGCGAAACTTGATTTCGCAGAAGGGCCTCCCATGGTCGACAGGTCGAAGCGGAGTAGGCTGTTACTACCAATTACCCCACAACGAAGGAGTGTTCCGGTGGGGTCTCCAGTTGCAGTTAGGCCGAACTACTTGGTGAACACCTTTACGGGCTAGTTCGACTTATTTGAAGCCCAGGCCGTAAAAGGAGCGGTTTTCCGGCGGAGTCACATCAAGTGCGTGGTAATCCAGGTTGGGGGTTGTGCGTCGGGGTGACTCACGACCACATAGAAAATAGCGTAGTTGCGAAGCCAAAACAGGCCTCGGAAACGGACGGATATACTGATGACGACCCAAGCAAATGTTCAAAGAACAACGATTTTCGGATATGCACGTGGAATGTTAGGTCCCTTAACAGACCTCGTGCTGCCGAACAGTTAGCGGAGACCCTCAACTGCTACAAAGCAGATATTACCGCTATCCAGGAAATGCGATGGGATGGACCGGGCAAAAGGTGGATGAGAAACTGCGACATCTCTTATGGTAATTGTTACCGAGAGCAACAACAGCGACTATTTGGATGCGGATTCGTCTTGAGCTTCAAATGCGTGAGCGAACGCATCACGACAACCCGAATCAAGGCTAAATTCGGCAACATTAGCCTAATATGTGCACATGCCCCCACAGAAAAGCAAAAGGACGACACCAAAGACGAGTTCTACGAGCTCCTTGACAAAACAACTTACTAGCAATGTCCTAGTTATGACATTAAAATTGTCCTCGGCGATTTTAACGCAAAGCTGGGAAAAGAGGACACCTTTGGTGGAACAATCGGAAAGCACAGCCTGCACGACACCACTTCCGATAACGGATTCAGGCTGATCGATTTTGCTGCGGGGCGAAATATTGTGATAGCAGGCACTTGGTTTCCTCATCTCAACATCCAAAAGATACATGGAGATCTCTTGATCAATCAACCGCCAACCAGATTGATCAGATTGCGATCGACGGAAGGCACTTGCCCAGCATTGTAGATGTTCGAACTTTGCGAGGAGCTAACATCGACTTGGACCACTACCTCGTCGTAGCCAAGGTAGTACTTCAAATATCCCGACAACGGCCAAAACAAGGAAATGCTGCAAGAAAATTCGACGTCGAACGGCGATCCTTCTCTGATCGAGTGTCAAGTAACCTCTTAAGGAGTACCTATTATGCCGCCAACATCAAGTATCGAAGACCAGTGGCAACATTGCCAGAGAGCAGTTAGAGATGCCGAATCTAATGTTCTGGGTTCCACACAGCCATCAAAACGAAACCCCTTGTTTGACGAAGAATGCACGCAGGCCCATGCAGCCAAGCAGGAGGCATACGAAGCGGCGCTGCATAGAAGGACAAGAGCTGCTCGTGAGCTCTACGAGCAAAAGAGGAGAGAGGAACGCCGCACCGGCTTCTCAGGAGAAAAAAGAGAGAGCATGAGAAGCGTCAGATCGAGGATGTAGAGAGAACCAACAGCAGGAATGAAGTTCGGAGGTTTTACCGAAAGGTTAAACAGCTGGCTTAATGTCATCGAGCAAGAACCGATGCCTGCAGAGATAAACAAGGGAACATCAACATCATTGTAGAATCGCAGTCAATGCTGGGGATTTGGAAAGACCACTTCTGTAGATTGTATAGCGGCGACGACGAACAAAATACCGCCGTCAGACAGGAGCCTTTTATCGGACACGGTGATAGCCAACAATTCCGCACCAGCGGCTTTGTTGGATTTCAGCCGTGATATTGCTGAAATCCAACAAGTCGCTGGAGCAGATGGACTAGCTGCTGAGTTGTTCAAAGCAGCAGGCGACGAGCTAGAGAGGAGCAATGAGCATGCACCAAATCATCTGTAAGATATGGTCGGAGGAATGCATGCCCGATGAATGGAACCTCAGCATTGTTTGCCCGATTCTGAAGAAGAGAGATCTCCTTAACTGCGCCAACTATAGAGGAATAAGTCTACTAAACCTCGCCTACAAGATCCTCTCTGCCGTAATATGTGAACGTCTGAAGTCTTTCGTCAACAATCCGATTGGTCCTTATCAATGTGGCTTCAGACAAGAAAGTCAAACATCGACCAAATTTTCACTTTTCGGCATATCCTGAAAAAAAACCTATGAACTCTAAATCGATACTCATCACTTTCTCATTGATTTTAAGGCCCCGTATGACAGTAGCATACCCATGCCAAGCACGCTCGCTTGTGCAAATGACGATGGAGAACTCACGCTTCTCCACCAAAATTGGCAACGAGCTTACGGAATCTTTCGACGTCAAAAAAGGATTCAGACAAGGCGATGCACTGTCATGTGATTTCTTTAACATCGTTCTTGAGAAGATAGTGCAGAACTCCAACGTCAACACCAGAGGCACTATCTTCCAAAAATCTGTTCAAGTTCTCGCATAGGCCGATGATAAGAATATAATGGGCAGAACACAGCGTGATGTCAATGGCGTCTTTGTGAGAATTGAGATAGAAGCGGCAAAATTGGGTTTAGCGGTAAATGTGGGAAAAATGAAGTATATGCTGTCTTCGAGGATGGACACCCAACACCGACAACGCCTCGGGCAGAACGTCACAATAGACACATATAACTTCGAGGTAGTAGAGGAGTTTGTCTACCTAGGCTCCGCTATAAACACGGGCAATAACACCAGCGCCGAGATCAGACGAAAAATAACTCTTGCTAATCGCTGTTTCCTTGGGCTTAGAAAGCAATTGAGTGGAAAAGCCCTCTCTCGAGCAACTAAGGTAAAACTGTACAACACGCTCATTATCCCAGTCCTGCTGTATGGTGCAGAAGCATGGACCCTGACAAAATCGGATGAAAGTGCCTTAGGCTGTTTCGAGAGGAAAGTTCTTCGGGTCATCTTTGGCCCCGTGTGCATTGAAGGAGAATGGCGAAGAAAATACAACAGCGAACTTTACGGGTTGTACAACGACATGGACCTATCCAGAAGGGTCAAGGTCCAGAGACTCAGATGGCTCGCTCATTTAGAGCGAATGGACACCAATGCCCCGGCCCGGAAAGCCTTCAACACTATTCCCCAGGGACCTAGGAGGAGAGGAAGACCGCGACTCAGGTGGCGCACTCAAGTGGAAGAGGACCTCAATCACCTTGGAGTGCAAAACTGGAGACGACTAGCTAAGGACCGAGCTAGCTGGCGGAGATTGAGGCCCAAGTCCACAACGGACTGTAGCGCCACCTTAAGTTAGTAAGTAAGTGTGTGAATTGTATGAAATAAAGTTCACTTGCGCAAGGGAATATTACACCAAAACAAAATAAGTAACTTCATTTAGTCTTCCGCACATTAGAGCGTTGGCGTAGCGCGACCAAATCCCTAAGCTTCTAAGGGATTCGTCTTCTAAGAAACCTTAAGCCATAAATATTTTGTTTGGATCTGCAGCGATTGGTAAATCGAAAAGTTGTTTTACTTTCTGATTTTCGCAAAGAAGCTAGAAGTACAGTATTGATATCATATACCACCAAGTAGGCTACATACATAGGCTCTCTCCAGAAGGTTGTACAGCTCGTTGCTGCTATAGACTCCCTACGGGAACATTTAATAAACTGATGTTCTGTAATGTGGCTTTAAACAGAAGTTGTGCATTCCTTATAGGTACCATATTCTTTACATCTTCCTTAAAGCTCGTTAGTGTTACCCGAGGTCATAGTTTGTTGATGTTCCACGCTTTATTGAAAATGATTTGTTTTCGCAGTCAAAATTGTGATCGTGATTTAAGACCTTCCCATAAACGAAGAATTCAAACCTATTCAAATATTTACGTCAAGTATTTCAAGGACCTGTCTGATGAAATATTGTTAACACACTTGTTTTCAATTACTAGACATGATTCTAACTCTTCCGCTTCACCACATAACCCTTAACACCTTTACAGAACTTCTATTAATAGAGACTTCGCTATGCGCCGCCTTAATTATAGCATATCCTCACGCTATTTTCAACAAATTTTTGTTAATTGCCGAAAATAACCGAAAAAAGCGAAGCCACACGATGAAACTGACTATCGTCACCCACCCTAGAAAGTCATCAGGGCGGAGAAACCTTTTCACCCCTTTGGCGAATTAGTGAAAAATAAGTCATCAACTCTTCGTTCTTCGAGAGTGTTTCAAATTGTTCGATAAGTTATGAAGTTTTCTCACGACAAGGACAACGACAATATCTATATTGCCTTTTTGTCGGGGCTAAAAATCCGAAAAGGACATGGGCCTGTCTCAGACGAAAACGCTCCTTAATTCTTTGCGTTTTCGTTCATTTTCAACACCTTGAGGATAATCCTCAGATTTTGAACGTCAAGCTAAAGTAATTACAAACGATTTATCAACACTCCTTTAAAGTTTAATCTATCCTTTTTTTCTTAAACGGAAGGTGAGTTAGATTGTATAAGGAATCTTGAAAGGAGAAAAAAACACACTAAAGAAAGGATATCACTTGTTTTGAATTGTTCTTTTAAATTGTTAGCATGTGTGTGCTTAGCAAGTGTCAACCAACTTGTATCCTTGTTTTTTTTCTGTGCTCTCGCTTCTTTTCTAAGCTTTTCAAAAAACAATATTTATTTTTCCTTTGTTGTTCTATTGTGTTGGTTGGCGTGTAAAATTTTTGAACTGTGCCACTTTTGCACAGCCAGCAGCCGGAGAGAAGCAAACAAAAGCTGCCACACTATGAGGACCATAGTGGGTGTTCGAGTATTGTTTTTTTTTTCAACAAACAATTGTTACGAAATGAAACTGCTGGCGGCACATCCACTAAAGTACAATGCTCGACAGAAGTGAAAAAAAAAAGGATTTTTGCACAATTCGCACGCATCGTATATCAAGTGTCCTTGTTTAGCCACTGACATACTTTTTTTTTTTTGAAAAGAAGAACACGCACCATATTCATCCGACCAACTGACGGAGAACAAAAAGACCAAACAAATCGAGTGTTGAGAATATAAGTTACTCCAGTTTATGTCCTGGCTGAGTAGGTATACCTTTGGACAGAACGAAAATGAAAATAAAACCAAATGAAAGGGAAAGTAGGTGAGGTGGCTCTATTGTAGGGTTCTTTCGCTTACCTAAACACTCGAGGAATGGCGGAGAACCGAAGCACAGAAATAGCCGTGTAAAAGGATTTATTTAAAGGTTCACAAAACGAGTGTTGTTTGTTGTTCGCAAATATTAGTGGCGAATTGTTTTCAACGCTTGAAATGAATTTTGCTTAGGTTTTCCAGTTTAAAAGATGCAAAAGAGAATAAATCCCAGTCTCCGAAGAGAAAATATGTTTTCAAAAGAGATTTTTCTAATGCAGCCAAGGGTGGATTCAGAGGGGGGACGATAGGGGCGATCACCCCCCTAAGCCGCCTAAAATCTTTTTTATATAGTTTTAAAATAATGTTAAAAATAAATCATCATCATCACGACCGTGGCACGTGGTAACATTATATTCAGTTGAAAACAAAATTATAAGATACTAGCTGTACCCTGCCACACTTCGCAGTGGCACATGTGATTGGATGGTTGAGACATGAGGAACAAAACAAAGATTACATTTCATACAAATTTAATTTTTCAATATTTTTTGTTTTTCTGTCTGCGTAGATATAAAGACTATCCGTCGCATCTAAATCTAAGCCACACAATTCTAAAAATCGACCTTGAGCTTTATTGATTGTGATTGCAAATTTATAAAGACCTAAACTGCTATCCGTTTCCCGCAACCCCGGTACCTCGTTACTCGCTATCCTACCCTTCACGCTAACTGCTACCCCTATGCCCTCTATACATACTCCTGTTTCCTGTCACTCCGCTACCCCGCTACTCCACTACCCTGCTCATATGGCAATAACGACTTGGTCGATTTTTCACAAAATACTTAAGAACCCATTCACGCCACTACCAGAACATTCTGTCAAAATTTCGGTGCAGAACACTCCACTGGTACAAAATAAGTGAGTCGAACTCAATACAACAGAAACAATCAAAAATACATGTGCATCAAATAATCCGGTAAAAATTTGAAATAAATTCTACAGTACCAACAATTGAAATTTTAACGACACACGATATGAAATGATATTAAATATTCAGTATGATTATAACTTAATGACAAGTATCAAACCAAATACAGGTTGTTCAATGAAATTTAACATTTTCAGTCATTTTTTTAACAAAAATAATCTTAAATTTTTAAAGAATTTCCTGCAAGCAATTCAACAAATCAAAAGCAACGAATCTAAAAACTAAGATCTAGCAGACTTCGTACTTCCTCGTTTGATAAAAATAAGACCTTAACTTTTGCACCCGCTATCGAACTACCCACTAAACTCTATCCACAGCCCTACTACCCTCTACCCGTTTATCCGCTACCTGATTCCTACCACTCGGTACCCCGTTAACCTACTATACGTTACACGCTACCCGCTACTTCTACACGGTACCCGTCACCTCACTACCTGTTACCCACTACCTTACTACTCCACTAAAAGCTTTAAGACCTTAACTTTTGCACCCCGCTGTAACACTACCCGCTAAACTCTATCCAGGGCCCTTCTTCCCTCTACCTGTTATCCGCTACCCGCTTCCTACTTCTTTCCACTCGGTACCCCGTTATCCGCTACCCGCTACCTCTACACGCACCCGTCACCCCATTACCTGCTACCCACTACCCCACTACCTCGCTACTCCAATACCAGCCTTCCTGGATATATCTCATAAACGGCTCTGTCGATTTTATATAAAATACTTAAATCTCATTTACGCCACTACTCAAACGTTCCCTCAAAATACGATGACAAACGCTCCACTGGTACAAAAGTAGTGAGCGAACACATACAAATCTAAAAAAAGAAAAAAATCGACAACTAAAAATGTCAAGTGTATAGTTTTTTTAAAAAACAATATTTGACAAATAATATTTTTCTTCACTGACATTTTATTTATTATTATTTTTTTTTTTTTTTTTACTGAAATCTTAAAATAAAAATATTTGACGAAATCGAATATTCGTAGCTATATTGATATATTTTGCTGAAGTGAGAAAAGCATTATTTTTTAACATCTGCACCGTTTGTGATTGAAAAGTTTACATTTTGTTTGTTAGCAACCTTCTTCCCTTATTCCTCTTTAGTTTAAAACAAAAATTAAGAAAATCGGTCAAACGGTTGTTGAGTTTTTCGAGCGTACACAAACCAACATTACATTTTTATATATATATGTAGATGTAGATGAGTGCGACCCCTGTGGTAGACACGACTTACTACCCAGAGGGCAAACAAAAAAAAAATAAAAACAATATTCAATTGTTTATAAAAAATCAAACTGTAGTCAATCTCTTTTCCTAGGAACCACAAAAATATATCCGCTTAAACTCATTTTCAATTGTTTATAACAAATTATTCTAAAATAATATATTTTCTAACATTGATGAATACAATTTTTCCAACTATTGTTGTATTTTATGCTGTAATCATCCGAATTTTCATGAATAAATGATGAATACTTTCAGATTATTTTCGATTTTTTCAGTTTTTTATTTTTCAATCCCTGCAAAAAACCGCTAAGTCAATTTCGCTGAAAACTTATTCAGTTCTCAATCAAGTAATTTTGGGCCAAACGATATCAATTTGATATCAGCACCATGAGAGGTTCGCGACATCATCATAATTTTCAAGCATAAATAACGAATTTTCGAAAATTCTGCATCGAATGGGTCCAATTTCATGTCAATACTGTGAGTAGTTTTCGAGATAATCGTAGAAAAATACGTAACGCCAATACGCATATAAAGTGTTTTTCAATAGGGACGTTCTAAAATGGATACTGGAGTAGGTGCAAGCTTCTACTCCGAAAGCCTCGACCTTGCCAAATCATTCAGGCTCCCCGACCATAGCAGCGTCTTCCAAGCTGAGATCTTGGCAGTGAAAAACGCTGCTAAACATATATCCATGATGGCGATATCACACGCGGACATCACTTTTTTCATAGATAGCCAAGCAGCAATAAAAGCTCTCTCTGCCACCCAAATCAAGTCGAAGCTTGTTTCTTGCTGTCGCGAAGAGCTAAAGGTTCTTGGCACACAGCATAACGTAAGTCTCTGCTGGGTTCCTGGCCATAGTGATGTACAAGGCAACGATAAGGCAGATGAACTTGCAAGAGAAGGCTCTACACTGGAACCCTCTCTCATAGACAACCATATAGGAATCCCGTTATGTGAACTGAAACAAAACGTCAGTAATATCATCATTCAAAAATCCAACAACAGATGGAATGGATCCGATTGGATTATAACTCTTTACAAACCCTCCCTAAGATCCCTTATCGGCATTATTACAGGACACAACCTACTCGGCTACCATAGGAAGAAGATGGGGCTCAGTACGGATGACCTTTGTAGAGGCTGTGGTGATGAGAATGAGCATGAAAACGCTGCTCATTGGCTTCGTCAATAAGCAAAATATGCGTTATTGTTCAGGCAACAATCCACATGTGCTTCATGAGGCACCATTACATCCCGAAAAAATCACTGTTTGGTGCGGTTTACATGCTGGTGGTGTCATTGGGCCGTACTTCTTCCGTGATGATGAAGACCGGCACGTTACTGTGAATGGGAATCGCTACCGGTCAATGCTAACCGATTATTTTTGGAATGAATTGGATGATATGGACTTGGACGATATGTGGTTTCAACTGGACGATGCCACATGTCACACAGCGGGCCAAACAATCGAATTATTGAGAACGAAGTTCGATGAGCGCATTATCTCCAGAAATGGACCCGTGAATTGGCCGCCTCGTTCATGCGATTTAACTTCGTTAGACTATTTCCTGTGGGGCTGCGTCAAATCTATAGTTGCCAACAAGCCAGCGACGATTGATGAACTTCGTACGTATATCGAACGTGAAATTGCAGCAGTATCGGCCGATTTATGCTTGAAAACCGTCAAAAATTGGGACTTCTGCAAGCGTGCCCGTGGTGGCCATGCAAAAGAAATCAAATTTCGTACATAATTTACTTCTACAGGAATAAAGAAGTTCATTGATATCCAAAACCGTTTTTGTTTTGTTTAAGAAAACTTTTGTAGCGTCCCTATTGAAAAACCCTTTACAAACAATATAAGAGACAGCAATCTGAACAGTATTTGATGATTGATGATTGAAGAGTGATGATTGAAGAATGACGATTGGTGAACGGTGATTGATGAATGATGATTGATAAGTGACATTTTTTTTATATAATTTGCATATGATTATAAAATGGTTTGATGCAAAAATTGTAGATTCACAATAACTTTACAATAACTTCTTCTAGGAAATTAAAAATATCAAAATTTTGCTTACATAGTAGCTTTAATAAAATCAACTTCAATTCATAAGGCCAGTTCCAATTAACACTAAATCAGTGAGATCTCAGAGGTCTCAGAGATTTTATAAGTGGATCAAAAAATCTCAGCTGAGAAATGAGATTTTTTCTGGGATCTCTGAGATGAAATTATTTTAGATTAAGGTATAAGATTTCTCACCCAGCTATTTTGACGTGACTGACATATGCAGAACAACAATTTGTAAGGGATCCACTTTATTTCAAAGAGAACTGAGAATTATGTTCCACCAAATGGCTCAATTGGCTCAATCAAAGTGACATTGAGATCTCAGTGAGATATTTTTAGGTGGAACTGGCCTACTGAATTAACTGAGGCATTGTCATTGTTTAACAGCTAGGTTTCCTATCTCCAAAAATTTTCTAGAGATATTAATAAAAATAGAGTGGCGTAACAGCTCTTGAAGAGCCAAGGTTTAAGTGGCTGTACGATTAATTGTTCTTTTAAAGACCTCTTTTTCTTTGCCTATTAAATCAACATTTTCAGGCTCGCCCCCCCCCTCCTAACAAGAGTCTTTGGATCCGCCCCTGAATGCAGCTGGTAATCAAGGAAATTCAGAAAGGTTTGGTTTTGTTTTAAATGCTCTACTTTCCCTGTCGCTTTTTTTTGACAGATTTGTCAAAGAAGATGGTCTACATATAGGGTTGCAATTCGTCCGGGTTTTTCCGGACATGTACTCTCTTTTCACTCTGCGGGGGACGTCCGGGATAGTTTTTGTTATTTGTCCGGGCTTGTACTCTTTTTATCCATTGAATAACCATATACTCTTATACTACTGAAACTTTAGGTTATTCAAAGAAGGAATAGATCTAATACTTAATATACGAAATTAGTAATCGAACATAACTTTTGTGCTATCATTTTTGTCACAATCAAAACAGAGAAATCGGAAACTGACTAACGTTTTAAGCACTATTCACATGAGCACGACCAACCAACGACGAATGAATGAAGAAAAGTGATTTTAGATACGTTAAGAGCCTTATTTCTTGACAAATTGTCAACAAAACGATAAAAGTGAAGTTAATGCTTGATTTGTGATGCATAAATTAAATTTTTAATCTCAAATGTTAATAAATTTGAGAAAACAAATTTATTCGTGGCGAAAAGAATTGTAGTTGATACGAACTGCCAAACTCTATTCGCGTTCCACATCATCCACACTCCCAACCAATGATTAAATAAGTAACAAGATGGGAAACTGACTTACGTTTCACTCCCTAGATCCCGCAATTTTCATTTTCTTTCATTTTATTTTCTTTCCTTGTACATAAATAATATAAAAACAAAAACAATATGGTAGGACAATATTTACTGTGTAAAAACACGCATACTTTCACAAAAACTATGTTCCAAACTGTGATAGTATTGGTAAAACCACGCATACTTTCACAGTAACTATGGTCCGAAGCTTGTAGGCAACTGTCACTTTGACAGCCTTGTTTCCCATCTTGTTACTTATTTAATCTTTGGCCTTGTGTCTTGGTTGTTCATTCGCGACGAATTAAAAACTCTCATGTGAAAGAAATGTCAAAATCGACGAATTTTCGTTCATTCATTGGTCGCCGTTCGTGCTCATGTGAATAGTGCTTTACCCTCCGGATAACGCAAATTTAATTTTTCCGTTACTTCGTGTATGTGAATAAATGGGAATAGATGTTTTGTTCGATTTGACAGTTCATTTGCTTGTTTGTTTTGTTTTTAATTTGTTTTGTGAAAACTGTCAAATTTTGCGGAGTGGGGTGAAATTTTGTGAACACTTGTCAATCTAAATCTCTTAATCTCACATCGTGCTTCTTATGGTTTGACAGAACACATAAAATCTCCCGCAAAAAATATTTGCGTGACAAATAGAGATGGGGGAAATATTTTTCTCCTTCAAAAGTGACAGAACTTACAAAAAACTTGAGTTAAAGTACAGAAAAGTGTGAGAATTTTAGAAATTTATTGAGTTTTCGGGAGGATTAGGAAGCAAAAGAACATACCTAAAAATTTTTGCATTCCGAATGCATTGCGCAGCTGTATGTATAATCGAGGGTCAATTCAAATCCACGGCTCAACGAAAGCACTCTTTAGTTTAAAGGAATTTCTTTAGGTTCTTCTATAGAAATTTAATTGCAAGACGAACTTATCTTACGTCTTACCCCAATCACATATTTGATTACGAAGTGAAGAGATCTACGTTTTTTGCAGAGTAAATTTTTTATTTAGTTAGTCCGAGGTTCAAAGTTTGCCCTCGATTTGATAACAGGTCCCTACAAATTAAAATAAAAGGTTCAGGAACTTAAATATTTATATGCAATTTTTTGTGTTTCTTCTGTCCTCATTTTGTACTCTTTTTTACAGTCTTCATTTGTCCGGGAGAGTCCGGGATTTTGAATCACAAGTACTAGTTTCATCAAAATATATCTGGCAACCCTATCTACATAGCATCTATGAACAGTATGGACCTTCTATATTTGAGCTTTTAATTTCCTTAAATTGAGTTTCGTAATTATTTTTATTTAATTTCATATATTGCTATAGATGTTTGTTACCCTTTGTGCTGAAAACCGTTTCCAAACTAATTAAATGCACTCACTCCACCAAAGTACAGTCTTCATTTGTTGCAAGCGAAGAAAAAAAGATAATTGAATATAAAATCAACAAAATTAAATAAACAAAAATAATGAGGGTTTCCATATGGTTTCAAAAATTACACTACGAAAATAAAAATAAATAAATTCGTGTATTGCTTAACTAATAATAATTTTCTGTTGACCATATCGTAGCCAGATAAAAATTTACTTTTAGTCTCGCACGAACCCAAACAACCGCAATAGCAAATTAAATTTCAAACCACCAACGAACGACCTAACCCAGTAGGCATAGTAGCCTATGTCAAACACACACACATGGCCAAGTCCACCCACACAGCAATTTTATTAGGACAATTGTGTAATAATATGCAATGCGTCCAATTAAGTAATAATATTAAATAATATTTTTCTTCTTCCTTCTCTGTATATTGTTTGGTTCGTTTGTGCAGACATGTTCGATGCCGCAATGATTGTTAACAAAATCACACACAAAAATTCAAGGCCGACTGTGTGGATGTATTAAATTTGCCAAAGGATATAATTATATTGTTTTTGTGTAAATACAGACTTCAGAAGTGGGAATTATTCAATAAGTACCGACGTAATAGTAATTTGCACACGTATATACAACAATGCTGAAAGAGACAGAAATAAAATATTTTTAAGGATCAACTGGTTGAACCAAATTAGGTTGAGTGAGGTAATGAGGCAAAAATATTATCATTTTTGTTTCAAATTACAATTATAACATTTTCCTGGGATACAATTTTCTGTAATTTTACATATTTTTTTCTGCTTATTTAATAAATTCAACGTATGTAATTGAAATTTTCTCGGAAATGAAGTAATGAATTGAATTTAGTTACATTTTATTTACAAGATAAATATTTTTCCGAAATTGAGATCACTGAAATAACTTCTGAGCATATATTATATTTTAATCACCAATCGTACAAATTTAAGCCTGCACAGGCTTGTTGGGCAGACAATATTTAATAGAAATCGGTGTAAAAGTCTGTGCCGTGTGGACTGGCCATAACTTTTCACCTATTAAGTAACGGCCCTGAAAACATTTTTCAAAACATTGTAGATTACGTTATCGATGGTTTTTCGATGCTAACTTCTTAGTTTACATTTTCTTACAGAACAGTTGAACTGACATTAACATCGTTTTAGGACATGTACGAATTCAAGTCACGAAAAATATACATTTTATTTATAATCAACGGGCACTTAAGGGCTTTCTTAATTACCCTTCTTTTCAGAATCTTAAACTGGGTCCTGTTGAATGTTCACTATGCCTCTTCAGTAGTGGGTTACGATTTGTTTTTTTTTATTAAAACTTTAATCCCGTTCCTATGGGTAAAAAAGTATCAGAACCAAACAAAAATTCATGGTTTGATTCGACCTGCAGAGAAATTATTATTAGCAAAACAGAGGTTAGTATACATTCATTGAGAATTGATCGCAATTCTTTCCAACAAATCTGGATGACCTGCAATGAATATATTCGACGGACCATGTAAGTACCATGTAGTACAAATAGGAATGATTACTGGTATGCCTCAGGGTTCCCTACAGTCACCGACCTTCTTCTTAATTTGTATAAGTTATCATCCAAATCATCTGTAAGATATGGTCAGAGGAATGCATGCCTGATGAAAATGGAACCTCAGCATTGTTTGTCCCATCCTGAAAAAGGGAGATCCTCTTAACTTCGCCAACTATAGAGGAATAAGTCTACTAAACATCGCCTACAAGATCCTCTCTGCCGTAATATGTGAACGTCTGAAGCCTTTCGTCAACAATCTGATTGGTCCTTATCAATGTGGCTTCAGGCGAGGAAAGTCAACCATCGACCAAATTTTCACGTTGCGGCAGATCCTGGAAAAGACCTATGAACTCCAAATCGATACCCACAACCTTTTCATCGATTTTAAGGCCGCGTATGACAGCATCTACAGAGACGAACTGTACAAAGCTATGTCTAGTTTTGGCTCCTGCAAGCTCGTCGCTGTGCACAAGACTCACGCTCAAGATTGGCAACGAGCTTACGGAATCTTTCGACGTCAAAAAAGGATTCAGACAAGGCGATGCACTGTCATGCGATTTCTTTAACATCGTTCTTGAGAAGATAGTGCAGAACTCCAACGTCAACACCAGAGGCACTATCTTCCAAAAATCTGTTCAACTTCTCGCGTACGCCGATGATATTGATATAATGGGAAGAACACAGCGTGATGTCAATGGCGCCTTTGTGAGAATTGAGACAGAAGCGGCAAAAATAGGTTTAGCGGTAAATGAGGGAAAAACGAAGTATATGCTGTCTTCGAGGAAGGACACCCAACACCGACAGCTCGGGCAGAACGTCACAATAGACACATATAACTTCGAGGTAGAAGAGGAGTTTGTCTACCTAAGCTCCGCTATAAACACGGGCAATAACACCAGCGCCGAGATCAGACGAAGAATAACTCTTGCTAATCGCTGTTTCTTTGGGCTAAGAAAGCAATTGAGTGGAAAAGCCCTCTCTCGAGCAACTAAGGTAAAACTGTACAACACACTCATCATCCCAGTCCTGCTGTATGGTGCGGAAGCATGGACGCTGACAAAATCGGATGAAAGTGCCTTAGGCTGTTTCGAGAGGAAAGTTCTTCGGGTCATCTTTGGCCCCGTGTGCATTGAAGGGGAATGGCGAAGAAGATACAACAGCGAACTTTACGGGTTGTACAACGACATGGACCTAGCCAGAAGGGTCAAGGTCCAGAGACTCAGATGGCTCGGTCATTTAGAGCGAATGGACATCAATGCTCCGGCCCGGAAAGCCTTCGACACTATTCCCGAGGGACGTAGGAGGAGAGGAAGACCGCGACTCAGGTGGTCCACTCAAGTGGAAGAGGACCTCAATCAACTTGGAGTGCAAAGCTGGAGACGACTAGCTAAGGACCGAGCTAGCTGGCGGAGACTGTTGATTGAGGCCCAAGTTCACTCTAGCGCCACCTCAAGTAAGTAAGTAAGTAATCTCTTGTCTGCAACTCCTAACGGAATAAATGTTGTAATTGACTAAAGGATATGGAACTGCAACGGCAAAATAATAAGCTCCTTAAACTCTGACTTAAACAGCGTAAAATATTTTGTTTTAAAAAGTGAAAACTATCAAATATCATTGAAGGAACATATACCCGCATTCCTACTTCCAGTTGTATATCACTTGACAAATGTGATGTCGCCAAAAATTCCGCATGATGTTCGAGAAGTCTGTCTCCTTTTCTGATTTTGTTGCATTAGAGTCGTCAATTCGTCAAAAGCTCTCTACTTCTCATGACTGGTTCCCCAGTAGCATATTTATTCTTGCATGATTAAAAGTTTTTTGTTTGTTACTTTTCTACCAAGGTACTACCTTTAACTCTACCTCGGTTAAACGGACAAACACTATCATTGTCTTCCAGTGCTAAATATCTGGGCGTAATACTAGATACCAAATTATTCTGGAAGCTGAACATTGAAGAACGGGTGAGGAAGGCGTGTGTCGCCTTCAACGCCTGCAACAAAACCTTCGGAAAACATTGGAGCCTCCAGTCAAAAATGATCAATTGGCCGTACACAGCATTGTTTGGTGGCCTGTTCTCCACATAGTAAACAAGCTTAAAAAAGTGCAGAAAAATGCTTGCGCAGGGATATCAGGGGCAATCAGGTCCTGTCCAACGGATGCACTTAACGTCATCCTGGACCTTCTTCCGATTGACCTCTTTATTAAATATCAGGTGTCCTACAGTATCTTGAGACTCAAAGAAATAGGCTGCTGGAATACAAGATCCTACGGGCACTACAACCAAACAAGCCTGATACCATCAAACATCCTATCCACAACCACCGGTTACTGCATCCCTACCCTTAACACCTCAAAGAATCGACTGGGAGGAAGGCGATGTGACTAATTACTTCGACACAACTATCTTCACGGATGGTTCGAAGATGGAATGCGGTGTTGGTTCAGGTGTCTTCTGTGAATCTATTAAAATTTCACGTCCTGACTTTGCCAGTGTATTCCAAGCAGAATTGTTAGCGATAATTGAAGCTTGTACAGCCCTTAAAGATATCCGATAGAACCAAAATATAGCTATAATAACAGACAGTAGGGTTGCTGTCAAAGCCATTGATTCAGCTTTATCATCCTCTAAACTGGTCCAGCAATGCAGAGAGGCCCTATAGTAACTTGATATGAGCGTCTGTCTAATCTGGATACCGAGCCATAGGGGCTTTGAGGGAAATGGCGCACTCAGCGCCGTTTCTACCTACCTACCTACCTTTCTACGTTAATCTGGAGAAATAGTTAGTTGCATTCCTTCCCTTAAATAAAATTCATCCCTAATACTTGCGCTTATAGAAATGATTATCCGTTTACTCCCGAGTTTAAAAAAGATATTCGTTTAATAGTCGGACTTCGAGAATGTTGAAATTTTTTTCCACTGCCCAGAAACTCAACACCAATTTACAGCAACACCTCCTTTGCGAAAGTGTAATGCATACGGGCCGTAGATAATCCTAAAAACTTTCTTCTCGAAAAAGCCTAAGGCACTTTCATCCCATTTTGTCAGTATCTGTCCATGCTTCTGCGAATAATGCAGGACTGGAATGATAAGGGTGTTGTTTAGTTGATCAGCAGAAGACTTATCACTTAATTGCTGAATTGTTCAGAAGTACCAGAACTCATTTTATTGAAACTTACTTACGATGGATAGCAGGATAGGCTATACCTACCGCTCTCATCAGAATCGGAATAGTAGACAAACGGACAGTGAACTTGCGCTAAGGGAGATCGTTATTGTTATCATTTTGGTCCGTGTTCCTCACAAACAAATATTTCTTCTCTTACACGCACTACGCAATAAAGTAAAAGTTCGTGATTACAGCCTTTGACAATATATCTGATTGGGGTAGTATTAAATCACTATCGTAACATAAATCACCAACAAGTAAATACCTCAATCATTAAATGTAATATTATACCTCGATATCGCTCCCTCCCCGTCCTGCCCCCTCATCAACAGCTCAATATTATATCAAAGCGAAATCACCGTCATTATCCCTTGATAGCTTGCCTTCCGCAAATACTACACTACGCGTTGTCCCTTTAGCTGCTCATCTCGATACTATAAAAGTGTATTAATATTATTGGAAATGGAAACCGTTGCCGTACCTTCCTTAGATGAATATAAGACTTGACGCTTAAGCAAATACAATTAGAATCCGTACAACAGTAACTTCCCCTAAAGTCAACACTATACCGTGCGGTGGGCAAAGCTCTTGTTTATCCACACCTAATTGTTTTTTTCGTCGTCTTTGTTATCCCACTGAGAGGATAGACGTTGGAGTGTTGAAAGAGCTCCAATGCAGGGCAGAAGAGCACTTCAATTGACTCGCCGTCTCTTTGTGTTTCTAAGAATTATAGCTCCCATCGTCGTGTCTCGTGTGTCGCTAGAAGCAAACGGATGAGGAGGGCTGATAGTGGTTTGAAATTCAAACGGATCACATTTCAACACGAAGCAGGGAAAGTACCGTTCAGCAATTATCAGCTAAGTACTGTCATGGCTTGATTATTTTTCGATTACACGTTTATATCGGATTTTGGCTTCTTCTGCGATGTGTGATGCGAATGCGAGGCACGAGACGAACGGACATTCCAAGCATTTGTGAGCTTCGGTTTATTGGTGTTTGTTTTGCCGGTTCATTTGGTAGGTTTTTAGCTGGAAATCCAAACAAAATCAAACAAATTGCGTTTTTCCTCCTCCTTTGTCTCTTTTGGTCAGCCCTGTAGGCGGATATCAATAGCTTAGTTGTCGAAATCGAAATGGAGACAAAATGCTGTATGTTATGTGCATTGGAGCATATTTGAGCTGTTAATGGCACCGATTAGTGTACAACTGGTGTACTAATCGACTCATACTGCAATCGATGATTCTGACTATACACAAATGCGAGTTGAACATGTTTTCGGGTAATGTATGCCACTTGCGTGTAAACGAAAACATTATTATTTGCGTAATATTGACAGGCAAAATGTTTTGTATACATTTTGGTCAATTGGACGGGAAATTTGTGTTTTCATTTTGAAGTGAGCTAATGTTTGAGTATGAATGTAGTTGTGGGGATGAGTGGAAGGTAGGTACATACTCGTATTTTCAATAATCAACAGGTCGATAGGAAGCGTTTGGTTAAACAGGTTTAGAGACTTATTTTGCTTGAACTCTGTTTTGTCGAAAATTGGGAAATCTCCGCTACAAATACCATGAGTTTTAAGGTTGCAATAATGTCATGAAATTTAGTGGAAAGTAAATGTATGTTCTTTAGGTACAAATTTTTCAATTCAAGGTTCTGATATGTAACAAGCCTTTGGGTAACTTCTAAAAGCCAATAGGCTTCCACTACTTACTTACTTACTTATCCGGTTCACAATCTATGAAGGATATCAGCCTGAGATATTGCAGTCTTCCATTGTGAACGGTCCGTCGCATGCACTCTTCAGTCGCTGAAACCAAGCGCTCTGGCATCTATAGTCACTTGGTCCTTGTACCCGAAGGTTCGGTCTTCCTGGTCGTCTCGAACCTGGGAGCCGGGATGAGAAGACTTTTTTGGATGGAGCGTTGTGGTCCATTCGCTCGATGTGGTCGAGCCAATGTAGTCGTCTTTTCTTGGCCTTCTGGACTACATCCACATCTTGGTTCAGCTCGTACAGTTCTCGGTTGTTCTCTTTTCCATTCGCCATCGTCGCATACGGGACCAAAAATCCGTTGAATTCTTTCGAAAGTACCCAGTATCCATTCCCTTTTTGTGTTCTAAAAAACTCTTATAATTTGTTTTGCAACAAGTTCAACGGGGCAATAAATTTATATATTCCTAAAGTTCGAAAAAAAATTAAACAAACCCCCGTGGTATAACAAGGATTTAGTAAACTTGAATAACCAGAAAATCAAAGCCTTTAAATTGTATCGCAGTTCCAACAACAACCAAGAATTACATATAAAATATCTGTCGGTACAAAAGAAATTTGATTTTTTAAATAAATTCTTATATAAACAACACATTTTCTTAACAGAGTCCAAACAAAAATGAAATCCAAAATATTTCTGGAGTTACATCAATAGCAAAAAGAAATCAATCGGTGTCCCAAACTCAATGAGATTTGGTAATTGTTCTTCTTCTGATATTCCAACTATCTGCAACATGTTTTCAAGTTTTTTCCGCTCAGTTTATGTTAATACTAGTAGCGATAACGAAATGCAGTTTGAAGATAGCAATTCTTTGAACGTGCTTAACATCGGTAGTATGACTATATCAGTAATAGAAGTAGAAGTTGAGTTGAATGCTTTGAATTTAGACAAAAATGAGGGTATGGATGGTTTTCCACTCTTCGAAAAATTGGTGTACAACAATCTTATAAATCTAACAAAAGAGTTGATTTCACCAATCCAACATGGCTTCGTGAAATCATGGAAGTGGAAGATCTACCAACACAAACTTGGCAATTTTCTCTAACTTTATTCTCTCTTCTCTTGAGAAAGGTTTTCAATGTGATGTTGTCTACACAGACTTTGCAAAGGCATTTGATAGGGTTGATCATCATATTCTTCTAAGGAAACTTAAAAGATGCGGCTTTCACTCAAATTTTTTGCAATGGATCAAGTCTTATCTCAGTGGACGAACACAATTCGTTCGCCTTAATAATGTCCTTTCTGATGCCATTGAGGTTACATCAGGTGTTCCCCAAGGAAGTCATCTTGGACCTATTTTGTTCCTGTTGTTTGTAAATGATATCCCAGATGTTTTGATGTATTCTCATTGTTTGATGTTTGCGGATGATTTAAAACTGTTTTGTGTTGTCAATGATGTATCAGACTGTTTAAAATTGCAAAATGATTTGCTAAATCTTTCTGTTTGGTGTAATAACAACAAGTTACATTTGAATGTCTCTTAATGTCAAAGACTTACTTTTTGTCGTCGTGCGTCACCAGTCAATTTGGAATATTGTATTGATGAAATACCAATTGATAAAATAGCATTAAAAAAAGATCTGGGTGTTATTTTTGATGCAAAATTTACTTTTAACAACCATGTAGACTACATAATAGCCAAATCATCTTCTATGTTAGGTTTTATAACTAGAAACTCCAAAGAATTTAAAGATCCTTTTACTTTTAAATGTTTATACTTTTCTTACGTGAGATCAATCCTTGAATACTGTTCGATTATTTGGAATCCCTTCTATGCCATTCATTGTAGAAGGATAGAAAACATTCAAAGACGTGTTACCAGACACTTATTTTATCTCCTACGTTGGAATATCGTCCGTCCTTCATACGATACTCGTTGTTTGCTTTTTGGTATCCTTAGTTTGGAACTACGTAGAAAATATTTTGATATTATGTTTATAAGAGATATTATAAACTATAAAATTAATTGCTCCTTTTTGCTAGATTTAATTGGACTTAATTGTCCTAATTATTCTTAAAGATTAGAATCTACCAATTCCTTTTTCGTTCCTCAACACCGAGTAAACTATGGTCAAAATGGACCAATTTCAAGTTGCTTAAGGTAGGCTAACTCGGTCTCATATTGTGTTGAACTAGATTTTTACAATTCTCTTGATAGAAATACTTTTAAAAATATTCTTTTGATCGAATTTAAATTTAATAATTAAAGTAAAATTGTTATGTTACTGTTAATAAGTTTATTTATTTTATTGATTTGTATACTGTTATTAGTCTTAAGTTATTTTGTAAAATTTGTAAGTAATCTAATGAGCTAGATCTCGACTTGATGAAATAAACATAACTAAACTTAACTAAACTAACTGAACTTTTTTACTTATCATCCAGCACTCGGCGCCGTAGTGTAGAACTGGTAAAATCAAAGTTTTGTATAGAAGAAACTTTGTCCTTGGAGTAAGGAGTTTTGAACCCAGTTGTTTTGCCAAACCGAGGCAGCAGCGGTTAGCTAGGGTAATTCTTCTTCGGATTTCCACTAAGGTGTCGTTTGTGAGATTCATGTTTGTTCCAAGGTAGGTGAACTCCTTCACTACCTCGAAATTACTGCTATACCAACAGTGACGTTTTGTTGGACAAATGTTGTTTTGTTTGTTGATTGCATGTATCTACCTTGTTTTGTCCTAATTCACTTCAAGACCAACGAGTTTCGCCTGTTCTTCAACAGCTGTAACGGGATCAAGCACAGCTCTCTTGGATCGACCAATTCGTTAATGTCGTCCACATAACTGTGTGGATTTGTTGAAGATAGTATTTTCCATGCTCACAACTGCTTTGCGCACATTCTGCTCCAGAACTATGTTGAAGAAATCACATGATAGCGTATCTTGTCTAAATACTACGCATGTTTGAAACAACTCGGATAAGATATTGTCCATATGCACACCTCCTTGTCTAAATACTGCGCATGTTTGAAACAACTCGGATGAGCTGTTACCCATTTTTCCACTGTACTGCGTATTGTTTAGCGTCATGCGGCACAGCTGGATCAGTTTGTTTAGGATCCCGAATTCAGACATCGGCATCATAAGCTCTTGGCGGTGGATGCTATACAAAGCAGCTTTGAAGTCGAAGAAAAGATGGTAGGTTTCGACTTGAAAGTGTGGCGTCAGGCCCGGATAGTCCACCGTCGATTAAGTTTAGGTTTAGCGGTTAGAAAGCGCGCAAGACCAAGTAAATGCTTTCATAAAGAAGGGAGACCCAATATTTAGAAAAAAATTCACCATGAAGAGGTTTATTATCTAGCTAGCCAAGATAATTGACTACGCAATATCCGCTTAAAAAAGTCACGCCAGGGCAGGAATTAAGCAAAAGAGGCCATTGAATAGTTAAGGGGTCTCTCAAAAAATTAAAGTGACATTTTTCATTGCAGTTCGAATGTAGATAAGTAGGAAATGGCTCAGTTCCCACAGCTAAAACGCCATATTTAGTTTTAAAATATTAACTATTGACTTTATTTGACTTTATTGAACAATGAAATAAACTATCGTATTAGCGGACATCCGTACTCCATGGAAAGAGTTTAAAGACAAAAATGCTATGATTTTACATTACTGTGATACTGGCTGAGGGAAGGGACCTTGTTTTCTTTTACATGACATCTTCATCCTCATGTCGTTTGTTAGTGTATGTTTAGTGCTGTAGATCATGTTGGTTTGTCCAGTGATGCTGTTCGTTTCCTAACTACAAATTTATGTTGAGTGGACAATTGGACATGGACATTGAGCTTGCGAAGAACTGACAAAGCTTACAAGAGTATATTTTTTTCTGGAAAGTTCTTCTCAACTAAGCTGTTCATTCACGTACTCAAGGAATTCTTTTGGTTTGTAAGACCATTACACTGTGAATGTCATTATATTGGTGTGTAGCAACTAGCAATAGATAGCTTGGCAAATCGAGAGCGGCTGTATTCAGAACAAATCCTTTCATATAATAAAGGGTTTTTTCAATAGAGACGCTACAAAAGTAGACCTATAGGGACAGCAAACTACACCACATTTTTTCCCGTTCTCTTGACATTTTTCTCCAGTAAGGTTTGCCATTTCATCATGGAAAGGTATACGATCCAACAACGAGTCAAAATTATTAAAATTTACTACCGAAATTCGGAGTCAGTGGTCAACACTTTAAGAGCGCTACGTACAATTTATGGTCGTCATAATCGTCCTGCCAGATCAACAATTGAGCGTCTAGTGGAAAAATTTGAATCCACAGGCTCAGTACAAAATGTTCCCGTGCCAGTGAGACAAAGAAGTGCCCGTAGTGTCGAGAATATTGCTGCCGCTAGCGCATCAATTGCGGAAGACCCAAATCAGTCTCTCACACGTCGTTCTCAAGCGTTGGGCATCTCTGTGACGTCGTTGTGGCGAATTTCGCGAAAAGATCTTGGCCTACATCCTTACAAGATCAAATTGACGCAAGAACTGAAGCCGCTTGATCACCAGAAGCGTCGTATGTTCGTGAATTGGGCTGAGCAACAACTTGAAAATGATCCGGATTTTCATCGAAAAATCATCTTCAGCGATGAGGCTCATTTCTGGCTGGATGGCTTCGTCAATAAGCAAAATATGCGTTATTGGTCAGGCAGCAATCCACATGTGCTTCACGAGGCACCATTACATCCCGAAAAAATCACTGTTTGGTGCGGTTTACATGCTGGTGGTGTCATTGGGCCGTACTTCTTCCGTGATGATCAAGACCGGCACGTTACTGTGAATGGGAATCGCTACCGCTCAATGCTAACCGATTATTTTTGGAATGAATTGGATGATATGGACTTGGACGATATGTGGTTTCAACAGGACGGTGCCACATGTCACACAGCGGGCCAAACAATCGAATTATTGAGAACGAAGTTCGATGAGCGCATTATCTCCAGAAATGGACCTGTGAATTGGCCGCCTCGTTCATGCGATTTAACGCCGTTAGACTATTTCCTGTGGGGCTACGTCAAATCTATGGTTTATGCCAACAAGCCAGCGACGATTGATGAACTTCGTACGAATATCGAACGTGAAATTGCAGCAGTATCGGCCGATTTATGCTTGAAAACCGTCGAAAATTGGGTTCATCGTCTGGACTTCTGCAAGCGTGCCCGTGGTGACCGTGTAAAAAAAAACGAGTTCCATACGTAATGGCATCAAATTTACTTCCACAAGAATAAAGAATTTCATTGATATCCAAAACCATTTTGTTTTATTTAAGAAAACTTTTGTAGCGTCCGAATTGAAAAACCCTTTATTATGGTTAACTTAAATGAAAGTTCACCTTGTTCGTTCCCTGAAATATGCAATGTAGAATAATTGTCGATATCCGAGGTAATTGTCGAATTTTACCAACATCGATAATTGCAACAAACCATCTGCACTTTCTTACATAATATTGAATGATGCCATGCACAAAACAAACAAAGTGAGATTTTTCCATCAAAGGTAAAAGAACCCCTAAAAATACTACCACATCAATTGAGTAATGTCCCATATTGACGCTATGAGATCATTCTTCTTTGGTTCGAATGAAGTACCTGTTCATTTGTTCAATGAAAAAAACAAGCTGTTCGCTGAGTTAGGTAAAAATACTACTTGGACTGATGCGTTATTTCTATACAGATCTTTTGTGGAACATCCTTCGATGCATATAAAATGCTCGTCTAGATGGAGGGTTACAAATAGACAGAAAATGTTTTCATTCTTGCGACGAAGACGTTTTTTATTTCAAAATTCAAACCCGAAAAGGCACTCGCCTTCGGAGACACAAGACAAACTGTAGTAAAAAAATCTGAAAATGACGAAGATATTGCAGGATTCGAAGAACATTAATGTTTGTGGTCAATAGCCTTTAAAAGAAAAAAATCACATAGATTATTGGATGAGTTACAATATTGTTCAGAAGTGGGATGTTTTGGGCTGCTTTTTTCTGGTCTCAACGTTGTACCGTCCTCTTCAAAGCTCAAGCAAAAAGTCTGACGATTTTCAAAACTTCTAATTCTTAAATTCAATTATGTACATTTATTCGATTTCAAGCAACAATACCGCTTCCAACTCGTATGTGTGCATGTTCCCAATATTAGTTCTATATGAATCATTCATTTCCTTCCCACATCACAAATCTCAAATTCTCATTTCCATTCATTTCCGCCAAACCAAAACCAACGAACAACAGCGGAAAGTCTTCCTCATCATTCAGCCCCATTGCTTCTGCCGCGACAACAACTGTGACATACGACAACTACACAAACACATATACAACGAAGAAGACGTCTGAGTAGAACTCTAATTTCACGCCCTTTCCCATCGTAAATTGTACAACTTCAAAAAAAAAAAAAATGAAAACCCCATCCGAATTGAGTTCGAGTCCTTGCCAACATAAGAGCTCCACCATCATCAGTCTCCCACACACAAGACATCCTTAAAAAGCTCACAACCAAAAAGAGACTTCCAGTATTTTAGAATTGTGTTACCCACATCAACATTACAACAATTTAAAATCAATTTCGGTCTTTAATCCTGGGAAAAAATGTTTATATGCAAGTGTAGTCCTTTTAGCACTACTCAGTGCTGTGCTTTGGTTTCGTATACACTGCGCTCTTGGTACTTGGTGGGTTAATAAGACCAAACGAGAGTACTCACTTCACCACTAACCCAGATTCTCTTCCTTTGTCCTGGATTCATACATTTCCTTTTTTGTTTTCTTCTTCTCGAGACGAACGAGGACGAACCAATACTTTTGTATGTTATTCTTTCTTTTGCATTGTGCCCTTTTTCGTCCTTACATAGATTTCTGTACACACACACATACACAAAGCCATTTATAAACTTTTTTATAAACTTCGAGTTCTGAGATTTTGTTGTGCAGAAAGAATAGCCATTTTTAAAGGGTTTGGTGGTGTTCGACTTTACGATTTGGTCCCCAATCTCACATACGTCTTATGCATCAAATAGTGTGCAGACTGCAGTCCCTTTTCCAACTTCCTCTTCCTGTTGGTTTGGCCCTTCCGTCGACCGACCGTATTTTGGATAAATAAATGAGTTCAGTTTGGCTTTGAGTCTCTAATGTCATTCCCATATCCAATGGAACCATGGCGAAGATATAATAACAAAATTATAACCAAACGAGAAAAAAAGGAAGCAAGATAAATTCAACTCTTTTTTGTTTGCTGTTGTTCTTGAGTGGGGGATTCATCCTCAAAACCTTGACTAGTAAACTCCGTTTGGCTTCCAGAAACTTAAAAGAGGATCCAAGTATTTCGTTCATATAGGAAATATCTCCGGCCAAAGTGTACAATGAAAACGGGAAAAAGATTTTGAAATACTTTTCGGATTTGCACTTGGTATTAAGAGCAAATGTTTTAAGCAGGGTGTTTACGGCATAAGGGTGTCTAGTCAAAAGAAAAGTTAGTTCTTAAGAAATCAAAAACAAAAGAAAAAATCAAAAAGTTTAACAAATTTTAGTGCCCAGAAATATGCATTTTGAAAACAAATTTAAATCTTAGTTAATGACCAGCCGATGGCCTCAATCACCAGTGCTGCTATGTGACTCTAGTTCGCTACATTCATGTGCGAAGTACTGTGAAATGTCAATAGTTAATGGTCAAGTACATGACATATTCGTTAGAAAATTAGGCAACTTCTTCTTTAACGAACTAGAAGTACTATCCAAATTGCCAGACAGCTTACTAAACTTTGCCAGGACCCTTAAAAGACGCTTTATCTATATGATTCATAGGTTAACATTTTTTCCAGAAGTTACAACAATTCAGGGTGTCAAAATGGATCTTTATTGATCTAAGTGTAACGGTAACAAAACCTACTGTCAGCCCATTAAACTAAATGTAACCTAATCAAAATAATACGAGTCGTTTTCGAGTATAAAAAAGCATTGATAAGAAAAAAAATGACTGATTCTCAGAAACAACAGAAACCTAACCCTTCTGGGCACCCAACACTTTTTTCTTTTAAGGCTCGACGGTATTCCAACAAACCAAAAGCCTGTTATCCCGAACCCCAATAAAGAGAAAGATCAGTTGCTAACCAACCGACCGCCAGCCGGCTCGTGTGCTCTGGAGCTGTAAATATAAACTCACATACTAACCAGGTAGAGACTTCCCCGCAATTGTGGTATTGTCGCACATTCTAATCCCGTAGCTGGATTCATTCTGTTGTTACCCGTATTCATCCGAGGATTACGCGGATAGGTCCGTGATTGCGTGGTTAGACCGTTTTTCTGCTGTAAACCTGCAGTAAAATAGACCATCAAGAGCAGCTTATTGAGTAATATAGAATAAAGAGGCGGTTTTATTAACAAACCACCCGGATCAGCACACTCAAACTCCAAACTCTGGAAAGACTGGCAACTTTATCTCAGCTCAAGACCAAAAGGCACTCATTGATACTTTCCAGAAACAGGTGGTAAAGAAATTCTGTAGATTCTAAATACTGAACAGCTTACAGCAAACAGGTGATGATTAAACCGCAATTTTTCTTGAACGGAAACCCCTAAAGGTGAATAAAAGGCATCGCATATTTTGTAAACAACCATTTCCAATTGAAATATTAACTCATCAACACATAACACTTCTGCTACGGTTTATTGTTTTTTCATTCAAGAAAAATTGCGGTTTAATCATCTTAAGCTCCTAGCAGGTAGAACCCTTCACCGACAGGTGGCCCCCAGGCATAATAAGAAAAATTTCAGGTCAGTTTTCAGTGGTTATCAATGAACAAAATGATTAATCCAGGGAAAATCCAATACTTTTCTACTTTATTGAGGCCTCATAAAATTCCAATTACAGAACAAATATTAAAAAAAAGGTTAATGTTTCATAATAAATTAATAAAACTAAAAGTCGAGATAGGTAAAAACAGACACAAAGATTTTCTTATAAAAAAGTGATCCTGTTTTTTTTTTATTTCTCAAAAACGAAAAGACAGTTTTGCATCCGGTTTTCTGTTTTCGACTAAAAATTAATAATGGCATTGAATTTTTAAAACAAAATTAGTACTTAATTACATAAAATTTTGAAAAAACTTGGTTCAAAAATGATTTTTTTGTTTTTATTTTTGAAAATTTTGAGTTTGAGAATTAATATTTTTTAAACTATTTAACGAATTCAATTTAAAAACAAAATGAAAGAAGATATTTCTGGCTTTCCAAAAAGGTACAACACGGTGTTGTAATCGAAGCCGTTGTTTTTAAATATTTTTTTTTATAAAATAAGTCAATTTTTCAGAAAATTGCCCAACCCGGCTAAACGGGAGGGAATAGACCCCACCCCCTTCCATACGATTTTTTTCTTGGCTCAGATCAACCTACACGCTCTAGTTTTTTTTGGCACAACGCTCGTGAATCACCCTGTATTTCTATGGACCGTTGATAAATTGTACATTTCGAAGTAATCCCCTCCCACTATATGGAATCTTAGTTAACCGGTCCAATCAATTTCATTCCTAACCATAGAAAATTTTGAAAGGTAAATTCCTCAAGTTCAAAACAAGGTACGGAGTACACTTACTTTTTTTACTTTTATTCATGAAAGAAAATTTAAGAGAAATTATTTAAGAGGCTGTAACCAATTTCTTTTCATTTTCAAAAAGCAAATGCGGGTACTATACACGTGTTCTTAACTGGTTCTTAAGGAGTTGCCTTTTTCTCAAAAGACTAGTCTAGATGATGGTACTTAGACAGTTAATTCTAGAGATCTTGGAAGTTCTAATAAAATCCATTTTCCAGACTACATGCACCGATGAACCTCAACTCTCAAGGTATGCTCACGTAGCAAACCCTGATAACATTAAACCAAGAGAAGACTTCAACAGCTTCCAATCCTTATAATCACTAGGACCTGACAATATATGCTTCCAACCATGTTACAAAAGTTACATAACGTAACAGTTTCATATCTAAGGGTATCTTACCTCGATTTACTAGCTCTGACCTTACTTACTTACTTACTTAAGGTGGCGCTACAGTCCGTTGTGGACTTGGGCCTCAATCAACAGGTTCCGCCAGCTAGCTCGATCCTTAGCTAGTCGTCTCCAGTTTTGCACTCCAAGTTGATTGAGGTCCTCTTCCACTTGAGTGCGCCACCTGAGTCGCGGTCTTCCTCTCCTCCTACGTCCCTCGGGAATAGTGTCGAAGGCTTTCCGGGCCGGAGCATTGGTGTCAATTCGCTCAAAATGACCGAGCCATCTGAGTCTCTGGACCTTGACCCTTAATCTGGCTAGGTCCATGTCGTTGTACAAACCGTAAAGTTTGCTGTTGTATCTTCTTCGCCATTCCCCTTCAATGCACACGGGGCCAAAGATGACCCGAAGAACTTTCCTCTCGAAACAGCCTAAGGCACTTTCATCCGATTTTGTCAGGGTCCATGCTTCCGCACCATACAGCAGGACTGGGATGATGAGTGTGTTGTACAGTTTTACCTTAGTTGCTCGAGAGAGGGCTTTTCCGACTCAATTGCTTTCTAAGCCCAAAGAAACAGCGATTAGCAAGAGTTATTCTTCGTCTGATCTCGGCGCTGGTTTTATTGCCCGTGTTTATAGCGGAGCCTAGGTAGACAAACTCCTTTACTACCTCGAAGTTATACGCGTCTATTGTGACGTTCTGCCCGAGCCGTCGGTGTTGGGTGTCCTTCCTCGAAGACAGCATATACTTCGTTTTTCCCTCATTTACCGCTAAACCCATTTTTGCCGCTTCTGTCTCACTTCTCACAAAGGCGCCATTGACATCACGCTGTGTTCTTCCCATTATATCAATATCATCGGCGTACGCGAGAAGTTGAACAGATTTTTGGAAGATAGTGACTCTGGTGTTGACGGTGGAGTTCTGCATTTCCTTTTTTGACGTCGAAAGATTCCGTAAGCTCGTTGCCAACCTTGATGGAGCAGCGTGAGTTCTCCATCGTCATTTTGCACAAGCGAACGAGCTTGGCAGGGACCCCAAAACTAGACATAGCTTTGTACAGTTCGTCTCTGTAGATGCTGTCATACGCGGCCTTAAAATCGATGAAAAGGTGGTGGGTATCGATTTGGAGTTCATAGGTCTTTTCCAGGATCTGCCGCAACGTGAAAATTTGGTCGATGGTTGACTTTCCTTGCCTGAAGCCACATTGATAATTACCAATCAGATTGTTGACGAAAGGCTTCAGACGTTCACATATTACGGCAGAGAGGATCTTGTAGGCGATGTTTAGTAGACTCATTCCTCTATAGTTGGCGCAGTTTAGAGGATCTCCCTTTTTCAGGATCGGGCAAACAATGCTGAGGTTCCATTCATCGGGCATGCATTCCTCTGACCATATCTTACAGATGATTTGGTGCATGCTCCTATCTAGCTCGTCGCCTGCTGCTTTGAACAACTCAGCATCTAGTCCATCTGCTCCAGCGGCTTTGTTGGATTTCAGCCGTGATATTGCGGGTTTCACTTCTTCTAAATCGGGTTCACGGAATTGTTGGCTATCATCGTGTCCGATGAAAGGCTCCTGTCTGACGGCAGTATTTTGTTCGTCGTCGCCGTTATACAATCCACAGAAGTGGTCTTTCCAAATCCCCAGCATTGACTGCGATTCTACTATGATGTTCCCTTGTTTATCTCTGCAGGCATCGGTTCTTGATCGATGACCTTGAGCCAGCTGTTTAACCTTTCGGTAAAACCTCCGAACTTCATTCCTGCTGTTGGCTCTCTCAACATCCTCGATCTAACGCTTCTCATGCTCTCTTTTTTTTCTCCTGAGAAGCCTGGATAGCGGTAATATCTACTTTGTAGCAGTTGAGGATCTCCGCTAACTGTTCGGCAGCACGCCGTCTGTTAAGGGACCTAACATTCCACGTGCATGTCCGAAAATCGTTGTCCCTTGTGCATTTGCTTGGGTCGTCATCAGTGTATCCGTCCGTTTCCGAGGCCTGTTGTTGCTTTGCAACTATGCTATTTTCTATGTGGTCGGGGAGTCACCCCGACGCACAACCACCAACCTGGAGTACCAGGCACTTGATGTGACTCCAAGTGCAAGAGCCGGAAAAACCGCTCAAAACGCCGCAATCGAACGCTAATTGTGTTCCTTGGGCATCGGCTGCCCAGAAGAGCCATTACTATCTACCTTACCTATCTAAAGAGTTGTCGACAGTAACCAAAATCATGATTCATGAACCATGGATACGAAATTTAGTTAGTTTGTAGAGTTACTGTTTTTTCACAAAAATCAAAAACACCCTTTTCAAAAACTGCTCCACATAATCTCAAATCTTTGGCCAAATAGAAGTCCGGATGTGATGAATGAAAACCAAAACAAAACAAAAAATGAAAAATGAAAAAAGAGAAAAAAAACAACTCAAGCATAGCAGAAAATGTGCGAAGTCGTGCCAAGTGCTAAGCATGAAGTTTTGACAAATTGCACCGGCAGCAGTGGAGCTCCTTTCGGATGTATGAAGATATGGGTACGATTATATGCGTCCAAGCAAATGAAAAAGAAAGGAAAACCAACAACTCACATGAAACTGTTATTGCAGTCAAATTTAGGTCAAAATAAAATGTTACGATTTATTTTTTGACACAATCTCTTGAAGTGTAGAGAGCATAAGTATGTGTGCGGTTGTGGATTTGGGGCAGAAGTGTTTTATATTTTCTGAAGACCATATCCTTATCCTGTTTAACTTTGGGCTCATCCATCAACTCACATAAGAGCAACGAGACGACAATAATAATAACAAGCCTCGACTTAAATGGCTACTGGGCAGGGTATCCCTCATATTATTTTCGTATAGAGCCGTTCGAGGTGATTTGCTGACATTTTGATAGTTTGTGTCTGGAAGCAGAATTTGAAGTTAAGTGGCTATTTTCCAAATATTTTGTTTAAGTTTTTTTTCCTTAGTTAACAGATTAGCTTTAAAAATGGAAAGAAGACAAACCAATGACTAAAATAAGGTGTTTTAAGCTATGCATACGTTCAGGAGACAAGAGCACTTCATTTTACACCTCATGGGATATTAAGATTTTTTTAAGATTTATGGTCGTAATGTAGCAGAATTCACCAGTAAATTGAAGCTTTTTTACTGAAAATCTTCATACTCATTTACAAAAATGAGAATTCCGCAGTATTGAAAACACAAAAAGAAGCGGTCTTAAATGGCTGCCTTGAGGGACACCAGATTTAGAATGGTTAATTCATAGAAAGCCATTTAAGAAAGCAATTATGCAAATACATTATTTAAACGTTATAATCGACAATAGGACAACTTTCAACACAAGCCTTGACGATGAGCTCCAGAAACCGATCTATGATGTTTTCATTCTTTGCGTCGTTACTCGATTACGGTCCAAAACTGTCGATCGTCTCTAACGGAGATGTCACAACAGTTTAACATTCACCTTCACTGGGTGCCGGGCCATAGAGACATTCCAGGAAACTGCAAAGCCGACGAACTCGCCAAACATAGTACAACATTACCCATTAAACCACAAATGTCTAATGTTGGTATACCAATCGCTACATGTAAGCTTTTGCTACAACAAGATGCTATTAAGAGAACTAACATCAGGTGATATAACATAACCACCTGTCAGGCAACGAAAAACATCTGGCCTAATTTGGACTTAAAGAGATCTAGATGCCTGATATCTCTAAGCAGAGCGCATATAAGCTCCTTAATTGGTGTCATTAATAGACACTGTCTAGTTGGAAGACAAGCTGCGCGACTGGGCGTATTTTCTAATGATTTCTGCAGAATGGATGGGGAGGAGGAGGAACCATTCTTCACCACCTGTGTACCTGTCCTGCTTTGGCTCATAAACGTATGATTCACTTAGGAGAATACTTCTAAAGGGTTTTTCAATAAGGACGCTACAAAAGTTTTCTTAAATAAACCAAAAACGGTTTTGGATATCAATGAAATTCTTTATTCCTGTGGAAGAACATTTGATGCCAATATGTATGGAACTCGACTTCTTTTGCATGGCCACCACGGGCACGCTTGCAGAAGTCCCGACGCTGAACCCAATTTTCCACGGTTTTCAAGCATAAATTGGCCGATACTGTTGCAATTTCACGTTCGATTTTCCTACGAAGTTCATCAATCGTCGCTGGCTTGTTGGCATAAACCATAGACTTGACGTAGCCACACAGGAAATAGTCTAACAGCGTTAAATCGCATGAACGAGGCGGCCAATTCACAGGTCCATTTCTGGAGATAATGCGCTCATCGAACTTCGTTATCAATAATTCGATTGTTTTTTTTTTTTATAATGAGTACACACTCAAGGGGTTTTTATACCCTTTTTATGCAATAGACACAGTGAGTACTTTAGGAAAGAAGGAAGGGGTTAGAGAGGAGGTGCCGGTGTACATTGGTTTTAAATTCCTGAACATTGCAATGATCGGGAAAAACAGAGTGTGGAAGAGAGTTCCACATTCGCGTAGTACGGCTAAAGAACGATTCTCTATACTTGAGCGTACGACCGAAGTTCGGCTCGAGTGTAAACTGATGGGCATTCCTGGAAGCGCGGGAATTACGGTTGAATTGTTTAAGGGGTGGAATGCAACTGGCTATTTCTCTAGAGCACTGTAGAAGTAACGAAAAAACAAAGAGAGACACGAAACGTTACGACGGTGTTCCAATGAAGTGAATGAGGTAGTGATCTCTCTATCACCAATCATTCTTACAGCTCTTTTTTGAATTGCGTCCAAGAGGCTTAAGTAAGTAGCTGGAGCACCAGTCCTCAGATAATAATTGTACTGAAGCTTTGGACGGATATAGGTTTTATAGATAATAGCCAGATCAGACGGGGAGAAAAATTTCTTGCACCGTCTTAAGAAACCCATAAATCTTGCAGCATTTTTGGTGACATCGCGTATGTGCTTGGACCACAAGAGGTGGTCAGTGATGCACATACCGAGAATCTCGAGATGTTCGGTCTCATTGATGCAAGTGCCACTCATGGACAGGGGCAGGGGGGGTATATTCACTCTTCAACGATACAAAACAGCATTGAATTTTCGAAGCATTAAATTCTACACGGTTTTTAATTCCCCATTGTACAATGCTGTTTAAGTCAGAGTTCAATGAGCTTATCATATTTTGCCGTTGCATTTCCACACAAAAGGAGGGATGTGAATCTGGGAACGAATATGAGAAGCTAAGGGTAGAATCGTCGTCGAAACAATTTATTGGAGTAGAAGTAACAGACAAGAGATCATTAATAAAAATGAGAAAGAGGGTCGGAGACACAACGGAGCCCTGGGGCACACCAGCATTTATATTGTGGGTTTCGGACTTGAATCCGTCCAATACAACGTGAATTGAACGGTTCGAAAGAAAGTTTCTAATCCAACGAAGGAGGGATTCATCGATTCCGAAGGCACGCATTTTCGATAAAAGAGCAAGATGCCAGACTCTATCAAATGCCTTTGAAATATCAAGTGCAACAATCTTACTTTCTCCAAAACGATGTAAGGATTTGTTCCACTGTTCGTGAGATAAACCATCAAATCACCAGTGGAACTGTTGCTGCGAAAGTCGTACTGCCGGTCATTAAGAAGCTTTCGGTCTTCGAGATATTTCTTAAGCTGATAGTTTAACAGCGTTTCCATGACCTTAGAAAGAAGGGACGTAAGTGCAATCGGACGATAATTGGAGGGAGAAGAAGATTCGCCTTTTTTTAGAATAGGCTGGACAAATGCTGTTTTCCAACTGCTCGGAACGAGCCCAGAAGAATAGGATAGATGGAATAGCTTACGCAAGAGTTTTTCCAGCGTGGAAAAACACCTCTTTGGTGCTGTGTGACATGTGGCACCGTCCTGTTGAAACCACATATCGTCCAAGTCCATATCATCCAATTCATTCCAAAAATAATCGATTAGCATTGAGCTGTAGCGATTCAAATTCACAGTAACTTGCCGGTCTTGATCATCACGGAAGAAGTACGGCTCAATGACACCACCAGCATGTAAACCGCACCAAACAGTGATTCTTTCGGGATGTAATAGTGCCTCGTGAAGCACATGTGGATTGCTGATTGACCAATAACGCATATTTTGCTTATTGACGAAGCCATCCAGCCAGAAATGAGCCTCATCGCTGAAGATGATTTTTCAATGAAAATCCGGATCATTTTCAAGTTGTTGCTCAGCCCAATTCACGAACATACGACGCTTCTGGTGATCAAGCGGCTTCAGTTCTTGCGTCAATTTGATCTTGTAAGGATGTAGGCCAAGATATTTTCGCGAAATTCGCCGCAACGACGTCACAGAGATGCCCAACGCTTGAGAACGACGTGTGAGAGACTGATTTGGGTCTTCCGCAATTGATGCGCTAGCGGCACTCGACACTACAGGTACTTCTTTGTCTCACTGGCACAGGAACATTTTGTACTGAGCCTGTGGATTCAAATTTTTCCACTAGACGCTCAATTGTTGATCTGGCAGGATGATTATGACGACCATAAATTGTACCGTAGCGCTCTTAAAGTGTTGACCACTGACTCCAAATTTCGGTAGTAAATTTTAATAATTTCGACTCGTTGTTGCATCAAACACCTTTCTATGATGATAATGGCAAACCTTACTGAAGAGAAATGTCAAGAGATCAGTACAAAATATGGCGTTGTTTGCTGTCCTTATCGGTCTACTTTTGTAGCGTCCCTATTGAAAAACCCTCTACAATGATCTAAACGATCTCGTACATATTAACATAATTAATCTTCTACGTTTCGTAAGGAACTCTAATTGGTTTCAATGAGCTTTCGAAGAGAAGCCTTTCTAGATTCATGAGGTATCACAATGGGTCTTTGATTGGCCTAAGTGTGTCTTATAACATCCATGACAGCCACTTTAACCTAACCTAACCTAACCTTGCGCCGTTACGGACGTGAGCTCAGATGAAGTTTGTTGGCGAATTAAGTCATGATGAGAGCTGTTTTTATTTCTCCTATTGTACTTTAACGCCCTTTACTGTGTTTTTGATCAAACGAATATTTTTTTTTTTTAAATATAAAAAATTGAATTAAATTCCAAACTCTCCCCTTAAATTGTAAAATCATTATTCCAACCCGTCAAAAGTATAACTGACTCCCTCTCAAAATAATTTATCTTCATCAAATTCTAAGTAGCTTTCCCAGTCTTCTCATTTTCCTATATTCACAATAATTGCACACCAGCCACCAACATTCAGAAACGGACCGCGCTAAGTAACATCCCGTCAAAACGTTAATTTACTCCAATCGACATTGCTCTCTAGTACAATTTTTTTCTAGGAACGCTTTAGTATAATTTCTCCCTTTAACTTCTTTTATACTACTCCATCTCCATCGTCATCATCATCATTTCTGACTTTTACCTTATTTCCAGTGCCGTTCTTCGCTCAAAAGCATCGCCATCGAACGAAAACGGTACGGAACACATCCGATAATGATCCATTATTAAGTTGGATGTTCCTGTTTCTACTTTTTCGTTTCTTTTTGTTGTATTTTCTTTTGCTCTTTCTCCTCCACGTGTTCTTGTTATCGCCTTAGCATTGATAATATCTTAAGACGGGAAGGGAGGCGAGGGCCAGGGCTCCCGCTTGTTCGTACTTTATCATTCGATTTGCAATGTAGTTATTCTGGAAATTTCCCTTCATTATCGTATCTATTTTCCACTCTATCTAGCATTGGTCTCTATTTTGTTTTGGCCTCTTGCTACTGGTCTTCAGGTTGGTTGATGTTGTGAGAACAAATAAAAAGGATTGCCAACCCTCAGCTTTAAGGACATGATTGTAAAAACAAATACAAAACAAAATCTTCTTTTCATCACACTTGGCAACCTGGATTTAGCCAAAAAAAACTTATGTATTAGGATAATCAGTTCCGTTGAAAACTCTCAACAAGGTTGTTATCAAAATTGGAAAGCGGAAATGATTTGTACCGTTACGTTCGTTCATTCGATTGTTCAAGTACTCTTTCGCTAAGTCGTTCTTTTGGAACCAAATTGCTCCCGCCCCAACTACTTACAAAAAACAAAATCCCATCGATGTTCGATAAGCGAGATTTTTTTCCATCTCTTGAGCTTTCTCTTGAATTTCAATTCGAGTATGAAATTTGACGGAATTATTTATTAAACTTCAATTAGCATAAATGCAAATTACAAAGCTAAAGACTTTTTTACTTGCGTCTCTTGCCTCGTGCGTCGCGTCGTCGGTCGCGCTCGTCCTGTTGTCGTCTTCGGTCGTCGTCAGAGGTCGTTATCGCTGACATTTTTTTTTTTCGTCGGAAGGTATTTTTGTGTTTTGGTCATCAGAAGAATATTAAATTAGAGACCGAAATACATAATTCGAAAATATCTTAATAAGATGAAGTTTTTTCTTATTTTTGTCATATTTTTGGGAAATTTTTTAATGACGGTCCGGAAAATCGTAAAACCGAACTGCAAATCGAAGAAGATAATTTTTGACATATTTTTTCGTTCTGCTTCAGTGCTGGTTCCGGTCGTTATGAGGCAGCCGGAAGTACATACATTTTCGATTTGGCAAACAAAATTTAAAGACTCTTTAAAGAAAAGTAGGGGTTGCCCACTGGACTGCTTAAAAATTCATTTAAATGCAAAAATAGTAAAAGTTTGAGTTCGAGACTCGAAAGTACATTATAAACAAACATGACGCGTATCTATTTAGTCGACAGCAAAAAAACAGTATAAACAAAAGCGAGGTTGCCATTGCCGTCTTGCTGTGCGTTCTGTCATTTGTATTCGTTAACAATGCCATGAGGAAAAGTTTAATCTTGACATTTTTGCAGACTAAGAGACGGTTCATTTGTTTTCAATAGCTTTTTAGCTGGTATTGCGATTGGATGAGGAGAGAGCATGTTGTGCGATGTTGTTGATGGGGGGCATGATGTTGGCCTCGTGCCTGATAGTTGAGTCTGGGGTATGGGTCCCTCATGTGGTGGTCGTGGGTTGAATTCAACCCTGAGGGAATAACAATGGAAGTTTTTCTTTATTTTCGTAATATACTTGAACTCACGAAATCGAGTGGTTTTCTTGGGATATGGGAGAGGAAGTAGAGGGGGAGGGGTAGAGGTAGAAATTTAAGTTGGGTTTGTATTATTTTGCTTGCAGAAAGTTTGGTTGTTTTCATTTGATGATGGTTTTTCAAGTTTAATCAACTTCTTATTTGGTTTTGTTTCATTTTGTGGTGGTATGTTACGTTGTGGTGATGGGGTAATGGAATGGGTGCGGGGGGGGGGGGTGTTGGAAAATAGATTTTTTTTCAGGAAATTGGAATATTTCTTCGAGAATTCTTTAAAGTGATGACAATTTTGTGCTGTGGCCACCAAGAATTGACAAATTAGTGCAAAAAAAGACGCGGGTGCCGATATCATACCAGCCGAGGTTAAATATAAAGGACCATTGCTTCACCAACTAAACTAGGACGGCAAATAGCTATTATATGCCCCAGGGATCAGTAGTAGCACCCTAGAACAATAATATGCGCCCTGTAGATGACGATAAGGACGATCCCGGAGACGATGTAATCATGAGCTGTACCAGCTGTAGATACCAGTACCCCCGAAGCAGATGTGATGACAAAAATTAAGCTTGGAAGACTCCGATAGGTATAATAAACCTAAATCTCGTACGAAAAGAAATCGGTCCACAAACAGCCACTTTTGAAGACAATGCGGCAGTGCGGTAAATCAAATTTGGCGCCCGAACCATGGGGTACGAAACTATATGGTGTGCGTCGGCCAACAATCGAGATCAACCGTCAACCAGATTGATCACATTGCGATCGAAGGAAAGGTACTTGTACAGCATTCAATATGTTCGAACTCTCCGAGGAGCCAACATCGACTTGGACCAATTGGTCGTCGTTGCCAAGGTGGTGCAACGAAAATTCCGTCAAAGGCCATATCAAGGAAATGCTGCAAGAAAATTCTACGTCGGATGGTTAAAATCGCAAGGCATCGCCAGATCTTTCTCTGAGCGCCAACGCCACAAAGCATTTAGAGATGCCACTTCTTATGTGCTAGGTTTCACACAGCCACCAAACCAAGCGAAACCCCTCGTTTGACGAAGAATGCAGGCAGTCCCATGCAGCCCATTAGGAGGCATATAAAGCTGTATTTCTAGTGAGCTTTACGGGTAAACGAGAAGAAAGGAACGTCAGGAGAAAAAAGAGCATGAGAAGCGTCAGATCGAGGAAGTTAGAGAGCCAACAGCAGGAATGAAGTGACGAAAAAGAGAATCCCACAGTCATGTAGAAGCCAATCATTGGACACGACAAAAGCCAACAATTTCATGAACCCGAGCTAGACGAAGTGATAACAACAATATCACGGCTAAAATCCAAAAAAAGCCGCTGGATGGTCTAGCTGCCGAGCTGTTCAAGGCAGCAGTTGACGATCTAGATAGGAACATGCTCTATGATTGGAACCACAGCGTTATTTGTCCGACCCTGAAGAAGGGAGATCCTCTTAACTGCACCAAGTGCAGATGAGTCTTAAAATCGCTTACAAGATCCCCTCTGCCGTAATATATGAATGTCTGAAGCCCTTCGTCAACAGTCTGATTGGTCCTTATCAATGTCAGAAAAATCAACCATCTAGCAAATATTCACATTACACTGCCTGGACAAAACCAGGATCTCGACACCCACCAATTTTTTTATCGTTATACATTTTAAGGCCGCGTATGCCAGCATCTACAGAGACGAACTGGTTGGCACGAGCTTACAGAATCTTTCGATGTCAAAAAATGATCCAGACAAGGCGATGCACTGTCATGCGATTTCTTTAAAACCGTGCATGAGATGATAATGCAAAACTCCACCGTCAACACCAGACTCACTATCTTCCAAAAATCTGTTCAACTTCTTGCGTACGCCGATGATATTGATATAATGGGAAGCACACAGCGTGATGTCAATGGCGCCGTTGCGAGAATTGAGACAGAACTACAGAAGCAGGAAAAACGGGTTTAGCGGTAAATGAAAGGACACTCAAAACCGACGACTCGGACAACTTCGAGGTAGCAAAAGAGTTTGTCTTCCTAGGCTCCGCTATAAACAAGGTCAATAACACCAGCGCCGAGATCAGACAAAAAATAATTCCTGCTTATCGCTGTTTCTCTATGCTAAGAAAGCAATTGAGTGGGAAATCCCTCTCTCGAGCAACTAAGGTAAAACTGTTTAACACCCTCATCATCCCAGTCCTGCTGTTTGGTGCAGAAGCATGGAACCTGACAGATTCGGATGAATGTGCCTTACGTTAGGGAAGCTCTTCGGGTAATCTATGCCTCCGTGAGCATTGATGAAGGATGGAGAAGAATATCCAACAGCGAACTTTACGGGTTTTACAACGAAGCGGACCTAGCCTCCTAACCAGAAGGATCAATTCCATTGACTCAGATGGCTCGGTCATTTAGAGCGAATAGACACCAATGCTCCGGCCGGAATGCCTTCGAAACCGTTCCCGAAGGACAAAGAAGTATAGAGGAAAACCGTGACTCAGTTGGCTCACCCAGTAGGAAGAGGACCTCAATCAACTTGCAGTGATTGACTGGAGATAGCTAGCTAAGGATCCAGCTGGCTAGCGAAGACTGTTGTTGAGGCCCAAGTTCACAGCAGACTGTAGATCCAACTTGAGTAAATAAGGTTCCGAGGCATGCGAATTCCTAAACAACTTTCGAACTGCTGCTACCAATCAATGGGAATACTTCATACATGAAGAGCCAATTCGGTCAGGTTTTGTATAACTCTTTCCATGTCTTTGGCGCTCTGTGCTGAGAACGGTGTTGAAAAACGTGCAACCCCACCTTCAACCACGTTAGACCTCTCAGTTGTTATTACACAAAACTCATCAACAAACCAGCAATCATAAAGTTGTAACCAAATGTCTCTTCACTTACTTTTCTTTTCTACGGTTTCATTTCGAAAGAAAAAAAAACTTGACAAACTAAGTTTTCCATTTAGGTTTTTTTTTTGTTTTTTGACGACCCCTGCTTTGAGTTGAGAAAAGTTCTGTTAATGTTTTTCATTCTTTCATTTGTCTAGAACTGGCGACGAATGAACAACACGGCCCAGCGGTATTCAGCCACTTCTCTGTCGACTTACATTTGCCTGTGGATTATTGTCCTTGTTTTGTTTTTTCCTCTTTTTTGCTTTGTTTCAAAACTAACCAGGCCAAAATGAAGAAGACTCAATCATGTTTACCGTCAAAAATATTCCAGCCTAAACATGGGAAAGGTATGAACCCTCCCCAACCAATACCCGAACCACCATCATGGCCATATCGAGCCCTCTTTATCATCACGAATGACTACAACTGTTGTTGTGTATGAATGGGAATAAGTTTTACAAAGTTGATTAACGGTTTTTTTGTTGAGTCCCGATCGGATCCCGAAGTAAAAGCAATATAACTTTCATACGGAGTGGGTAGGGGACCGGGAAAAGGAACGTAAATATTAGGAATTTGAATTTTTTTTGCTTTTTATGAAGAAATAGAATATGGAATTCCTTTTAACACATTTTTTACATTTTTTTCTCCTCATCCACACATAAACATATCCAAATATGGAAAATATGTAAAAAATTGGCAGACATGTTGGAGTTGACAAATGATGGTCGCTAGAGGTCGGGTTGTTTGTCTTGTGAGTAAGCAGGGGTGGGCTCAACAGCGGCGGGTGTATCGTAATCCTTGTGAAAGAGAAAAATTATTATTAACAAAAATATGGTCGCTTGTCAGTTGAAAAATATGAAAAAGTTTCCTTTTTCTTTGCTTTTTTTTTTATAAAACGAAAAAGTTCGTATGTGAGGCTAGTGCTAGTGAGCGAGCGTAGGTATTGCTGTGTGAAATGATGTCGAAAGATACCAGATTCTTTTGTTCAAAAGAGGGCGAGTAGGCTCCAAAGTGATTCTGAGTAGGTAGAAAACAGAAATTGTTCTCAAAGTCTCGTCACGAATTTCATTTGTCTGACGACAAAAGTTTTAGAAATAATTTTTTATTATTAAAATACATTATATATTACACAGGATATTGTCGAGTTTAGGAAGGTATAGCGTAGCGAAGGAGTGCGAGTTGGTTTATGAAAAATCTTACTGAATGTTTTAGATATTCATAATGTGATGTGGCCTTCATGAAGTCGTTGGTTTCCTTTTTTTTCTTGCTTTATGGTGAATTCATTTAGGTTAAAAACATGATGTGTAGTTATGATGGTTGTAAATATTAAATAAATAATCTAAGAAAGTTGTCAACAACATCAGGACTTTTGTATTGTCGTAGGCGTAGGAGAAATTGATGAAAAATATGTGAATGTGACGACGACAGGAGGACAAAAATGTAATGCGGTCGATTTGAGGGAAAAATGAAAATAAATGCAAATTAGAATATGAAAATATGCTGTGAGTAATGTTGGTGTAAGAAGTTTATTTTGGGTTGATAGGGATATGGTTTTTTCTTTAATGGAGTTCGCCATAAGATATTTTCAGGAAATTGGATAATTTTGTAGGATTTTGTTATAAGTTTGATCATTCAAAAATTATCATAAATTTTGTATTTATTTTTTATTTTTGTGAAGAATTTTTCTTTAGGGAAATATGCCTACATTTTTCAATTTAAATTTTCTTTTGAATTGATGAACATGTTTATGTTGGGTTTTAGTGTAATGGCTTGACAATTTATGTAGTTTGAAATGAAGTTACATCAAAGTAAAACATTTTTTTATACAGAGTTTTACTTCGCTCAAACATTTAACATTCACTCCCTTCGGAAAACTTTATGAGTAGACTAGTACTTTCGTACTAAATACGACTCTATTAAACGGTCCGCCAAATAACTTTTTTTTTTTTTTAACCCTCTATAAGAAAAAAACTGCTGAATATTTTCTCAAATTTCTTTCTTTTTTTGAAAGTACAATTTTTCGGTTAGTAGCCTACACGATCGGCCCAATTGTAAAGCACATTATCGATTGTGTGCAACTGTATATCTCCAATGGCTTCACGAATATTTTCCTTTAAAGCGTCAATTGCTTCTGGCTTGTCGGAGTAACACTAATCTTTAATTAATTAATTAATTATTCCCACGCCTCTTATCGAGTTTTCGTTCACCTTACGTAGCATTCTCGTAATTGGTTCATTACTGCCGTAGTCAGTTCTGTGATGAGACTGATGGAAATGGAGAACCGATCTTAGAGAATGAAAGTTAGGTTTGAGGATTCTGTAGCACCAGATAAAATTTGGTGTACGAAAATAATGTCGGCAACTTCACGACGTTTTTCTAAAGATTGCAGGTTTATAAGCAACAACCGTTCTTCATACGGAGGTAAGTTGAAATTGTCAACCTACGAAAGTCCTCTTAGAGCGAAACGGAGGAATCTACGTTGTATTGCTTCAATTTTCTTTATATGGACTTGGTGATAAGGGGACCATACTTGGCTGGCGTATTTCAGTAGAGGCCTTAGAAATGTGATGTAAAGAGATTTCATAACGTAAGGGTCCGAAAATTCCTTAGACCAACGTTTGACGAAACCTAAACCGGGATTAGCTCTGGCTACTATATTATTATATTGAGACCTCCATATCGCAAATAACACCTAGATCTCGGATAGTTGTTACTCTGTTAACAACTCTGTTTTACGGCACCCCACAAATAATAGATCAACGGTGTCCAATCGCAGCTCGGAGTTGGCTCCGGCTGTGTGGCACGTAGCGACGGCCGTCAGTTGACGCCAAACTATTGCATTATCTCCTCTTCAATTTTTATCGTGCACAAGAAGATTCGATCAATATGCCCGATACGATCGCATTGAATGTAACGCCAACTCCATGCACATTTTCGAAGGAAAATGGACCAATTATGCCTAGGACCATAAAGTCCGCACAACCGATGTATGCATGCGGGGTTTTCTGCGCCCAAATGGCAAACACTTTTACTTGTTTACATATCCCGCCATACATACTTGTTTTACATACTCCCGGGGGGTAAGCCTTGAGTTGGCGGAGCGGCTTACGGTACACTACTACTATGAAGCTAAGATGCTCTGCGATCGCGAAACTTGATTTCGCAGAGGCCTCCTGGTCGACAGTCGAAGCGGAGTAGGCTGGTTACTACAATTACCCCACAACGCCGGAGTGTTCCCCACCAAGCAACTCAACCGAGGACGGCAGAGAATGAATTTCTTCTTTGGAATAACGGGTGGCGTCTCCAGTTCAGTCCGGCAGAAACTTAATTATGTGAACACCTTTACGGCTACTTCGACTTATTTGAAGCCAGGCCGTAAAAGGAGCGGTTTTTCGGTCTTGCACTTGGAGTCACATCAAGTGTCTGGTACTCCCGGTTGGGGGTTGTGCGTTGGGGTGACTTACCGACCACGTAGAAAAAATCTAGTTGCGAAGCAACAACAGGCCTCGGAAACGGACGGATACACTGATGACGACCCAAGCAAATGTACAAAGGACTACGATTTTCGGATATGCACGTGGAATGTTAGGTCCCTTAATAGACCGCGTGCTGCCGAACAGTTAGCGGAGACCTCAACTGCTACAAAGCAGATATTACCGCTATCCAGGAAATGCGATGGGATGGACGGGCAAAAGGAGGATGAGAAACTGCGACATCTACTATGGTAATTGTTACCGAGAGCAACAACAGCGACTATTTGGATGCGGATTCGTCGTGGGAAGCAGACTCAGGCAAAAAGTCTTGAGCTTCAAATGTGTGAGCGAACGCATCACGACAATCCGAATCAAGGCTAAATTCGGCAACATTAGCTTAATATGTGCGCATGCCCCACAGAAGAGAAAAAGGACGACACCAAAGACGAGTTCTACGAGCTCCTTGACAAAACATACGAGCAATGTCCTAGTTATGACATTAAAATTGTCCTCGGCGATTTTAACGCAAAGCTGGGAAAAGAGTACATCTTTGGTGGAACAGTCGGAAAGCACAGCCTGCACGACACCACATCCGATAACGGATTCAGGCTGATCGATTTTGCTGCGGGGCGAAATGTTGTGGTAGCAAGCACCTGGTTCCCTCATCTCAACATCCATAAAGGTACATGGAGATCTCCTGATCAATCAACCGTCAACCAGATTGATCACATTGCGATCGACGGAAGGCACTTGTCCAGCATTTTAGATGTTCGAACTTTCCGAGAAGCTAACATCGACTCGGACCACTACCTCGTCGTAGCCAAGGTAGTGCTACGAATATCCCGACAACGGCCAAAACAAGGAAATGCTGCAAGAAAATTCGACGTCGGACGGCTACAATCGCAAGAGATCGCCAGATCATTCTCTGATCGAGTGTCAAGTAACCTCTTAAGTATCGAAGACCAGTGGCAACATTGCCAGAGAGCAGTTAGAGATGCCGCCTCTAATGTGCTGGGTTTCACACAGCCACCAAAACGAAACCCCTGGTTTGATGAAGAATGCAGGCAGGCCCATGCAGCAAGCAGGAGGCATACAAGCGGCGCTGCATAGAAGGACAAGAGCTGCTCGTGAGCTCTACGAGCAAAAGAGGAGAGAGGAACGCCGGCTTCTCAGGAGGAAAAAGAGAGAGCATGAGAAGCGTCAGATCGAGGATGTTGAGAGAGCCAACAGCAGGAATGAAGTTCGGAGGTTTTACCGAAAGGTTAAACAGCTGGCTCAAGGTCATCGAGCAAGAACTGATGCCTGCAGAGATAAACAAGGGAACATCATAGTAGAATCGCAGTCAATGCTGGGGATTTGGAAAGACCACTTCTGTAGATTGTATAACGGCGACGACGAACAAAATACCGCCGTCAGACAGGAGCCTTTCATCGGACACGATGATAGCCAACAATTCCGTGAACCCGACTTAGAAGAAGTGAAAACCGCAACATCACGGCTGAAATCCAATAAAGCCGCTGGAGCAGATGGACTAGCTGCTGAGTTGTTCAAAGCAGCAGGCGACGAGCTAGATAGGAGCATGCACCAAATCATCTGTAAGATATGGTCAGAGGAATGCATGCCCGATGAATGGAACCTCAGCATTGTTTGCCCGATCCTGAAAAAGGGAGATCCTCTAAACTGCGCCAACTATAGAGGAATATGTCTACTAAACATCGCCTACAAGATCCTCTCTGCCGTAATATGTGAACGTCTGAAGCCTTTCGTCAACAATCTGATTGGTCTTATCATGGGCTCAGGCCAGGAAAGTCAACCATCGACCAAATTTTCACGTTGCGGCAGATCCCTGAAAAGAGCTATGAACTCGAAATCGATACCCACCACCTTTTCATCGATTTTAAGGTCGTGTTAGATAGCATCTACAGAGACGAACTGTTTAAACCTTGTTTTGGCATAAACGCGTTCGTTTGTGCAAAAGGACGATGATAAACTCACGCTGCGCCATCAAGGTGTTGGCAACGAGCTTACGGAATCTTTTCAGGTCAAAAAAGGATTCAGGCAAGGTGATGCGATTTCTTTAACATCGTTCTTGAGAAGATAGTGCAGAACTCCAACGTCAACACCAGAGGCACTATCTTCCAAAAATCTGTTCAACTTCTCGTGAACGCCGATGATATTGATATAATGGGAAGAACACAGCGTGATGTCAATGGCGCCTTTGTGAGAATTGAGACAGAAGCGGCAAAAATGGGTTTAGCGGTAAATGAGGGAAAAACGAAGTATATGCTATCTTCGAGGAAGGACACCCAGCACGGACGGCTGGGACAGAACGACGCATACAACTTCGAGGTAGTAGAGAGGTTTGTCTACCTAGGCTCCGCTATTAACACGGGCAATAACACCAGCACCGAGATCAGACGAAGAATAACTCTTGCTAATCGCTGTTCCTTTGGGCTTAGAAAGAAATTGAGTGGACAAACCCTCTCTCGAGCACCTAAGACTGTATAACACCCTCATCATCCCAGTCCTGCTATCCAGTGCGGAAGCATGGACCTGACAAAATCGGATGAATGTGACTTAGGCTATTTCGAGAGGAAAATCCTTCGGGTCATCTTTGGCTCCAAGTGCATTGAAGGGGATAATGTCGAAGAAGATACAACAGCGAACTTAATGGGTTGTGCAACGACATGGACCTAGCCAGAAGGGTCATATTCCAGAGACTCAGATGGCTCGGTCATTTAGAGCGGATGGACACTAATGCTCTGGCCCGGAAAGCCTTCGATACTTTTCCCGAGGGACGTAGAGGGATAGGAAGACCGCGACTCTGGTAGCGCACACATGTGGAAGAGGACCTGGGCCTCAATCAACTTATAGTGCTAGCTAGGGACCGAGCTGTTGATTGAGGCCCAAGTCCACAAAAGACTGTAGCGCCACCTTAGGACCAACCTTATAGGAGGTCCTTATCAGTGTGGCTTGAGACCTGGAGACCCGTTTAAACATTCGATGGGCTTATCTGTTAAAGGGACTAAGACCAAAATAATGCTGTCAAAAAGAGAGTAGACCCAATATTGACATCTTTAAAAAAAACTTCAACATGGAAAAGTTTATCATCGAGTAAGCCAAGAACTTTGACTACCTGAGATCCTGGGGCCCGCTTTGAAATTCACACAAGCTCGCAGAAATCAAGCAAAGAACGCAATTGAATAGTTAAGGCGTCATTCAAGCAATTTAAGTCTCATTTTTACTTTCGACATAGGTATAGACTTTATGAAAAGTTCATCAGCAAACAAATGGTTGAAGAAATGCACATTGCACATTCTCTACACGAGACAAAAAATCATAAACGAAGATCTTCCAGTCGACAACAAATTAGTTGTGTATTTTGAGAGAAATAAAATCCTGTCACTTTACCGCGAGTCCTTAATTAATTATAATATCACCAGAGCTTTTGACGTGACAACAGAGGTGACTTCCTATAGCCGGTGGCGCCAGCCACCTACAAGCTTCGTATCCAGCGACCAACGCATGTCGACGACGAAGTAAATATCAACATAAACAACTTTAGGATTCATATTCAAGAAACAACATCTATCCCTATCGTTAACGGTGTCACTGTTACAATGTGCGTTCAAGGGTTCATTCTGATGATGATAATTCATCATGTGCGTTGATTAACTCTGCATGGCGTCTGTCCATCCAAAACCGTCTAACTGTCGTCAACATTTTCGTCTCCTCTACAGAAACCGGGATTCATGATATCTTCCCTACTCTTGACAGAGGATAAAGGATGAGTGATGTTTGGTCCTTGGGAACAGAAGTTGAGCATTTGCCATTAATGATGATGTTCCGTTTTGCATGATGGAAAAGGACCAAAGTCGCCCGAAAACTTTTGTCCTACACCGAAGAAGAAGATTTTCTGCTGATGTCGTCTTTCCACCGATTTCTATTTACAATCTTACTGTCAAAGCCAATAGGGATTGTGCTTAACTACTTGTTGAAAAAAAAATGAAGAAAAAAAAAAGTTATGTGTCCTTTTTTTCCGTCATCGTGCGTTGGTCGGTCGGTCGGCTTGTTTGGGATTGGGACAGGGACAGGGTACAGGACTCAAGCGGATGTTCAAAGAGCCGTTAAAATACTGTAATTTACATATTTTATATACCATCAAGGGTGGTCCGTAAATGTTTGGCATAGTGCAGACTCCAAGAGGTGGGACATTATTTGCCTTAGAGAGTTAATGCGTTTGAATAAGGATATTATTATTAAAAAAAGAGAAGCTGGGCGTTATTATTTGGTTTTAAGACGAGAAGACGAACAGACTCTTTGGCGAATTTGAATAATAAATGACCGAAAATAAAACCAACTCGGATCATATGGTTCAAGGGAGTTTCAATGAAAATTTATGGAAAAAAGACATTTTAAGTAATCATAATGGAATGGGGCTTGGAATATGGTTTTTTTTATTCTTCTTGGAGTGGTAATGGAATGTAAGATTTGAATTTTTTTGTTTTTTCTTATGTTAATCTGAAGAAATTTATATCAACTTAGATTCTAGCTGGACTTGGTCGCATTTTATGAGGGATGTGAGATGTTTATGCATTTAGCAGGACAAAGTATAGCCATTTGCCATTAGTTGTGAAAGGAATTAGGGATGACTTTTAAACAGGACATTGATCTTGTGGTTAAGAATTGTACTTAGTAAAATTAATTTGAAGAATGGTTTTTAGGGTTTGCTCATTGTGACAGTAATAGTGAACTAACGAAGAGTTATTTCGACGAAAATGAAACAAATATCTGGACAGTTTAAGACAAGAAACTCTATTTTAAGTTGTTATTCTACTATACTGACAATCTAAATGCAAGAAGATTCAAAGAGATTCGTTTTGAAGCCGTACAACACGAATTTGGAACTGTTTTTTTTTATAATTTGCACCCACTTAACGGATTTTTTATACCCTTTTTATGCCAGAGACACAGTGAGTGCATTAGGAAGAAGGGACGGGGTTGGAAAGGAGATGTCGGTGTACATTGATCTTAAATTCTTGAACATTGTAGTGACCGGGAAAGACAGAGTGTGGAAGAGAGTTCCACATTCGCGTAGTACGGCTAAAGAATGATTCTCTATACTTAAGAGTACGTCCGAAGTTGGGCTCGAGGGTAAACTGATGGGCATTCCTAGAAGCGCGAGTATTACGGGCGAATTGTTTGAGGGGAGGAATGCAACTGGCTATTTCACTAGAGCAATTACCGTAAAAGTAGCAATAAAACAAGGAGAGACACGCTACGTTACGACGGTGGTCTAAAGTGGTGAATGCGTCGTGATTCTCTACACAATCATTCTTACAGCTCTTTTTGAATTCGTCCAAGAGGCTTAAGTAAGTAGCTGGAGCACCAGCCCTCAGATAATAATTGTACTGAAGCTTTGGACGGATATAGGTTTTATAGATAATAGCCAGATCAGACGGGGAGAAAAATTTCTTGCACCGTCTTAAGAAACCCAAACATCTTGCGGCATTTTTGGCGACATCGCGTATGTGCTCGGACCACAAGAGGTGTCAGTGATGCACATACCGAGAATCTCGAGATGTTCGGTCTCATTGATGCAAGTGCCACTCATGGACAGTGGCAGGGGGGTATATCTCGCTTCAACGATACAAGACAGCATTGAGTTTTCGAAGCATTAAACTCTACACGGTTCTTAATTCCCCATTGAACAATGCTGTTTAAGTCAGAGTTTAATGAGCTTATCATATTTTGCCGTTGCAGTTCCACATCCGAAGAGGAGGGATGTGAATCTGGAAACGAATATGAGAAGCTAAGGGTACTATCGTCAGCGAAACAATTTATTGGATTAGAAGTAACAGACAAGAGATCATTAATAAAAATGAGAAAGAGGGTCGGAGACAAAACGGAGCCCTGGGGCACACCAGCATTTATATTGTGGGTTTAAGACTTGAATCCGTCCAATACAACTTGTATTGAACGGTTCGAAAGAAAGTTTCTAATCCAACGAAGAAGGGATTTGTCGATACCGAAGGCACGCATTTTCGATAAAAGAGCAAGATGCCAGACTTTATCAAATGCCTTTGAAATATCAAGTGCAACAATCTTACTTTCTCCAAAACGATGTAAAGATTTGTTCCACTGTTCGGTGAGATAAGCCATCAAATCACCAGTGGACCTGTTGCTGCGAAAGCCGTACTGCCGGTCATTAAGAAGCTTTCGGTCTTCGAGATATTTCTTGAGCTGATAGTTTATCAGCGTTTCCATGACCTTAGAAAGAAGGGACGTAAGTGCAATCGGACGATAATTGGAAGGAGAAGACGATTCGTCTTTTTTTGGGATTGGCTGGACAAATGCTGTTTTCCAACTGCTCGGAACGAGCCCAGAAGAGAAGGATAGATGGAAAAGCTTACGCAAGGGTTTTGCCAGCGTGGAAGAACACCTCTTCAGAATAATAGCGGGGATACCATCCGGACCAGCGGATTTATGTATGTTGAGATCCCTTAGGACTCTCGCCACAGCACGAGTGCAGAAGAAGATTTGTCCCATGGAATCATTGACGCGCTCAAGAGCAGGCGGAGTCATGACACTCTCTGGCAGCGAAGAGTTGGCGGCGAACTGCCTAGCAAAAAGGTTAGCTTTCGCGAGCGAGCTAACAACTGGAGTGTCATTGTCAACGAGCGTAGGGACCGAGGAAGAAGAAGAATTCTTCATATTTTTTACAAATGACCAAAAATTCTTACTGCCTTTGGGACATTGCAGTATTTTTTGCCTTAATTTTTGGTCATGTAAAAATTTGGTCCGCCGAATATGGGCATTGCAAGCCTTCCTGGCTTGTTTAAACTTGTTCCGGTTTTCCTCGGTTGGTTGGCTCTAAAACACCGGAACTTTACTTCTTTTTCCCTGATAACCTCTTTACAGCTTGAATCAAACCATGACTTTTCCTTGGGTTTGATGCTTTTAACCCTATTCGGGATAAAAGTTTTCATTCCCAAAACAATCATATTAGTAATCATATCTGCGCTGGAGTCTACGTCACTATCGAGGAAGCATAGTGACAGTTAAAGATCCGGAAAAAGTTGTTGAGACCGTCCAGTTGGCTTTCTCGTATTGCCACACGGTTCTCTTCGGAGCTCTTTCTCTAACTGGATTAGCTTGACACGAGAAATTTGCAGATATAATACTATGATCTGATCTGCCTAGAGGCGTTAATACACTGATAGTGTATTTATCAGGGTCAGACGTAAGAAACAAGTCAAGAGTATTTTCCGCTTGGCCATTAATGTCCGATATTCGAGTGGGTTCGGTGACAAGCTGAGTTAGGTGGTTAAACTCAGCAAAGATCTCAGCATACATTCCTTCGGGTGTTGTCTGGCCCGAATGGAGAAGCCACGAAGAATTGTGTACATTGAAATCGCCCGTAATAACGATTTCAGTGTGAGGATGCAGGGATACAATTCTTCATTCTTTCTTTTCAAGTCATTGAAAAATTCAGGAATTCAAGACCAATGTCCAATGTCTTTCTCATCTTTTTCTTTGTTAATACTCACATTTTGCGTGCCTAAAATAAGTATGCTTCCTTCCACCAGGGATGTCGCATTTTTAAAATCGGAGGTATGGACATTTTTAATCCATTAACTCATAACATCCGGAGACCAACCTCTACCCAAAGCTATTTGCCAGAGCGTTACGTGTTTAAGCTCTAGGAGATCGGAGGTAATGCCAGAAAACACAAAAAAGCTAGTTAACAGCACAAACTGAGCTTGGCCTAGCTAAGACCCGTTTCTGTAGGCTTTGGGGGAAGTTAGTTGAGATTTTATTTGTGCATATTCGGAGGTCTGGAACTCCAAACCTGTCAAGGTTGCAGGTATGGAAGTATACAGTTCTTAAATAACAGAAACGACATCCCTGCCCATAACTGGGCTTGTGCTCAGTAAAAATGATCAAAATATAAATAAGTAGAGCAGCACTTCAGCTCTTGAAGAGCCAAGGCTAAATTGGCTTACTCCCATCAACAATCCCTGAGTGCGTGTGAAGAATTGAGAGGACCTGCAATTTAACACCGATTCCGAACGGTGAAAATGTGAAGCACTTTTTCATGACAGATTGATACTCTTGGAACTTTTGTCAGTTCTTCGGAAGAGGAAGTACCTTGATGAAACAAAAACTTTATGGGCACGAAAAGGATTCGAACCCAAAAGAAATAAAATGGTTGGGGAAGAAATATCAGAATCATTTACAACCTTGTAACACCGTCTTGGTCGTAACATTTCTTGTCTGTCACTCTTTTACCGTTACTCTGACTCTTATTTCAATGGTCCAGAGAAATAGGCAGTTGCATTCCTCTAATTACGAAACTCAGCCGTAATATTAGCGCTTCTCCGGCTTACAATACATGAAGGATACTGCAGCCTTCCATCGCGAACGGTCCCTCGCATGCTGTCTCCCATCACCAAAACCTAAGCACTCTGGCATCCGCAGTCACTTGGTCATTGTATCATATGTTCGGTCTTACTTGTCGTTTCGAACCTGGGAGCTACAATTAGAAGACTTTCTTGGCTGGAGCGTTTTCGTCCATTCGCTCGACGAGGCTGAGCCAATGTAGTCGTCATTTCTTGGTTTTCTGGACTACATCCACATCTTGAGACAGCTCGTACACTTCGTTATTGAACCTTCTTCTCCATTCGCCATCGTCGCATACGGCACCGAAATGCCGTCGAAGAATTTTTATTTCGAAAATTCCCCTTTTTTACTTATCAACCAGCACTTGCGCTGTAGAGTTCGACTGGTAAAATCACAGTTTTGTATAGCAGACACTTTGTCTTTCGGGTGAGGAGTTTTGAACCCAGTTGTTTTGCCAAGCCGAAGCAGCAGTGTTTCGCTAGGGTAATTCTTCTTCGGGCCTCCACTAAGGTGTCATTTGTGGGATTTATGTTTGTTCCAAGGTAGGTGAACTCGCCTTTACCACGTCGAAATTGCTTCTACCAATAATGACGTTTTGTCCTAGGCGGTGGACAGATGTACTTTGTTTTATCCTCATTCATTTCTAGACCAACGAGTTTCACCTGTTTTTCAATCGCCGTGAAGGCCTCAAGCACAGCTCTCTTGGATCGACCGCATAGCCTAAGAGCTGGTTGGATTTGTTTTCCGTGCTTACACCTGCCTTGCACACTATCTGCTCCAGGACTATGGTGAAGATATCAATGACAGCGCATCTCCTTGTCTAAACCCTGCGCATGTTTGCAACAACTCATCAGTTTACCCTCGAGCACAACTTCGGACGTACTGTTAATTTGAGAGACTGGTTTCTTAACCGTACTACGTGAATGTGGAACTATCTTCTCCATTCTATCTAGTCAATTGTTGCATTTTCACGAATTCATGACAAAAGTACTCCGACGAGAATTTTGCAATTCCTTCCTTCAACCTTTGAAGCATTCTCACTTAATGCTTTGAAATGTGGATTGACAAAATGTGCTTCTGCGAAGAAAGCAAGCCAGCTACTTAAACGATTACACTTTTGACCCCTTTGTGCCAAGTACATTGGCCTTGCAGAAGTCAATTACCTCTATCATGGGAATGGACATTCTCAAGAACTTCCATCACTTGCCATTTACGGAACATTTCAAAATTCGGAATTGAATTATGGACCAGTTAAAAACTACGAGGATGAGTATACCTCATTTCCGCGGGGAGAAAACAATTTATTTTCGACTTTATCCCATTGGATTAGGCCTAAACCCTTTTCCTCGGCCATTTAAGTTCTCCCTATCAGATAAAGTGACAAAGACGAAACATAAACCATTGAAAATGGTGTTTAGCAAGATGCTGACCCTATACCGCTACCACATCTTGAACATCTTTTACCATCGGCACTATGTCCATTGTCCACATATTGTGCTCATGTTTTTGTGATAAAGATTAGAGAGAAAAGGGAAAAAAGGCTAATATTAGTTTTGGAATAACGGCCGGCAATAGTGGTCCGGATAATCCCATATCACAGCTCTCTATCATAACCATCATACAAAAGCTCTAATAAGTGAACCAAACTGGCTTCACTCTTAAATTTATATGTAAATGTTAGTCTAAGGACGAAAAGAACCACAGAGAGAAAGGAGAGAGCCCTTATGATGTCCTGCATGTACTCTCATGTGTGCCAGCGTGTCGAGTATGTCAAACCAAAAAGGATGGAGAACGTTAAATTTAGGACTCATGTCAACCACATTGTCAACAAATTGATCAAAGTATTAACCAAAATCTCAGCCATACAACCATAAGGATTTACTTTGAAACACACACATAGTATCCTTTAGTTCCAAGCAAGGACAACAATGTCCATTCAGTAGTGAACACAAAACAACAAAACAAGTTAAGACACTTTGATGATGATGGTGGTGAGTGTAAACAATCACAGTGAGTGACATAGGTGACTATGGCAAATCGGAAATGGGTACAAGGATCCCACAGTAAAATGCCAAAGAGTGTTACTTTTGATTCGACACAGATTTGCCAGCAAAAAAGGGGTTATAATGAGATCAAAAGTGATATACACTTTTGAATCGGACCATTTCACACATGGCCAAATACAGAGACGAGATTGTGCCTTTGCATATGTAGCTACTGTGTTGATTTATTTATCAAGATAAACTGATTCAAGGACCTTACTCTCATCTCAAATTGGACCAAATTAAAATAGAGAACACACACAAGATTGTCAGAAGTAACTAGTTATTTGTGGCAGATTTGGCAAACAGTGGCGATAGACCACAAGGAAGCATCGAGGAAGTTATAATTTAAAAAGGATTAGGAAGAGATTTTGTCGGAAATGTTAAACAAATCAACAAAATGGTCGAGCGTGCGTAGTGGCGGGTATAGGCTTTTCAAGTTGTGTGGGTTACTTTTTGTGGGTTAGTTAAGGGGATTAGTGAAAAAGGTCGTTAAGAATTCAATCTTACTGATGCATGGAATCAAAATTTGGAAACACATCACGTAGATATTCATGTGTGTAGGTAAATCAATCGGTGTTATAAGGAGATTAGGGGAGTTCTTTGAGCTCATAAAATGTTTGAATTGTTTTTGTTTTCTTAAAGATATTCTTTGAAAGATATAAACTAAAATTTCTGCAACATAGAAGAATTCTCAATGACCATCTCAAATTAGAGACATAATGGCATCAAATGAACTTTCCACAGGAAATAAAGAATTTCATTGATGTTGAAAACCGGTTTTGTTTTATTTAAGAAAACGTTTGTAGCGTCCCTATTGAAAAACCCTCTATCTATATCTGATTTAAGGACACTTTAAATGATTTCTGACTTTGAAATTAGGGTCAAATACCAACGCTACCAGCATGAACGCACGCATGAAATCTATAACCCTGTATCTAGAACTCCAAAAGCCTGTTCCCCAACTTGGTCTCAAAAATAAATATCAGTGGATTCTTGAAGTCCAGCTGCTAAAAAGGTATCAATGATGGCGACACCACGAGCTGATATCACATTTTACATTGATAGCCAAGCAGCAATAAAAGCGAGTACTGCAACTGAGGTAAAATCAAAGCTTGTTTCATGCTGCCGCGAAGAGCTTAAGGTTCTTGGCGCACAGCACAACATTCGACTCTGCTAGGTCCCAGGCCACAGCGATATACCAGGCAACGAGAAAGCCGATGAATTAGCAGAACTAGGGTCAACGCTTGACGTAAGCCCAGCTCAGCTAGTTAGCACCCCTACCTGTTATTTAAAACAGGAAATCTCAAGAAGAATAACTATCAAGACCGATGAAAAGAACCTTCTTGACACCTGCGGCGCTACAAGAAAGATCTGGCCCTGTTTTAACAAACAAACAATGGAAAGATTATGCAGCTACACAAGAGATAACTTCGATCTCTTGTAAGCATAATTACCGCACATAATCTGATGATCTATGAAGAATGCGGTGACGAGGAGGTGCATGAAGACACTTCGCACTTTCTGTGTCACTGTCTCAGCACTCTCCCACTAAGGAAGAAATTGCTCGGTAACTATTTCTTCGGGAATTTAGAAGAACTCTCTAGTACACCCAGGTACTGACATTCTGAACTTCGTTAAAGCCTCTCAATGGCTTGATTAAGTGAACACATAGGTTTTTCTTATTAGCTTGAGTAGCAATACTCACGGGTATCACAACGGATCTTTATTGCTCTAAGTGTGACGGTAACGACATCAACTGTCAGCCCTTAACCTAACCTAACCTATTATAACCTTCAAGTCCATTCAATTGGACTGTGCACTAAGTACCTACTATGTTGTGCAAGCTGCATAAACTATCTACCCAGGCTCTTTGTTTTTACATCTGAAGACACGCAACAAGATGTCACTTCGATTGAAACCGAGATCTCCTAGTTGGAAGTATCAATCCTTGCTAATGTACAATTGGATTTCAATCTTCCAAAGGCGTGTACCTTGGTTGGTCAGGCCCTAAAAGTAGCATCTTCTTACTTAAATTTAAATTATGACATTGTGAGTCGCATCTAGGGCTTCACGATACGATACGATACCGATATTTTTCGAATGTATCGGTATCGTATCGAATAACAAATTATTTTATCGTATCGTATCGATATCGGCGATAATTTTAAGACAAATTTATCGTATCGTTATCGAATTCGATACGATACCGATACGATACTCGATAAAATATCGAAATAAGAAATAATAAGTATCGATGTTCATCGGGTTCTTAGAAAAGACGATCGACAATGAAAGCACGGGCGAACGCGTAAAAACAATCAAATATGTTTATTACTGCAAGTAAACTACTAATGAAAGAAAATTCGAATTTTGCGCACGCAGTGTCGAAAATAGAATTCTTTCAGTCGATACGATATATTCGATAGTTATCGGCCGGTGCTTATCGGCGATACGATAATATCGACAATTTTATAAACACATTTATCGTATCGATATCGGTATCGCAGGTACTGGATATCGTGTCGATTATCGTATCGACTTTCAATACGATACGATACGATACCGATATTTTTATCGAACATCGTGAAGCTTTAGTCGCATCTGCTAGCTCAGAAATTTGTGAGTGAGGACAGGACGGTAAAATCATGAGCCTTATAAATTCCGGGAAGCAGATGAAGGGAAATAATAAGAGCTCAGTAGACTATTTGAGAATGGAAAACTACCTCATCAAAGCCAAGAAAAATAAGGAAGGAAATTTTACTAAAAATAAGTACGGGCCTTATTGTAGAACCATGTGGCACTCCATATTTCGTTTAAGAACTGGACTTTTACTCAATTTGATTTTCTTCTACCTAAATAAAATAAAAAAAAACTATTTTTATAAACACGAGATTTGTCATCTCACTAGTTTTAAGGATCATTGTGAGAGCTGTGATCGTTTCTTCTCGGTCGCAGTTATGAAATTTAAAATTTATAGTCAAGATCCTAACCAATGTGGAATTGAGCAGGTGCTATTCCAATTTGAACTGCTGATGATAGACCCTTGATTGATAGATAATAGATATTCACAAATATAATTTCTTAAGCTCTAGACGGAATTGGAATTTTTCTTTCATTTAACAAACCTGTTGACGTTAATGTTGAGTAAAAACCATAACTCCATAAAATAGTAGACTTCTGAAATGAAATAAGAAAAAATATTATTTGTTAGCGTTTGAATGCGTGATTTTTTTATTAAGATAAAATAATATTAAAAAATTGTTTATAAGAGATGTACCTAAAGAATGAAAGGTCTCCTCGATTTTAAGGCCGCGTATGACAGCATCTACAGACACGAACTCTATAAAGCTATGTCTAGTTTTGGCATCCCTGCCTAGCTCGTTCGCTTGTGAAAAAGGACGATGGAGAACTCACGCTACTCCATCAAGGTTGGCAACGAGCTTACGGAATCTTTCAACGTCAAAAACGAATTCAGACAAGGTGATGCACTGTCCTGTGATTTCTTTAACATCGTTCTTGAGAAGATAGTTCAGAACTCCACCGTCAACACCAAAGGCACTATCTTCCAAAACTCTGTTCAACTTCTTGCGTACACCGATGATACTGATATGATGGGAAGAACACAGCGTATTGACATCACGCTGTGTTCCTCCCTTTGTGAGAATTGAGACCGAAGTGGCAAAAATGGGTTTAGCTAAGGACTGAGGGAAAAACGAAGTATATGCTGTCTTGGGCAGAACGTCACAATAGACGCATGCAAATTTGAGGCAGTAGAGGAGTTCGTCTACCTAGGATCCGCTATTAACCCGGGCAATAACACTAGTGCCGAGATCAGATGACGAATAATAACTCGTGCTAATCGCTGTTTCTTTGGGCTAAGAAAGCAATTAAGTGAAAAAGCCCTCTCTCGAGCAACTAGGGTAAAATTGTTCAACACACTCATCATCCCAGTCCTGCTGTATGGTGCAGAAGCATGGACCTTGACAAAATCGGATGAAAGTGCCTTAGGCTGTTTCGAGAGGAAAGTTCCTCGGGTCATATTCGGTCCCGTTTGCATTGAAGGGGAATGGCGAAGAAGATATAACAGCAAACTTTACGGTTTGTACAACGACATAGACCCAGCCAGAAGGGTCAAGGTCCAGAGACTCAGATGGCTGAGTCATTTAGAGAATGAACACCAATGCTTTGGCCCGGAATGCCTTCGACACTATTAACGAGGGACGTAGAGGGATAGGAAGACTGCGACTCATGTGGCGCACACAAGTGGAAGAGGACCTTAATTAACTTGTAGTGTAAAACTATTCAGTGGTAACACTGGTTCGATTACTTGCAGATGTGTTTTGTTTTCTTGCTCCGCAATTTTTTTATTTAATGTCAAGTTTTCTTGTGTGTTAAAAATTAAAATTGTCTGTATATTATTGAACTTCATATTTGACATGCATGTCAACTCATGCTTTTAGTTTTTATTATCAAAACCAGCCTAAAATTTAATTTTTCTATCTTAATTTTATTGTGATTGCTTACACGTAAATTTTGATTCCATTTTCTTGTTTATCTATGGGTTAAAACTCTGCATTGCTTTTGTATGTCTCCCTCTTAACTGTCCCTTTATAAATCACTCAAAATATTTTGAGCTTTTTTTCCATAATCTATAAGATTTATCATTCTTATTGCAAACTAGATTCCAATTTTTCATAGAACTCCGTGGTCCAATTAGTTTGTGTTCATTGAAATCAAGTTAATTTCCTGCAGTATGGAAGAGTGCTTTTATAACTCCCGTTTATAAAAAAGGTGATAAAAACAATATCTGTAATTACAGGCCAATTTCTAAACTCTCATGTATTCCAAAGTTGTTTGAGCAATTAGTGTGTGACAATTTGGCATTCAACTGTTGGAATATTATATGCAATCAACAGCATGGTTTCATGCAGAAACGATCAACGGTTACTAATCTGGTTATTTTTTAAATAAATGTTTAGATGCTTTGGAATGTGTCCAAGAAGTAGATTGTGTTTACACGGACTTCTCGAAGGCTTTTGATCAACTATTTCATGAAATTATCAAGTTTAAATTAAACTATTACGGCTTCCCACTTTTTTTTAATTTCATGGATTGTCTCTTACCTTGAGAATAGATCTTATTTAGTTAAATTCAGAAATACTTGGCCAAATCAGGTGTTCCGCAGGGGAGCCATCTGGGGCTCCTTCTCTTTATATTAGCTATCAATGATGCACCGTTATGTGTAAATAATAGTGAAATTCTCATCTTTGCTGATGATATGAAGATATATAAAAATATAACTTCCGCAAATTATCACATTTTACTTCAAAATGATATTAACCGCTTTACATTATGGTGTGAAAAAAACAGTTTAAATCTTAACCCGATAAAGTGTCAAACAATGACCTTCTCTAAAAAACGTTCACCTTTATCTTATGACTATGTAATTTCAAACCACACTTTAGCTCGCGTTTTTACTGTTAAGGACCTAGGAGTTCTTTTTACACATAATGTAGATTTTTCTGAGCATATTAACGGCATAGTCAATAAAGCTAATTCTATGTTAGGTTTTATTAAGCGATGGGCAAAGGAATTCCGGGATCCTAATGTCACCTGTGCTTTGTACAACAGTTTGGTTCGTCCCAACCTTGAGTATGCATCGCAGGTGTGGTCTCCTTTATATGATGTTCATATTGAAAGACTGGAATCTGTGCACCGGAATTTTACCCGTTTTTTGTTAGAAGGGTTTCAGTGGATTGATCCCCTAAATCCCCTTCCATACGAAAATCGTTTGTCAATCCTTAACATGCAAATACTACAACAGATAAGAAATAATAATGATAGGTATTGTATTTTTCCATCAAATTATAACTGGAGTCACTGATGCTCTCTGTAAAATTTTGTTTTGCTCTCGAAGGGGAGGTTATAATCTTCGTAGTCAGGATCTGATTAAGATACATATTCATCCGTTCTAATTATGGAATGCATGAGCCTTTGACACGTATAGGTAGACTTATAAATTGGAACTCAAAACTTTTTGATTTTAATTTAAGTAAAATCTAACTCCAATTAATTTTGAAAACCAGTGTTCCACTTTCTTAATGTTTGATATTGATTTTGTAATGTTTTTTCTTTACTTAATGTTAATTATTTATGTGTCTTGTGTTATTTGTTTTAGTTTCGTTATTTGCTTACTAACAACTAACACCACACTAAGTGATGAGCCGGTGGTATAACACAGTCCTTGTGTTGGCAAACCATTGGTCGTAATATAATGCTTGCTATAAGCCTATACGACCTTCTGATAGTGTGTAAAAAACTGTAGACAGCTAGCTAAGGACCGAGCTGGCTGGCGCAGACTGTTAGTTGAGGCCCAAGTCCACAACGGACTGTAGCGCCACCTTAATTAAGTGTGTTCGTGTGTGTTTGTGTGCGTGTGTATGTGTGAGAGAGAGATTAGGCAGTAGTCGAATTCGAACTTTATTTTCTATTTTCTCTGAAATTTAATATAGAATCAGATGGTGATCCAATGAAAGAATTGGTTGGTTGAAGAATACAGTCATTGATGGATAGGCAGAAATGAAACAATCTTGAATGAATTTGTTTATTGAATTCCCTTTACTAAATTCATCCAATAAACAATCTCATACCTCTCCCCCTAAGAAAAGGTAAGGTTATTTGGTGTATGACAGGAAACCAAGTAGAAATTTTGCGGTTTCAAAAGTATTTACAGGGCTGGAATTCTAATTTTATTAATTTTGTTTTTAGTTGACAGTCTGACATTTATGAAAATGGATCGCTTAACTATCAACAACACATAAACATTGTTAAAACCTACTACACAAATGGTGATTCTGCCACAGCCACATATCGTGCTGTAAGAGGAGATGACGCACGCAAAATTGTGAAGAAATTTGAAGAGACTGGATTGGTTACAGATATTGTAAGGCCTGTGCATCATCGTTTCTTTCGTACCAATGAAAACATCGTTGCCGTAAGTGAAAATGTTGACGAATACCCGAATGTGTCGTTTCTTCGTCGTTCTCAGGAGTTAGGACTGTCTTACGGTACATTAGTGCGTATTTGAGATGGCATTGAGATCTACATCTACATCCATATAAAGTCCAGCTTACACAACAACTGAAGCCAGCTGACTATTCACAATGTGGTAAAGGGTTTTTCAATAGGGACGCTACAAAATAAAAAAAAAACAGTTTTGAATATCAATGACATCAGCCTCATCTGCGCTTACGCCCCCACTGAGGAAAAGGATTAAAACAATGAAGGCAGTTTCTACGAGCTCCTCGACAAGACCTATGAGCAATGCCCTAAAATATGACGTTAAAATCGTCCTTGGAGATTTAAATGCTAAGCTGGTTAGAGAAGAAATCTTTGAAGGAATAATCGGACGACAAGCACGCCGTCGAAGAGATAGAGGGATGTCACAACTCGAACGAGGTTCGAAAGTTCTACAAAAAGGTGAAACAAACTCCCAGGGCTTATAAAGGATTTTTCAATAGGAACGCTACACAAATTTTCTTAAATAAAACAAAAACGGTTTTGGATATCAATGAAATTCTTTATTCCTGTGGAAGTACATTTAATGCCATTATGTCGGAACTGGATTTCTTTTGCATGGCCACCATGGGCACGCTTGCAGAAGTCCAGACGCTGAACCCAATTTTCGACGGTTTTCAAGCATAAATCGGCCGATACTGCTGCAATTTCACGTTCGATATTCGTACAAAGTTCATCAATCGTCGCTGGCTTGTTGGCATAAACCATAGAATTGACGTAGCCCCACAGGAAATAGTCTAACGGCGTTAAATCGCATGAACGAGGCGGCCAATTCACAGGTCCATTTCTGGAGATAATGCGCTCATCGAACTTCGTTCTCAATAATTCGATTGTTTGGCCCGCTGTGTGACATGTGGCACCGTGCGTCGTGTTGAAACCACATATCGTCCAAGTCCATATCATCCAATTCATTCCAAAAATAATCGGTTAGCATTGAGCGGTAGCGATTCCCATTCACAGTAACGTGCCGGTCTTGATCATCACGGAAGAAGTACGGCCCAATGACACCACCAGCATGTAAACCGCACCAAACAGTGATTTTTTCGGGATGTAATGGTGCCTCGTGAAGCACATGTGGATTGCTGCCTGACCAAGAACGCATATTTTGCTTATTGACGAAGCCATCCAGCCAGAAATGAGCCTCATCGCTGAAGATGATTTTTCGATGAAAATCCGGATCATTTTCAAGTTGTTGCTCAGCCCAATTCACGAACATACGACGCTTCTGGTGATCAAACGGCTTCAGCTCTTGCGTCAATTTGATCTTGTAAGGATGTAGGCCAAGATCTTTTCGCGAAATTCGCCATAACGACGTCACAGAGATGCCCAACGCTTGAGAACGACGTGTGAGAGACTGATTTGGGTCTTCCGCAATTGATGCGCTAGCGGCAGCAATATTCTCGACACTACCTGCTACCTGCACTTCTTTGTCTCACTGGCACGGGAACATTTTGTATTGAGTCTGTGGATTAAAATTTTTCCACTAGACGCTCAATTGTTGATCTGCCAGGACGATTATGACTACCATAAATTGTACGTAGCGCTCCTAAAGTGTTGACCACTGACTCCGAATTTCGGTAGTAAATTTTAATAATTTCAACTCGTTGTTGGATCATATTGCTTTCCATGATGAAATGGCAAATCTTGCTTAAGAGAAATAATAAGAGAGCGGGAAAAAATATGTCGTCGTTTGCTGTCCCTATCGGTCTACTTTTGTAGCGTCCCTATTGAAAAACCCTTTAGATACGTCGAATGGGTGTTTGGACAACCGACGGCGATTTTTCGAACAAAATTTTCTTCAGCGACGAAGCACATTTCTCACTCGGTGGGTATGTTGAAGAGAAGCCATTATACATCCACGAAAGGTCACGATGCTTGGTGTGCTCTTTGGTTCGGAGGTGTAATTGGACTTAACTTCTTCGAAAACGACGATGGCACGACTGTCACCGTCAATTCGGAACGTTATGGTCGTATGATAACCGACTTTTTTGCCTGCTAGTGAAACTTACGACTTAGGTAATATGTGGTTTCAATAAGACGGCGCCACATCTGGAGCACTTAAAAACCAACATTCATCAGAGACACCGCCCAATATGGGTCAAAAAGTGGTCGAAAATTACCACAAAATAATCGATGCTTGCAACAATTCGCCTGGTGGTCATTTAAATGTTGTAGTATTTCACACATAATGTCAACGTTCAAATTTTATAATAACAAAAGAAATATCACGAAAAAAATATATTTGTATTAGTTTACTTTTGAAACCGCAAAATGGATATCCCTGAATGTATGTAGGTAAGGAAAAATAAATGTCAAACGTTCATAATCCTAAAGTTCATACAAGTAAAATTGCTATCTCTCATTTCTCATTTCTAATAAAAACTGAATGGATAGCGCACCATTCGTGATTTTTAATTAAAGCCAAAACTCTTCGTTCTTCTTTTCGCCTATTGTGTCCAAAAAACAATCCTTAATTAATTTCTACGTTTTTCAATAATAATCACATTACGAAAATCCTTTCACAAAATCCATTGCTAAAATCAATTTCAAATTACTTCAAAAACAATGCAGACAGAAAAAAAATCCTAGGAAAAACAAAAAACCTCAGTAATCCTTGATAAATAATTTCACTGCAATATCTACTACCTCCTCCGTTTTGATTTACCAATTAATTTCCAGCAACACAATTTATTGTGCTTATTGAAGAATGACGACCTCCTACCTCCATTGTCTACTCTCTCTATCCTTCTCTCTGTTGCCCTTTGGCTCTTAAATGAATGAAAATTGAAGAAAAATGAAGGATAATTGCTGAAAAAATTAAATCAAACGAGTCAAACAATATTATTGCTCCATGAGAAATTAAGAGGTGAAGAAAAAATAGAAACAGAGCAAAAAAGAAAAAAAAAATATTCCATCAAATAAATCACCTCAATAAATCTTGATTTTCGCAGAACCAGAGCCATCGCATCGCCTCATGCCAAGGATCATGCGGGCAAATTTGCCAAAATCTTCATCAGCATGATGATGAGGATGACGATGAGGCACTAAAGTGGCACACTTACCACACACCACCACCACCACCACAACGACCTCCCTAATTCACATTAATTTTTCACCATATCCAACCGACGAAAAATCGACTTGGAAAAATTAATTTCACGCATTTGGGTGTATTTAGTGAGTAATTATGCAATTCTCTTGGTTATCGTCCTTTGAAGGACCATATCGACCGCCCAACCTCTTGCTATGCTAATCACCTCAAGCTCAAAGCACAAACACAAGAAGGACAAAAAAAAAAAACGAATTAAAACAACAAACAAGAAGTGAAAATTTAATCGCGGAAAGGAGCAATGTCCTTTCGCCTTTTGCAATGTGTATGTTTGCCCGCTGGCACATTTGGTTTCTTCGTCTAATAGCTACCAATTAAGCAGTATTCTCGAGCGTCACTACTATTTGTTTTTGAGGGTGGGTGCGCTGATACACAATCCTTTTTCAGTATGAAAATATGTATTAGCAGAAAAAAAGGACATTAAGGACTGTGGGACATGGGTCAAATTGCAGAGCAAAGCATACCTAGCTGGAAAATGTTGAACTAAAATCAAAGCCAAAGATAAACGTTGACACAAATGGGCGAGCACGAGTTGTATAGAAGTGGAACAAGTGGAAAAAGGACATCATCAGAGTGCAGGCGAGCAAAAGGAATCCTCCTAGCAAACAAATTGAAACTCGATGAGAGTTAAGCAAAGCTCAGATTACACCCAGAGTCAACTCAATCAAAATAAATTGCCATCCTTAGAGTCGGTTCAGTCTAAAATTGTGCAATGACGACGATGACGACGACGACAAACAGCAGTCCTGCTGAGCTGTCCCAAGTCGCATACATACACAAAACATAAAAACCGAGCTAAAGCCATCAACTGAGCTTCGTTGTCGTCGTCGTCATCGTCATTGTTGGTGTTTATACTGCAATGGTGTATTTTATAGATCCTTTTAAATACATCCGACAACGATGACGCTCGCTGGACTGACGAAGGACGATGATGATGACTACGACCGACGCATGGCGTCGACTTAACTGTATATATAGAGGAAAACGTTACACCTCTATTTGTCCTGTCCGTTTACTGACTAACTTGTTGGGCAGGGTGGGTCGAATGAGGTTTTAGATTTTAAGCAATTTATTTGCCCCATCCCTTTTACACCACAAAAAAGGATTAAAGGACTAGGTAACTATGATACACGGATATCCTTTACATTGGACTCTGACGAACCGGACGATCAAACGACACGCACGATATAGTGTGATGTGGTGTACAATTTCGTTCAAGTCGTCGTCGTCGTCCTTTACGAACCGGAGGATCTCTGTCATGTGTTGCGGTTAGAGCCACACTCACGTCATTTAAAGTATTGGTTATAGGGAAAACTCAACTTGTGTGTTCTAATGATGCCTTGCGAGAAAGTCAATTTGGAATTGACAAATGGGAAACTGATTCGGTTTCGGTGTTCCATCATCCTCATCATGACACACTTCTATGTAAATGTAAATTACACGTAGTGTGTTCGAATATAATTTAAGGATACGAGGAAATAAGGAAAAAGTTAAACAGAAAACTTAATTTGGTTGGAAATAAGTTTTGTCAGTCGTTTTTTTTTTTTTTTGATGAAATAAATGACAGTGACAGCGACTGATTGAAGTTTTTGTTTGAATAGTTACAAAATTATTTTCTATTTCTTTACAGATCCAAAACCAAGTTTCTTTTCAAAAACAAGGTACAATGAGCTAAATTGATATTATTTTTCTGTGCGCTTCATTTTTACTCGTAAGAACAAATATTCCTTTGAACTATTAAATGCTATTCAAGGACTTATTGCTAGTTTTTGACTGTACACTCGGCCGGTAGAGCTTCGATAAGCACATAGCCTCACCAGTTGATTTCGCCACTTCGCCAGTATAGCAAGAGACATTTTCTATGGTGCAGTATATTTCCGTAGTAGATAGGGAAATGTCGAAATCTAAGATGGATCTGATTCCTAGTTTTATTTTGACCGCTTGGGGAAGTGGGAGTGTCCGCGTGTTTTAGAAAAATGGAAAAAGGGCCAGTATTCGTCGATGATTCGATTCTTGTTTTTGGAAGGCAAATCACTTAGTACGGTGTACGGTGACTGTCAAAAAATGATTTGTCGAGTTTCAATGTCAATGTCACATCCAGGCGTCCTAAAATGGCTACCACGCAGGATAACGTGACAAAAATTTACGATTTGCAGCGGCCGCCGAATGAAGATGCGTGAGATAGCTGAGCCAGTTCAAAGGATCGCGTAGGCTATATCCTGCATGAAATTTTGGGCATGAGAAAGCTGTAAGCGCAATAGGTGCCTCGTTGGCTCGCTCTTGAGAACAATTTCAACCGTCAGAGCAGTATTTGACATTGTTCAAGCGTAAGCCGAAGCAGTTTCACGACAGTCAACGAACAAAGTATCAACTTGTACACAAGAGAACAAAGGAGTAGTGCATTTCAGCAGCCAATCGTGTTCCGAAGGAGGCGAAGACTGTTCCTTATGGTGGCACTACAGTCAAGGTCGGAATGTGTGCTGAGAAGCTGAGATGAATTTCACCTATGAATTTTTATTTGTTTTATTGTAGCAGAAATTATTTACATTTTTTCTATATTGCACAATTTACAGAGATTTGGTATAACCCTACTTTACTTCTGAAAAAATACAAATTTTATATAAATTATCACAGTTTAATATAATGAAAAATCGAAGGAAAAGCTACGAGAAAAACCTTCTTCAAATTGTGAGGAAAATGGTAAACCGTTCTGGAACTTAGTCAAAATAGTAAAGAAAAAAAATAGTCAGATTCCAGCGTTAAAAACTGGGAACTCAGTACTTTTGACTAACCTTGAAAAAGCAAATGCTTTGGCTCATGAATTTTCTGAAAACCATCAATTAGGTTACAACATTTCCAGCAGTAATTCTACTGAAATTGCGGTTGAACACTCAATGGAAATTATGAGATCTCAACAATTTCAACTCGGAGATGATATAATTACAATACAGGATATAAAAACAATACTTACTAGCCTAAAAAATACCAAGAGCCCAGGACTCGATGGTTTGAAAAACATCATATTAAAAAAATTGCCCAGACTAGGTATAAGATTTTTACAAGGCATTTTTACTGCTTGCCTTAAAATAGCTTATTTCCCAAGCCAATGGAAAATAGCTAAAATAATTCCTATTCATAAACCTGGTAAAAATCCTTCTTTAAGTTCTAGTTATAGACCAATTAGTTTACTTAGTTCTCTGAGTAAATGTCTTGAGAAAATAATAAAAAATAAAATTGAGATACATTTAAACACGCATGATATTCTTCCAGCTGAACAATTCGGTTTTAGAAGTTGTCATAGCACAGTTCATCAAGTTCACCGGATAACAAACGATATTAAGAGTAATCTTGCAGTAGGGAAAAGCACTGGTATGGTCTTATTAGATGTAGAAAAGGCTTTCGACACGGTGTGGCATAAAGGCCTAATACACAAACTTTTAGTTCTTGATTTTCCAACCTTCATTATTAAAATCATAAATTCCTTTCTTACTGAAAGATTCTTCAAAGTTTCAGTAAACAATTGCTTCTCTGATCGGTATGAAATACTTGCAGGTGTACCACAAGGATCAGTTCTTGGTCCTGTTTTGTATACCATATTTACTTATGATTTTCCGGCATTAACAAACTGTAAATCAGCTATTTTCGCAGACGATACGTGTTTGTATTCATCAGATTCAGTTGGTTTTAACATCGAAACCAACTTGCAATCTGCGCTGAATATTGTGCAAACGTATTTTAGCGATTGGAAAATCAAAATAAACGCTGGGAAAACTCAAGCCGTCTTTTTCACTAGGAAAAGAAAATCTTGTTTTTTGCCCATCAATATGCTTCAAATTAATGGTATTCCAACAGAATGGAAATCAAGTGCTAAATATTTAGGAGTACACTTAGACAAAACACTTACTTTTGGAATTCATATACAAGAAACAATCAACAAGGTCAATTTAGCTATAAAAATGCTATATCCGTTTATTAACAGAAAATCAAAATTAAGTGTCGAAAATAAGCTCATCATATTCAAGGTCATCTTTCAAAGTATTATGCTATATGGGTCACCTGTTTGGGGCAAATGTGCAAACAGCCATTTACTTCGATTGCAAAGAACCCAGAACAAATTACTCAAAATGATGCTAAATCTGCCATGGCACTATTCTACGGAAGATCTCCACGCACTTACCAAAATTGAAAAAGTTTCATTCCGAATTACAAATTTATTTGAGCGATATAATGCATCTTTAAGACTATCAGATAACTACCTTATCTCAAATCTGGCTATTTAAAAAAAAAAAAAAAAAAAATACAAAAAAACGCAAAAAATACAAAAACAATAAATACATTCTTATAATTGTTACTTATTTATTCATGCATCATTTATTTTTATTTATTATTTATTTATTTATTTATTTGTTTATTTATTTATTTATGTTTTTATCTAATTATTTACTTATTTATTTATTTATTTATTTATTTATGTATTCAGTTATCTATTTATTTATTTATCTATTTACTTATTTATTTAGTAATAAAGTTAATTAATATATTAATTTGTATATATTTGTTTAAATATCTAAATGTGTTTATTTTGTTCGTTGTTTATTTATTATATTTTGTATTTATTTAATTGTTTAAATCCTAAGCATTTGTAATGTATCTTGTTTGAGATAAGCGCTTATCTGTGCTTCGCAGCCTCCTATTCTCTCCAATCTTGGAGAAGCTGAGATCTTTGCTGAGTTTAACTACCTAACTCGATTGTCACCGAGCCCACTCGAATATCGGACATTAATGGCCAAGTGGAAAATACTCTCGACTTGTTTCTTACGTCTGACCCTGATAAATACACTATCAGTGTATTAACGCCTCTAGGCAGATCAGCTCCGAAGAGAACCGTGTGGCAATACGAGAAAGCCAACTGGGACGGTCTCAACAACTTTTTCCGGATCTTTAACTGGTCACTATGCTTCCTCGATAGTGACGTAGACTCCAGCGCAGATAGGATTATTAATATGATTATTTTGGGAATGAAAACTTGTATCCCGAATAGGGTTAAGAGCATCAAACCCAAGGAAAAGTCATAAGGAAAACCGGAACAAGTTTAAACAAGACAGGAAGGCCTGCAAATCCCATATTGGACGGACAAAGTTTTTGCATGACCAAAAATTAAGGCAAAAAGTATTGCAATGTCCCAAAGGCAGTACGAGTTTTTGGTCATTTGTAAAAAATATAAGGAATTTTTCTTCTTCCTCGGTCCCAACGCTCGTCGACGATAATGACACTCCAGTTGTTAGCTCACTCGCGAAATCTAACCTTTTTCCTAGGCAGTTCGCCGCCAACTCTTCGCTGCGTGAGCGTGTCATGACTCCGCCTGCTCTTGAGCGCGTCAATGATTCCATGAGTCAAATCTTCTTATGCACTCGTGCTGTGGCGAGAGTCCTAAGGGATCTCAACATACATAAATCCGCTGGTCCAGATGGTATCCACGCTATTATACTGAAGAGGTGTTCTTCCACGCTGGCAAAACCCTTGTGTAAGCTTTTCCATCTATCCTTTTCTTCTGGGCTCGTTCCGAGCAGTTGGAAAACAGCATTTGTCCAGCCAATTTCAAAAACGGGCGAATCGTCTTCTCAGTCCAATTATCGTCCGATTGCACTTACGTCCCTTCTTTCTAAGGTCATGGAAACGCTAATAAATTATCAGCTCAAGAAATATATTGAAGACCGAAAGCTTCTTAATGACCGGCAGTACGGTTTTCGCAGCAACAGGTCCACTGGTGATTTGATGGTTTATCTCACCGAACAGTGGAACAAATCTTTACATCGTTTTAGAGAAAGTAAGATTTTGCACTTGATATTTCAAAGGCATTTGATAAAGTCTGGCATCTTGCTCTTTTATCGAAAATGCGTGCCTTCGGTATCGAAGAATCCCTTCTTCGTTGGATTAGAAACTTTCTTTCGAACCGTTCAATACAAGATGCATTGGACGGATTCAAGTTTGAAACCCACAATATAAATGCTGGAGTGCCCCAGGGCTCCGTTTTGTCTCCGAACCTCTTTCTCATTTTTATCAATGATCTCCTGTCTGTTACTTCTAATCCAATAAATTGTTTCGCTGACGATAGTACCCTTAGCTTCTCATATTCGTTTCCAGATTCACATCCCTCCTCTTCGGATGTGGAACTGCAACGGCAAAATATGATAAGCTCATTAAACTCTGACTTAAACAGCATTGTCCAATGGGGAATTAAGAACCGTGTAGAGTTTAATGCTTCGAAAACTCAATGCTGTCTGGTATCGTTGAAGCGAGATATACCCCCCTACCACTGTCCATGAGTGGCACTTGCATCAATGAGACCGAACATCTCGAGATTCTCGGTATGTGCATCACTGACCACCTCTTGTGGACCGAGCATATACGCGATGTCGCCAAAAATGCCGCAAGATGTTTGGGTTTCTTAAGACGATGCAAGAAATTTTTCTCCCCGTCTGATCTGGCTATCATCTATAAAACCTATATCCGTCCAAAGCTTGAGTACAATTCACATCTCTGAGCTGGTGCTCCAGCTACTTACTTAAGCCTCTTGGATGGAATTCAAAAAAGAGCTGTAAGAATGATTGGTGATAGAGAGATCACTGATGCATTCACCACTTTAGACCACCGTCGTAACGTTTCGTGTCCCTCCTTGTTTTATCGTTACTTCTACGGTAATTGCTCTAGTGAAATAGGCAGTTGCATTCCACCCCTTAAACAATTCAACCGTAATACCCGCGCTTCCAGGAATGCCCATCAGTTTACCCTCGAGCCCAACTTCGGTCGTACGCTCAAGTATAGAGAATCGTTCTTTAGCCGTACTACGCGAATGTGGAACTCTCTTCCACACTCTGTTTTTCCCGATCATTGCAATGTTCAGGAATTTTAAAAGAATGTACACTGGCACCTCCTCTCTAGCCCCTTCCTTCTTTCCTAAAGTACTCACTGTGTCTATGGCATAAAAAGGGTATAAAAACCCCTTGAGTGTGTGCTCATTATAAAAAAAAAGAAAAAAAAATCGCCCCTAGCTAGCTGTTTCCTGTTTCGCACGCCAAGTTGATTGCGGTCTTCCTCTTCTGCGACGCCCTTCCGGGTTGGATTTGCACAACCTACGGCCCGCAGAATTGTATTCCATTCGCTCTACATGTCCCAACCATTAAATTTCTTGGACCTTAACTTTTCTAGGCAGGTCGGTGTCGGTGTATTCTCCTAAGTGAATCATACGTTTATGAGCGAGAGCAGGACAGGTACAGCGGAGGTGAAGAACTGTTTCCTCCTCCTCCTCATCCATGCAGCTTGTGCAGAAATCATTATAAAATACGCCCAGTCGCTTAGAGACGATCGACAGTTTTGGACCGTAATCGAGTTTGTAGAGACAGAGTCCAGGGACTTTATAGCTGCCTGACTATCTGAGAAAATCCGGATATCAGATGTGGATACCACGTTTTCTCTGAGCCAGGACAGGACCTCCTTAATCGCCAAAAGTTCTGCCTGAAACACGCTACAATGATTTGGAAGGCTGAATGAGAGACTTAGTTTTAGTCGTTCGGAGTACACACCTCCACCAACCCCATCACTAGTTTTCGATCCATCTGTATAGAAGTGGATTGCCTCGTCTTCCAGGAATGTATTATTTTCCCAGAAGGATCGGGAAGGGATAGAAGTTTGAAACTTCCTATCGAACTGTAGTTGAGGAACGGTGTAGTCTGTGTGCTTTGGAATTGATTCTAAATAATAATGAAGAGGCATTGAGGCGAATAGCAGAACTAGCAGCTATTTGTTTGCTGATTATATCCAGAGGTGTCAGATAGAGTAGGGTGTCTAGTGCCGCAGATGGGGTCGTACGAAGTGATCCGCTTATACTTAGGCATGCTGAGCGTTGCACTTTACTAAGCTTATCGCAGTTAATTTTTACGTCTAAGCCAGTCCACCATACTGACACACCATAAAGAAGAATCGGTCTGATTACCGATGTGTATAGCCAGTGAGTGATTCTGGGTTGCAGACCCCATTTGCTACCAATGGCTTTCTTGCAGGTGAAAAGAGCTACCGTAGATTTTCTTATTCTTTCGTGTATGTTGCTCTTCCAATTCAGTTTTCTGTCTAAGATAAGACCCAGATATTTAGTTTCCTCTGAAAACTTTAATTGGACACCGTTTATAGAAGGAGGGTCCATGTGCGGAATTTTATATTTCCTAGTGAATAGGACCAAATCGGTTTTGTGTGGGTTAACGCCTAAGCCATACCGATTCGCCAAAAGTGATAGCTTATTTCGAGCGTTTTGTAAGAGTTCTTTTAAGGTATTTAGAAGCTTCCCTGAAACAGCTATAGCTACGTCATCAGCATAGGCTATCACTCTGAAGCCTTCTCTATCCAGAAGTCTTACACGGATATAGTCTTACGGATATAGTCTTACGGATATAGTATTTGGAAAGTTACAACAACTGCCTTAAAGAAACATTTCTTTAAATTTGAATTTCAAAAATTGAATTATCTTCAGCAACATCTTAAATTCCCTTCTCTTGATTCAATTGTCTCCAAATTGAATTCTCACCTTTTGTCATATCAATCTATGGAAATGCTCCAAAAAGCTAAACAAATTAAAAACCAATCTATCACCTTGTAAAGCAAAACACGATTCCTCAATTCGCTCTCAAAGTAAACAAAATTCCAATTATCTACACTCTGACTCGAAAATGTCATCCGATATTCTGTATAACTCGTAAATCTCTTGGGAAATTGAAAAAAAAAGCCAAAACTTGTCGATATTATGCAATCAATCACTGCTGCTCGACGAAAAAAATTAACTTATCGGTTTTCAGAGCTCGTGCACACCAAGCACCACCATCACTCCACCATCTACTTAACTTTGATATGACAAACAAACCATAAACTTTGTCTTCTTACTACCAGCCATCAGACATGACACTCTTGACACCATCATAGCCACGCCACTGTTTCTAATGTCAAACCTTATTTTCATATCTCATTCTCCACACCACACACTCAAGTAAGTATGTTATGTAGATGAGGGAAATTACGACAAAATGTCCTTGAATCACTTTTTTTTCGTCTTTTCTGCTGTCGACACAAATTTTTGGCTTATCATTGCATAAACAACATCACCCATTTGCTTCATAAATTAGCCAAATACAGACATATCAGTGATTCACAAACAGATTTGATAGTCAAGCAAGTAGGCTGACAAGCAAGACTGCCACTCAAGTTGTTTTCGACGGCGGCAGTGTCGGCAGCGACGACGGGTTGCGACAAACCGCCTTTTTCTTGTCTCAAGTTTCCTTATACAGCCAGAGAGATTCTTAATTCTCGTCCTTGAACTAAAATTATATACAAAGGGCTTTTGCTTTCACGATACCAAGACGAGGGCTTTCAAAAACGAACCCCTAAAATAGACAAAAAAAAAGTATCCCCTTATCAACTTGAGTACCCACCAAAACAACATCTCACGCATTGATATCTCGAAAGCACACAAAAAAGAAAACACGAAAAACATAAGCAAATTCCTGACAGTTACAAAAGATTTATAATCGAACCCTTAGAAAAGCTGTCAAAAATACCCCCACCGCCCATTTGCCAATAACAACAAGATTGAGGTATCACAACAACCCAGTCGATAGGTAAAAACAAAAACGCCAACGCCAAAAAATTGACGACGGTACAGACGCGACGTTCTTAACAGAAAAGCTGCCACAACTTCTGACCCCATCTGCCAAAAGTTTCTACAACTATTTCGTAACACAAACAAAAAAGAAAAACGCTCTTATCCTTGCAACCGCGACATCGAATACATTTCGAGGCCAAGAATGTGATAAAACTTTTCATCTGATTCGTTTTAGCCTTCGTTTTACGATCAAATAGTTGGTGGTTGCCATTGTTACTGTTTTGTTTTTGATAGTTTTCCCGTTTTCCACTTGGCAGAGACAAATTTTATAGTTGGCCCGAGGCGAGTAATGATACGCGCCACCATATCGTCCTCGTTCCATATGTGGCTTTGTGGCTGGAAGAATTTCCATTTACCCCCAAAAATAGCACCTTCTTGTTGGAAGATACGAAGACCGAAGAATTTGGAAACTTCTTAATCGAAGTTGAACAGTGGGGTCAAACGGGATGAGTTGCAAAGTCAAGAGGCAAGGTCGTGTGTGCTATTAAAAGTTTTGCTCTTTTTTTTTGGGAACGAAAAACTTTAAACCTACCTCAAGACCGTAAGCCCCTCTACTTATCGTGTAGGGTTGTGTGATTTGGATGTGGCTCTAGGGCAACATGATTCAAGTTCGCGTATAGCCCTTAAATTTTGCCTTGGAGACTTTTTCAATTTGATTTATTGTATTATTCTTTTTTGACACTCACAAGATTTATAACAACGAAAAGTTATGGTGGGGGCTTTGTATACTTCTTTTCGACGGTTATTTGGATGCTTAGGGAAGTTATGTGAGATAAGAATTTAACCTTAATTAGAACATGTGAGATGTCTTCCTTTTTTTTGTGGAAGTTCAGAAAGGTGAGGGTCTAAAGCTTTAAGAAAAACTATATTTATTAGGAAGATGAACTTCGGCAAACTTTCGCTTTCACTATCAGTTAAAGTGGCGTTGGTAAAAAGAAAGTATTTTTGAAGGTTAATTGGGAAGGGATCTATTTTTTTGGGTCAAATTGAAATGATTTATTATTATTTTGTTCATCCCAGTCCTGCTTAGTGATGTGCCGAACCGTAAATTTTGTAAACCGAGTTAACTCGAGTTGGTTTTTTTGCAAACCGAGTTGCAACTCGGTTTGTCCAACTCGAGTTGAACGAATTCAACTCGGTTTGCCAACTCGGTTTGCCAACTCGGTTTGCCAACTCGGTTTGAGAATTCGGTTCGCCAACTCGGTTTGCAACTCGGTTTGCCAACTCGGTTTGAAAATTCGGTTCGCCAAGTCGGTTTGCAGATCGGTTTGCCAACTCGGTTTGAAACTTTAAAAACAAAAAAAAAAAAAAACGAAAAAAACAGGTTTTTAATCCGTCAAAATCTCTGCCATCCGCTGATAAAAGTTGAATGTCAATGGCTCAATAGAAAGATAAGGTACGATTGAAGGTCGCTATATATATATTTCGTTCTGAATAATACCGGATATTCCCGAAAACCGGTTTAGAAAACACATACAAAATGGAATAATTAGGTTTTTATCAATGCCATCCGCTGATAATAAAATTCTTCCACTTGGTAATTAATTGCCCTTATGTACAATATTTAAACTCAAAACTAAAAAAAACACAAAATTAGAAGCAAGTATACTAGGTTTTTTTTATCAATTACCGAGTTGGCGAATCGGGTTGCTGAACCTAATTGGCAAACCAATTTGGCGAACCGAATTTTCAATCCGAGTTGGCGAACCGAATTTCAAACCGAGTTGCAATCCGAGTTGCAAACCGAGTTGCAAACCGAGTTGCAAACCGAGTTGCAAACCGAGTTGCAGGCCGAGTTGCAAACCGAGTTGCAAACCGAGTTGGCAAACCGAGTTGGCGAACCGAGTTGGCAAACCGAGTTGGCAAACCGAGTTAACTAACTCGAGTTGAAAAAAAAAAACAAACCGAGTTAACTCGAGTTAGGGCTAACTCGAGTTGACTCGAGTTAGCAAACCGAGTTGACCCATCACTAGTCCTGCTGTATGGTGCGGAAGCACCCTGACAAAATCGGATGAAAGTGCCTTAGGCTGTTTCAAGAGGAGAGTTCTTCGGGTCATCTCTGGCCCCATGTGCATTAAAGGGGAATGGCGAAGAAGATACAACAACGAACTTTACGGGTTGTACAACGACATGGACCTAGCCAGAAGGGTCAAGGTCCAGAGACTCAGATGGCTCGGTCATTTAGAGCGAATGAACACCAATGTTCCGGCCCGGAAAGCCTTCCACACTTTTCCCGAGGGACGTAGGAGGAGAGGAAGACCGTGAGTCAGGTGGCGCACTCAAGTGGAAGAGGACCGCCATCTTTTAAGCTAGAAGAGGAGCAGCTTTGCTTACGTATGTATGTTGATATAGACAACAAAATAAATGGCCGCAGAAATAAATGACTTCTCAAGAGTATCAATCGAGTGAACATAAAAACGTTATCTGCCCTAACCTGGATTCAAGGAATTTGTTGAAGCGTCTAAGCCACTAGGCCTTGGTTTCAGAGCTATTGGGTCTTACTTAAAAGGCTCACAATCCATAAAGGATCTCAGCCCGCGATACTCCAGCCTTCTATCGCAACAGTCCCTCTCATGCACTCTCCAGTCGCCGTAACGAAGCGCTCTGGCATCCGCAGTCACTTGGTCCGAAGCTTCGATCTTCCTTGTCGTTTAGAATCTGGGGGCTGCGATGAGAAGACTTTCAAAGCTGGAGCGTTGACGTCCATTCGCTCGTTGTGACCGAGCCAATGTAGTCGCCTTTTCTTGGCCTTCTGGACTACATTCACAACTTGCTACAGCTCATACAGTTCTCGGTTGAACCTTCTTCTCCATTCGCCACCGTCACATACGGGACTGAAAATCCGTCGGAAATTTTCCATTCGAAAGTGTCCAGTATCAATTCTCCTTCTCTACTTATCCTCCAACACTCGGCGCCGTAGAGTAGGACTGGTAAGTTAAAATTTTTTTATAGCAGACACTTTTTCTTTCGAATCAGGAGTTTTTAACGCAGTTAGTTTGCCAAACCGAAGCAGCAGCGGTTCGCTAGAGTAATTCTCCGTCAGATCTCCATTAAGTTGTCGTTTGTGGTGTTGATGTTTGTTCCAAGGTAGGTAAGTTCCTTGACTACCTCGAAATTGCTGCTACCAATAGTGGAGTTTTGTCCTAGGCGGTGGACAGATGTTACTTTGTTTGTTGATAGCATGTACTTTGTTTTGTCCTCATTCACTTCAAACTTCAAGGCCAACGAGTTTCGCCTGTTCTTCAATCGCTGTGGAGGCCTCAACCCTAGGAGCTGGGTAGATTTGTTGAAGATAGTGATTTCCGTACTCACACCTACTTTGCGCACTTTCTGCTCCAGGCCTATGTTGAAGAAATTGCATGACAGCGCATCTCCTTGTTTAAGTCCTTCACTTGTTTGAAACAACTCGGATGAGCTGTTACCCATTAGCACACTGCTTTCCATTTTATTTAGCGTCATGCAGCACAGCTGTATCAGTTTGTTCCGGATCCCGAATTCAGACATCGCCATCATTAGTTCTAGATGGTGGATAGCATCCAGCATAGCATGAGCAGCTTTGAAGTCGATAAAAAGATGATGGGTTTCGACTTTAAATTGGTTCGTCTTTTCCAGGATTTGCCTCAGTGTGAGTAATTGGTCTATCGTTGTTCTGCTCGGCCTAAAGCCATACTTGTACATGCCGATTATTGTGTTGCAGAACGGTTTGAGACTCTCACACAAAACATTGGATAGAATTTTGTATGCAACATTAAGCAGTTTTTGTATGGGGTTGGCAACACTGGTTCGTAGACAACAGACGTCAAAATTTATCGCCTCCTTTTAGTAATGGTTTTTTTCATTCAAAAATTAAATTAATTAATTGTAAATTAATAAAAGTTACTTTTTGATACAACTTGTAACACATTCAGTTATATATTTCATCGATTTGAATTAAAATGCATATAATTATATTGGGTTTTCTTCGCGGTTGTAACATAACCTCAACTCTCTACTTTTTCCTTTATGGAAAGTAAAGTAAACTATAAACGAGTACACCAAGAAACTTCTCCGGAGCAGACCACGGAACAAGAGCAAAAGAAATACATTTCATCGTTGTCTGGGCAAGGGAAACCAAATAATACCTTAGCAATGGGTGGCGACACATTTTCATGGGAACTATTCGAGTCAAAAATGAAATCAATGCTCCTGGACGTTGCACGCAAGGAAGATATCAAGGTTCTAAATGAAGAAGTTAAAAGTCTCAAAAACGAAAATATACAACTACAAAAAGAATTGGCCTCCGTCAAAATTAAACTTAATCAACTAGATCAAAAATCACGCCGAAGTAATATCGTTGTCTGTGGATTAAAAGCATCAACTTCCC
>CAKKXW010000001.1:91712497-91725530 GCA_920937365.1 Sphaerophoria rueppellii
TTATTTTTTGACGTCAGTTACCGCCTTACGTGACATGCGTTTAACTCGACTTCCTGCTCATAGCAGTAGCACTAAGCAAAGCATATCAGTTATAGCTGCAACTGAAAAAAAAAAAAAAACCACACGTCACGAAAGGGAGTAAGCTTACCTTGAACAAGAACAGGAAGCGCTTAAGTGTATGTCAATCAATTCATCGTGTGCAACTCGTCGTATACATTATTTTAAGTTCCACTCAAGTGTAACGAAATTATGAATGCACTTGAGTACGAAACAGAATCGCAAAACAATGCAACAAAAAAAATGTATGCAGCACCCTACGCTACCTCCCATGTCAACGGCCCCTTCTGTGAATTCGCGAAGGACAAGAACAAGTTCCATTCGAATGAGGGAAAGCACTGCACACCAAAAAAAAAAAAAAAGTCAACGTCGATATTGACTATACGAAACGAATCACGATGACGATACTCGTCCTTCAGCTCAATTTGCGTACAGTGCATTCCGCCATTGACTGCAGTTTTTTATTGGACCTGTGTAGTGTGTTTGTGCATAAGAAGCAATACCAGAAGCAATAACAACAACAAACTCGAAACGAAATCGACAAACTCAATCGCACAAATTGACCCAAATTCAATCTCACAGAACCAACTGCAGCCAGCACCCACAAAAAATGGGAAAAGAAGAAGAACTCGCACACTTGTTGAGTGCACTCAAGCAAACCGTTCTTCGTTTGTCTCCTTTTTTTCTGCACTGAACGTAACTTCTCTCACATCAATCACGCAACAATCCCACGCATGCTCCTCGTCAGTTAACATCAATTTAAAACTACAACGACACCACCAACAAATTTATGTTCATCGAGATTGCTGGCTTCTTCTTGGGAAGTCTGCTTCCTTCCTTCTGATTTTGTTTAATAATTACGATGGCTCTATCTTCGCCATCGAGACATTATGAAGATCTTTCTTTCATTGTATGTCGCTTATGAGCAACGAGACAGAGATTCAGACAGAAAGACCACCCTCGTCTTGTTTGCGGTGATTGTAAACAAAACGACAACCACATCCGGATACGATCTCTCGTTGTTGATGTCAACGTATGGGGCGCTTGGAGGACACGATTTATTACCAACCGCATGATTATTGGGATATTAAGAATTTTTTCAGAGAACATCATAAGCAGATTACTCTCTGGGGCAATCGTGCAAAATTTCATAACCAGTGAAACATTTAGTTTAAGGTAAGTGGGGTGTTCTCTTGGTTGCGTTTATAGTCTGAGTGTTAGGGTTTTCGATATTTTTTTTTTTTTATATTTTGCACCCACTCAAGGGGTTAATACTTTTATTATACCAGAGACACAGTGAGTGCATTAGGAAGGAAAGAAGGGGAAGAAGCTGTCGGTGTATATTCGACTTGAATTTCTGGAAATTGCAATCATTGATAAAGACAGAGTTGGGAAGAGAGTTCCACATTCGAGTAGTACGGTTAAATAACGATTCTCTATATTTGAGAGTAGTTTGACTCGAGGGTAAACTGATAGGAATTCCTATAAGCGCGAGTATAACGCAAGAATTGTTTAAGGGGAGAAATGCAACTGGAACTCACCGTAGAAGTAACGGTAGAACAGAGAGACACGAAATGTGTTCTAATGAAGTGAATGAGTCAGTGATGTCTTTGTTACCAATCATTCTTAGATAACTCTTTTTGGATGGTCTAAGAGGCTGGAGCACTAGCCCAGAGATGGGGGTCTAGGGTACTCAAGCTTTGGACGAATATACTACTTAATGATACAAGCCAGGTTAGACTTACTTACTTATGGTGGCGCTACAGTCCAGGTCGGACCAGGGCCTCACCCAACAAACTTCTCCAGCCAGCTCGGTCCCTGGCTAGCTGTCTCCAGTATCGCACGCTTAGTTGGTTCAGGTCCTCTACCACCTGTGTGCTCCACCGGAGTCGCGGTCTTCCTCTTCTGCGACGTCCTTCCGGGTTGGATTCGAAGACTCTACGAGCCGGAGCATTATTTTCCATTCGCTCAACAAGCCAGGGTAGACGGGGAAAAGAATTTCTTGCACGAGAATTTCAAGATGTTCGGTTATATTGATGCAAGTGCCACCCACGGACAGCAAGCATTTTCCCAATGATGCTGCAAAAGAGCTCTGAATTTATCACTCCACACCTGATAAGCATTTTTCAAAGTAGCATTAAATGGGGGTATGTTCCTAAGACATGGCGTGAGGTAAAAGTCGTCTTTATTCCAAAAGCCGGCAAACCTAGCCACATTGCACCCAAAGACTTCAGACCTATAAGTCTTACGCCTTTTGTACTCAAGAGACTTGAAAGACTTATCGATATATACATCCGCAGTAAGTTAAATCCTGAGACTATATCACCTTTTCAACACGCCCACACAAGTGTAGAAACATCACTACACTGCGTAGTTAGAACCATAGAAAAATCACTTGACGTTAAGGAATACACTCTTGCATCATTCGTGGACATTGAAGGAGCCTTCAATAACGTCCACAGCAATGCAATCGAGAAAGCACTTAATGATCAACGCATAGGAAAAGTAGTTATCAAATGGATTATGTGTATGCTGAAAAGCAGACAAATACATAGTGATCTTGGTAACGCACACTTAGAGATGTACGCATCTAGGGGAACCCCGCAAGGCGGAATTCTCTCACCTTTATTATGGACCTTAGAGATGAACGAGATCCTAATAAAACTTAGGAATAACGGTATAGTAGTGGTAGCCTACGCTGATGACTTAGCGCTTTTGGCGACGGGTAAATACCTTAATGCTATTAGCGAATAATTACCAAGCGCATTATCAAGGGTCAGCAACTGGATCAAGAAATGCGGTCTTAATGTAGACCCCCTTAAAACAGAACTGGTTCTTCTTACAAACAAAAGGAAAATCCCTCCGTTTGCAATACCAAAAATAGATTACACCACACTAAAAATCTCCGACCGAGCGAGATATCTCGGAGTTATTTTGGACAAAAAACTCAACTGGGGTCCAAATATCCAAGAAAGATATAAGAAAGCCACGATCGCGCTCTACTCATGCAACAAGATTCTGGTTAGAAATTGGGGACCAAACCCAAAAATAGTCATGTGGATGTACACTGCCATTGTCAGACCGATTCTAACGTATGGCAGCTTGGTTTGGTGGAAAGCGCTGGAGAAATCCACGAATTTTAAAACACTTACCAAAGTACAAAGAATGGCTTGCATCTGTACTAGTGGTGTGATGAGGACTACCCCAACTGCGGGCTTAGAAAAGATCCTCAATCTCCCCCCAATAGACATATTCGTCCAAGAATCAGCAGCAAACAGCGCCCTCAGGCTCAGCCAAATATAACATCTGGAACTAGCCAGAGCGGCCATCTACGAAATACGTAGATACCAATATCTGCACAGATTATATGAACCCCTACAACAAATCCTTTAGTACTAGGTTACTCAATAGACTTGTTTGGGAAAATAGTGTGCCCTGCACTAACGACTCAACCATTACCATCTACACCGATGGTTCTAAAATGGATACTGGAGTAGGTGCAGGCTTCTACTCCAAAAGCCTCGACCTTGCCAAATCATTCAGGCTCCCCGACCATAGCAGCGTCTTCCAAGCTGAGATCTTGGCAGTGAAAAACACTGCTAAACATATATCCATGATGGTGATATCACACGCGGACATCACATTTTTCATAGATAGCCAGGCAGCAATAAAAGCTCTCTCTGCCACCCAAATCAAGTCGAAGCTTGTTTCTTACTGTCGCGAAGAGCTAAAGGTTCTTGGCACACAGCATAACGTAAGTCTCTGCTGGGTTCCTAGCCATAGTGATGTACCAGGCAACGAAAAGGCAGATGAACTTGCAAGAGAAGGCTCTACACTGGAACCCTCTCTCATAGACCATCATATAGGAATCATCATTCAAAAATCCAACAACAGATATAATCTCCTAGAAACCTGTGTTAACACCAGGAAGCTATGGCCCAGATACAATAGGAAAAGATCCGATTGGATTTTAACTCTTAACAAACCCTCCCTAAGATCCCTTATCGGCATTATTACAGGACACAACCTACTCGGCTACCATAAGAAGAAGATGGGGCTCAGTACGGGTGAACTTTGAAGAGGCTGTGGTTATGAGAATGAGCATGAAGACACTGCTCATTTTCTCTGCCACTGTCCTTCACTCTGTCTCACCAGGAAGAAAACCCTAGGCAACTTCTTCTTCGATGAACTAGAGGAACTATCAGAACTGCCAGGCAAAAGCTTACTAAACTTTGCCAAGACCTCTAAATGGTTAAACAAACCACATTATTCATAGGTTATTTACTTTTCAGGAAGTTACAACACTCCAGGGTACCACAGTGGATCTACATTGATCTAACCTAAATCTAACCTATGGACAGCAAGAGAGTATAATTTCCCTTCAACGATACAAGACAGCATTAAACTCTACATGGTTTTCTATGACAGAAAAGTGGTGATTTTAAAAACGAGAAGGATGGTCGGAGAAAAAACGGAATCCTGGGGCACACCAGAAATTATATTCAATTCAACTTGTATTGAAGGGTTCGAAAGAATGTTTATAATCCAATGAAGGAAGGATTCATCGATACCGAAAGCATGCATTTTCTATAAGAGAATTAGAAGATCTTATTCTGAAAAAATGTAGTGTCCGTAGCTTAGTGGTTAGGTGCGTTGGCTGCTAAGCAGAACGTCGTGTGTTCGAATCCTACTCGGGCCCAACGTTTTTATTTCATCTTTCACGGACACTGCCTCTTGCGAAGAACTGACAAAACTTCCAAGAGTATCATCTGTCATGAAAAAGTGCTTCTCAACTTTGCCGTTCGGAATCGGCGTAAAGTTGTAGGTCCCCTCAATTCTTCACACGCACCTAGAGAACTGTTGATGAGAGTAAGCCACTTAGGCCTTGGCTCTTCAAGAGCGGTCGCGCCACTCTATTTTATTTTTTATTCTGATAAATATATCAGCGATTCCACGACGATGATTCGTCTTTTTTCGGAATTTAGTCGACAGGTGCTGCTTTCAAATACTTGACACGAGCCTAGAAAGATAGGATTTAGATTAAAAAGCTTACGCAAGTGTTTTGCCAGCGTGGAAGAACAGAATAATAGCGAGGATAACCGTAGCAGCGGATCTATGTATGATGAGATGTTTTAGGATACAACACGACCATCTCTGGCAGCGCGAAAAGTTGGAGGCGAACTGCCTATCAAAAAGCTAAGCTTTCGCGAGAGAGCTAAAGACTGGAGTGTCATTTTCAACTAGCGTAGGGACCAGTAAAAAAAGAGCGGCCCGAAGATGCCGGCCGCCAGCCCATAAAGTTCCAGTCCATCGAATTTTCAACAATCACTCGTAGATTCTCATTTTGCCAAATGAGGCAATTCTGCTTGTTAACTAAAACACAAAGATAAAAGTGTACCTTGTCGCTAAAGACAAACAATTCAGTTCTATATAATTAACCAATACTTGAAATAGTCAGTAAGCTTCATCGAAGTCAATCGAAAGTTATAAGCATCAGTAATATTGAACAAGACGCGCTATAAGTCGAGGTTGACTGCTCTTCTGCCACAGGTTTAGAGACTGGTTCGCACATGGTGGAAATAAGTGACTGCAGGTAACCAATGGAACAATTTACCTACTGGTACGGTAAAGTCATGTGTGACAAGCCCTCTTATAACTGGTGAGGGGTGGATTTGGGGGGAGGTGGAATGTATGTCTGGTTACCATAAAATCACTGAAAGATCCGGTAAATGACTGATGAACCCGGTAAATCACGGAAGAATCCGGTAAATCCCGAACGAATCCGGTAAATCGTGGACGGATCTGATTAACTGCGGACAAATCCGTAAAATCACGGACGAATCCGGTAAATCACGAACGAATCCAGTAAATCACGGATGAATCCGGTAAAATGGACGGATCTGGTAAACTGCCGACAAATACGGTAAATCACGAACGTATCCGGTAAACCACGGACGAATCCAGTAAATCGCGGAATTATCATGGACGGATCTGATAAACTGCGGACGAATCCAGTAAATCACTGAGGAATCCGGTCAATCAACAAAAATAATTCTAACTACGAGGTAAGTATGCGTGATAAGACTTCTTACTTTTGGTGGGGAAAAGTCCATGTCAGATAGGCAGAAAATCACAGACATCTATCACGGACGAATCTGGTCAATCAACAGAACGAATTCCGGACATTCACGGACGAGTCTTATAAATCACAGACCAAAATTAACAGAATGAATTCTGGCAACGGTTTTACATAAACTTACCAATCTGGGGCACACGGAGATTGTACCAGGGCTTGTAGCTATGGTAGGCTGTCTGTGGTGCTAACTGGTCGGCGGTAGGTAAGCAACTGCTTGATGTTGGCTGGACCTGGGATCCAGTCAGAAACCGGTTTACTTATGTTTCGATTCGATTAGCAACTTGTTTTTACTGGTTTTGTGTGTGTGTTTGTTGGTGACTCGGCGGAGACTGCTGGTTACTTGGATGAGGTCGGTCGGCAACTGATGATTATTGCAATTTTGGGGGTCTATTTATACTGCGGGCACCACATCCTGTGACTTATGCTTTATGAAGTGTAAACATTGATGTATGAAGTATTGAAGCGGTCTTACCACTTTTACAGGAATGTGCAATTCCTTATAACACTCCGTTTTTCTCATCATTCTGTCACTAGGCCATTTTATTTCAAGAATTCGAAAACACATTAACAAATTCCCTGAATCCCTCTCTTTCTTTGGTACGAAAACTTAACTTTCTTGGGCGAAAAAAAAAGTTAATTCTTCAGTATAACAACGCTGTTCAAAATGCACACCATTCTGCCTCTGCAGCAACAGTTCATTCAAGCTGCCCCAAATCCATGATTCAACAGATGAAACAAATTTGTATGACACAACATTTTCAGTTTGCAAAGGAGAAACCATATCTTCACCCACCTTCAGCGCATGTTCCTTAACATTTTTCCAAGTTCCACAAAACCCCTACAACCGAGAAACAAATTGCCTAGCTTCCCCTTATCCAATTTACCGGGTTAACATAAAACAACTTCATCCCTACCCCATAAACTGAATCAACAGAGGGTTGTTTATTTTGCAAAATTGTGTCACAGTTCCGATATCCAACTCAATTCTATATTTCTTGCTCCCTATATAGTCCCTACACTGACAAAGAGAAGTCCTAAAATCATAGAAACCCAGAGAGCGAATAACCGATTCCAATTCCATTCTGTTCCCTTATCCAATGCACAACGAAAACCCTATATCGAACCTTAAGGAAAAAAAAAGCCGCCCGGGCACTGATGGGCGATGTTACACACATATATAACCGTACCGTACCGAAAAACCAACTCTACTAACAACGTTTCAACCAACAACATTCCGAAGCATATAATAATAATTTTCACTCTGAGATTGGGTCGTCCTCGTCCTCGTCATCGGTCGTCGTCTTAGTTGTCGTTGTCGTTGTCGGTTATCGTTTGTTGGCAGCAATTTTTGCAAAGCATCGAACAGAAGTACGTGGTCGTTGGCCTCGTTCGCATAATAGCAGCGCGATTGTGAGTTTCAAACAAAAAAATTGTTTTCTCTGGAAATAATTAAATCGGTTGTAACTCAGTTTTTCGGGTCGTAATTTTGTCCCTGTTTTTTCATCTGCAAATGCAAATCGGGTTTTTTTGAAATTCGGGAGTGTTTTTGAGGAAGCTTGAAGCCTTAGAAATAATTTTCAAGTCTACCGGTAAACGGGTAAGAACTTCGTTGAGAGGTCCTTGCAGTAAAAAGGACTTTACAAAAATAGTAAACATTTTTGAAAGTTTCGAAATTCGTCAAATCGGGAACGGTTTACTTTTGGTTCGAAAAAGTGAGTTTGAGAATAAAAATATCCTTTAAGGTCCTTTGCAAATACTAAACTACAGTCTTCAAATCAGTTTTTGAATTAATACATTTTTAAAACAGAATTTAGTCCCTTGAAAAACAATCATTTTCCAGAACCTTTTAAGCTTTCATAGTTCATTAAATTAAAACAAACGTGATAAGAAGATTTCGTGCTAAAAAAAAATCCAGAAAAATAAGTTTGAAATAAGAAAAAAACACAAATACCATTATTATCCTTTCACATTCTCGAAGTCCTTTTGTGCCAATCATTAATTAATCAAAGTGCAAGTGTTCATTCTGTGTGACAGAGCAAACGAAAGCTGCAAAACAAAAAAGAAATTATCTAACAAGAATAAAATCTCCTTTCCGGTTGATCCTTTGCTCAATACTATTGTCCTTTGTCATTTGTAAAGAAAAAATCCAAAAAACAAAAACGAAAATCGTACAAAAGGATTTTCAACTGTTTTCCACCTTTTCAGCAAAAGTAACCAACACAAAAACAACCACCAAGTCGAAGGAAGAAAAATAAAAAGAAGGACAAACACCAACCAAACTCGACAATTCAACACGAAGGATTGCTAACAGCTAGAGCGTGTGTAAGTTTAGATTTTAATTAAAAGCGACAAAAGAAGAATGAAAGTGATCCTTAAAAAATTTCCTGGCCATCTGAAAGGGGATACCCGCCAGATTGGCATTGGTTTGGAAAAACATATATAACTAACACAATTCTTCGTGTGCATTCTGTTGACGACAAGGACAACATGGAATCCTTAGAAACATCCAAATACACCCCCTCGCTCTGGTCAAAAGTACCTAAGCCCGAAAGAAACCACAAACTGCATGTGGTGATTTGACCACCCTTGATGCAGGACTCTCTGTGGGTGTGCTTTTTTTTTCTTTTTAAGTTGGAAAGATGGACGGTTGGTTGGTAGAGTTGATAGTGCATCTAACCTGGTGCTTGCCTGCCTTCTTGATGTACTTACCTTGCAGCCCTCAGTGCCTCAGTACATGGTTCTAAGTCTTGTGGTTACTTTGGTCGATGAAAGACGGTGTGGGGTGTGCCTGGCTCACTGCCTGACCGTGTGTCCGTCCAATGTATCAATGACAAGGATTCATTTTCGTTTCGGTTGTGATTTTAGACTTCAGGTTGAACAGTGATTCTATTTCTTTTAATTCTCGTGTTTTTTTTTTTTTTGTTGCACCTTGCTGATGGGGATGGCTGTGTTATATGAGATCCTTTGGGCAGCAGGAGAGCGAAAATTGATTTGATTTTTTTTTTCGGTCTATGCCGTTCTTTGTGTAACTGATGCGGTTTTAGTGGAACGTGGTTTTGTTGGAGAGGGGCGATTTTCGTTTTTATTGTCCGTTGGCTTGGCTGTCATCATTCCTTGTCGCAGTTGTCCTTTTTAATTTCTTTCTGTTTTTGTGGTTTCCTGAGAGATATTTAAAGTGTCCACGATGGGTGCTTGTAATCGAGAACGTATATTTCATGAACACTTTTTTTCTTTTGCATATTGCTTCCTTCTCTGTGTTGTTTGTTTACTCTGTAATTAACAAGCGATTTGGTTAACCGATAAGAGAACCACACTTTTGCGTCCTTCAAGGATAGGTATTCGGATAGGTATTTGGAAATCAGTAGATGTTGGTATTACATAAGAATAAAGCAAGCAAACCAAATTAATGAGGTTTGAAGGAAAACTTTTCAAACCAACAAACTTTTCCTAACCTAACCTAAAAATCCTAATGCTGGTCGTACACTTAACCTTCTCCCTCCCTATAATAATGGAATATCTAACAGGGGGGGAGGGGGTTGTTGGGCTGCCAAAAGGGGACCATATTATTATTATAATCCAATGGAGAGGTTATTCGTGTTGTTATTATGTCTACTGAAGGATAAAGGAGGAATAATTAAAATAGAGGAACATGGTTTTACGCTTAGTTGTTTGTTTTGTGTTTTGTTTTATTTTTTTTTTTTTTAGTCTATTTTCGGAAAATTAGGAAACAAAGTTTGAATTCTTAATGAATTTTCACTTAAGTTGCTTTGAGTCTGATTAAAATGTTGTTTTCATTTTTTGTTTTTCCATTTTTTTACGCTTTAAGAGGGAGTTTTGTATAAATACCAACTGACTAACTGAGTCCTTTAAATGCGTGAGGTTTAACTTAGTTTTGTGTTTCTTAATGTCTTCATTTTGGTTTTTAAGTTCGAAAAGAGAGTAGTTAAGAATGGATGGAGGTCATAATTTGGAAGTAATTAAGAAGAACGTTAGTTGTGGCTGGTGGATTTTAATAGTTTTTTTTTTGTGGGAAGAGGGAAAGTTTTATTTGCAAAATAGGAGGAGTTAAAGGTATTAAGAGAATCTAGTCCTGAGTTGAAGAAAGTCGTTTATGGAGTCTTAAATTTAATTCTAATGAATTTGATTTGAAAGTTTGGGTCTGTTTAAGGAATGTAAATAGGGTCTTTATTGATGAAATGGATGTTGTAGTTTTAGTTTTTAGTGTAGGTAACCCGAATTCACGGAATTGTTGGCTATCATCGTGTTCGATGATTCGGCTCCTGTCTGGCGGCGGTGTTTTGTTCGTCTCCAAGTTTAGTTTTAAGGTCTTGAAGATTTCTTGCCGGATATTTTCTTAATTTTTGTCTCATTTTGTGCCAAATCGTTTTAAAAGGCAAAATATCTGGGTTGCTGGAAGGTCACTCCCATTAAGTAATGGCTTCAGCAGATAACCAAGACATGGTGGACCTAGGCTTATGGCAAGCACCATCCAGCTGAAAGATATGTAATTTCCTTCCGGGGATTAAAGCTGAGGAATGGAAGGAAGAAGTTGTTCTTCAAGGATATTTTGGTATTTTTCAGCATCAATTGTATTATCAACAAAAAATAATCTTCCAACACCTCGTCCTGACATGCATCCCCATACCATTAGCGATGCTGGGAAACTTACAGTTCGCTTAAGGCAGTCTTTATGGAATGCTACTTTCGAATTTCGTATCACACGTTTTCGTTTGCGTTACCAAAACAAACCTCAAATCGGGACTCGTCACTCCAAATAACTGTCCGCCATTGATTCATAGTCCAGTTTTTTTTTACTTTTCGCCCACTAGAGCCGTATTTTCTTATGCCAGCAAGGTGTAAGAAAATATTAATTAAGATAACAAAATTTCAACAAATTAGAAAACTAAGTTCCAAAAATTCAACATAAATTAAAAGATAAAATACAATTTTTTTTCAAATCACCGAAATCAGATTCAAACAACGAACACTTAAGATGTTTCTTAAAAAGATTTGGTAAAATAAGTGACCTTTACATACATATGGTAGTTTATTACATAATCTAGAAGAAGCAACTGTGTAAAAATTTGGAAAAGTATAGTCGCCCGGAAGTTAGGAATAGGTACAGGATATTGCAAGTTGTTTCGCAGGTTATGGCTGTCTAAAATCTGAAATTTAGATTTGCTGAGGGTAGAAAAAATTTTAAGAACTTTGAAACAATAAAGGTGACGAATTGGAAGGATTTTTAGTCTCACAAATAATGGAAAACTGTGATGCAATCGTTGTTTTCTGCTTATTATTCGATAACATACTTTTTTAGAGAGAGAATTGGTTTTACTTTGCAAAAGTGTGTTCCGGCCCAACACGCATTTCCATATTGTAATTTTTAGAGTGGAAAATCCCATAATATATATTTTTAAGAAGGTCGGGTGAGCAAACTTTTTGGATATAGAATACGTGATAAGTGTTGCATGAAAATACTTTTTTTAAATTCTCAAGCCGTGTTTTATTGGGAACTCAGCTTAGCTTAGCAATAGGAATTACATGTCAAACAACAACAACCGAAAGTTGAGTAAAAATAAGTTAGGAATTTAAGTTAGGAATTTACACAAAATAAAGTACCGGCTACTCGACGCTAGAGTGAGCAAAATATGTTTTTTTGTTTAAATCTAAATGTTGGCAGAACCAAATGGGATTTTTGAGCTAGTGGTGAGCATAATGGAATGATTTCAATAATCGAGACAAAATTATTCGACTGATTTGAATAATCGAGTGATTATTCGAATAACAAAATGTTTGCTTGAAATTCTTAATTGTAAACATCAAACTTGATAATATGTACTAGTTGTTTATCAACGAATATTAACAGTCGTCATTCAAGTACTGCTCGTAATAATCATAATTCGATCTTTTTTCATTCGAATACTAATAATCGATGACTTTCATTTGAATGCTAATAATCGATTATTTTCATTGGAATACTAATAGTCGTCATTCAAAAACTGCTCGTAGTAATTCGATTTATTTTCAAGAGGATGCTTATAATCGATTATTTTCAATCGAATACTAATAAGAAGCAGTTAAGAAATCATCCGAATGATTTCACAGTGCATAATCGAATGATATCGAATAGTTTCTTGAATCGATTAAATCGTTCGAATGCGCCCATCACTATCACCATGACATTTTTTTTCTCTGACAGGCTTTGACAGTTCTTGATTGCAGGGGTAACAACTTTTACATATAAAATAGAAACTCAGTTTAAAGCTGAGTTAAGCGTTTTATTGGAATTCCTATTGTTAAGCTAAGCTGAGTTCCCAATAAAACACGGCTTCAATTTTTTTGAGTCAATTAGCAATCTTAGACATTGAAAAACATAAAATTTTTCAATTTGAAAACAAAGGTCACTACAGAATAGGTGGTCACAGTAAGTGATCGTGCTGGTATCAGAAGAGCATACGCAACTATGTAGTTTAAATTTTTTGTACTCAGGCTCATGAAAAAAGATTTCCGGTACGAAGAAATTCTGAGACGAAAGGCTGAAGAACATTATTTTCGGCTTAGAGCTTATTACTGTTTGGCAATCCACGACCTAAAAAGATTTAAATCACGAATTATATCAGCAACAAGATCAAGGGGACTATCAGCACCATATAGACGCAACCAACACATCGGCAAAAGCAGTAATTTTCGTCTTAAATGGTAATTGAAATAAAGAGTTAATGTAAATTAAGAACAATATTCAACCAAGCACCGGGCCTTGTGGTACTCCGATATTAAGAAATTTGAAGCCACTTCTTGTATTGTTAATTTTTACTCGTTTGGTTTAGATTGGCTTCGAAT
>CAKKXW010000001.1:91744124-91755107 GCA_920937365.1 Sphaerophoria rueppellii
GTCGGTAGTCTCTACGGCGGAGACTTCACGATCCCAAATGTTCCGGTGGTGTTGCTTTGGGGATCAAACTGCTACTTACGGCCGCTCGTGTACGTCGATTTTTTCTCCGTATGTTTCGCCGCGACGTTTCTTTCTGTGCTCGTCGAGCACTCGAGATGCTTATTCCCATGATGGTCTCTACAGGCTTCAGTTCGGGGTGTATAAGCCTTGGAGGTTTGTTTCACCTTTTTGTAGAACTTTCGAACCTCGTTCCTGTTGTGACATCCCTCTATCTCCTCGATCGGGCGCTTCTCATGCTCCCTTTTTTTCTTTCTGAGAAGTTTATGCTCCTCTCTCCTCTTCTGCTCGTAGAGCTCACGAGCTGCTCGTGTCTTTCTTTGCAGCGCCGCTTTGTATGCCTCTTTTTTAGCTGCATGTGCTCGCCGGCATTCATCGTCAAACTAGGGGTTTCGTTGTGGTGGCCTTGTAAACCCTAGCACTTCAGAGGCGGCATCTCTGATGGCTGCTTGGCAGTGTTGCCACTGGGTCTCTATATTTTGTGCTGGCAGCAAAGGACTTCTGGGGAGATTTTCGGAGACACGATCGGAAAAGGATCTAGCAATCTCTTGCGATTTTAGCCGCTTGACGTCGAATTTCCTCCTAGCATTTTCGCGTGTTGCCCTTGATCGGGATATCCGCATTCGTACCTTGGCTACAACAAGGTAGTGGTCCGAGTCGATGTTGGCAACTCGGAATTTGCGGACATCTTGCATGCTAGAGAAGTGTCGTGTGTCGATCGCAATGTGATCAATCTGGTTGACGGTTGATTGGTCAGGAGATTTCCATGTTCCCTTGTGGATATCGGGATGTGGGAATCGCGTACTTACTACCGTTACGTCTCGCCCCGCAGCGAAGTCGATTAACCTAAATCCGTTATCGGAGGTGGTGTCGTGTAGGCTTTGTCGTCCGATTATTCCACCAAAGATTTCTTCTCTACCCAGCTTAGCATTAAAATCTCCAAGGACGATTTTAATGTCATAGCTACGGCATTGCTCATAGGTCTTGTCGAGGAGCTCGTAGAACCTGTCTTTGGTGTCTTCATCCTTTTCCTCAGTGGGGGCGTGAGCGCAGATGAGGCTAATGTTGGTGAATTTACCCTTGATACGGATTGTAGTGATGCGCTCATTTACTGAGTTGAAACTCAAGACATTCCTCCTGAGTCGAGTCCCAACTACGAATCCACATCCAAATAGACGCTGATTTTGTTCCCGGTAGCAGTCGCCGTAGTAAATGTCGCAGTTGTTTATCATAAGTAAGCCCGGACCATCCCATAGCATTTGTTGGATTGCAGTTATATCTACTTTATAGCAGTCAAGGGCTTCCGCTAGTTGTTCGGCTGCACGTGGCCTGTTAAGGGACCTAACATTCCACGTGCAGAACCGAAATTCGTTGTCCTTAAATCGTTTGCGTTGGTCGTCATCATTAATTCCGTCCGTATCCGAGGCTTGTTAGTGTTTCGGAACTAGTACTTCTTTATGTGGCCGGGCAGTCACCCCGACGCACGACCCCCAACCTGGAGGGCCAGGTCTTTAGTTTAACTCTAAGACGAAGAGCCGGCCAAACCGCTCCTTATAGGCCTGGGCTGCGAATATGTCGTAGTAGCCCTATAAGGTGTTCACTAAGTAGTTAATCCTGACTGGAACTGTAGACGCCACCGTTGATTCCATCATGGGAGTTCTTCCGTTGCCGCCTGTTGAAAAGGAGGCAAATATAACAGCTTCAAAGAAAAAGGACAAAAAGTTGACCAATTAAGTGACACCAATGAATAGTTAAAGCATATATTCCTCAGAAATTTGTCACTGGAGAGAGCGATTTTTTTCTTAGTGGAAGTGGATCGAGGAAATAAAGAAGAAGAATTCCAATGTGGTCTTATTTCTGTCCTCAGCAGAACCTAGAGAATAAGCGGTCTCCTGTTGACAGGCTCCTATCTGCGACAGTGTTGCCAGACTTGGAGCTGACAGTTACCCACGATTATACTAAAAAATCCCCATTTTACTCAAGCGCTTTAGAAAAAAAACCCTAAATTTTCCCCACAAGATAATAAATTGAATTCAAACACAAATTCATATGCACAGAGTTTTATCTCTGCCGCTTTTGTTTTCTCTATGCATTTATCTGTTAAAAAACAAAAACCGTTTAAATTTGCTTTGTATTTGGATCCAGCAAGATTCCACTTTTTCCACAGAGAAATGTTGTACCGCAAGCTATACACGACACGCTTTGAAGTCTTCCGTCGGAACTGGTCTTCTTCTTTCTTCTTTTTCTTTCTTCTTCTACCTCTTTTGATCACTGGGTTTGACTGATATTCAGATTTTAGAAAAGTTCAAATGATCGCATTCAGTCAGAGAATCCGAAAAAATTGTTTCAGGCTTTGATTTTTTAGTTAAGATGCCAGTTATAGCAATCATTGAAATCCACCAGGAAAAATGTTTGAATGGATATTTAACTAAGTTTTCTTTCGATTACTAATGCAAATAATATAGAGCGGAAAATTCTTAAAGAATTTTTATTGAGAATAAAATATAAGTTCGCAAACTTATTTTTCGTTAAAAATGTATTTTTCTATTTTCGTACGGAAATTCGTTTTCTGAACAGCTGGTGGATTTTTGTCAAAAAATGAAACAAGTTAATCCAATGATTTGCGTATAATTCCAATGATCTGTGTTTCTATTTCTCACAATTCGAGTTCCTGACAGAAATTTTCAATGATTGTTATAACCGACCTATCAGAAAAACTCCAATGATGTGTTTCAATGATAAAAACCAATGATAGCTATAACTGGCCTAAAACATCTACTTTCTTTGCAAAATTCAAATATCCAATTACAAACAGCCAATTCCAAAAAAAGGCGAATCGTCTTCTCCCTCCAATTATCGCCCGATTGCACTAACGTCCCTTCTTTCTAAGATCATGGAAACGCTGATAAACTATCAGCTCAAGAAATATCTCGAAGACCGAAAACTTCTTAATGACCGGCAGTACGGCTTTCGCAGCAACAGGTCCACTGGTGATTTCATGGTTTATCTCACCGAACAGTGGAACAAATCTTTACATCGTTTTGGAGAAAGTAAGATTGTTGCACTTGATATTTCAAAGGCATTTGATAAAGTCTGGCATCTTGCTCTTTTATCGAAAATGCTTGCTTTCGGTATCGATGAATCCCATCTTCGTTGGATTAGTTCAATACAAGTTGTACTAGACAGGTTCAAGTCTAAGAACCACAAAATAAATGCTGGTGTTCCCCAGGGCTCCGTTTTGTCTCCGACCCTCTTTCTCATTTTTATAAATGATCTCCTGTCTGTAACTTCTAATCCAATTAATTGTTTCGCTGAAGATAGTACTCTTAGCTTTTCATATTCGTTTCCAGATGCACATCCCTCGTCTTTGGATGTGGAATTGCAACGTCAAAATATGATAAGCTCATTAAACTCTGACTTAATCAGCATTGTCCAATGGGGAATTAAGAACCGTGTAGAGTTTAATACTTCGAAAACTCAATGCTGTCTGGTATCGTTGAAGCGAGATATACCCCCCTTGCCACTTTCCATGAGTGGCACTTGCATCAACGAGACCGAACATCTCGAGATTCTCGGTATGTGCATACTGACCACCTTTTGTGGAGCGAGCATATACGCGATGTCGCCAAAAATGCCGCAAGATGTTTGGGTTTCTTAACACGGTGCAAGAAATTTGTCTCCCCGTCTGATCTGGCTATTATCTATAAAACTTATATCCGTCCAAAGCTTGAGTACAATTCACATCTCTGGGCTGGTGCTCCAGCTACTTACTTAAGGGTGGCGTACGAATGGTCGACAAAAAAAAAATGTCGACTGGCCAACTGAAAACTTTACAGACTGTTAAAATGTCGACTGAAGTTTGATCGACAAAAAAAAGTTGCCCATTTTAATGTCGACTATAAAAATGTCGACTGAAAAGTTGTCGGTTAAAATGTCGACTGTTGTAAAGAAAAAAACAAGAAACTCTCTCTTTAATGTGGAAACTCAATTTTATTTTTAATTCAATGATATACAGTTATCTGAGATTTCACATGCATGCGGCGAATGTAAACATTAACAGTTAACCGAGAGTGACTTGTTGATCGACAGTGACAAAGTGAATGATGTTCACATGCATGCGGCGCCGCATGTATGTGAACATCATTCACTTTGTCACTGTCGACCTTTTACTAGTCGATATTTTCAAAATCGACATTATAAGAGTCGGCATTTTATTCGGTCGGTATTTTTATCAATCGACTTTTCGACAATCGACATTATAATGGTCGACTTTTTTAAATCGACATTTTAAAAATCGGCAAATCGTACCCAACCCCTTACTTAAGCTTCTTGGATAGAATACAAAAAAGAGCTGTAAGAATGATTGGTGATAGAGAGACCACTAACTCATGCACTTCATTGGGAACACCGATGGAACGTTTCGTGTCTCTCCTTGTTTTATGGTTACTTCTACGGTAATTGCTCTAGAGAAATAGCCAGTTGCATTGCTCCCCTTAAACAATTCAACCGTAATACTCGCGCTTCCAAGAATGCCCATCAGTTTATCCTCGAGCCCAACTTCGGGCGTACGCTCAAGTATAGAGAATTGTTCTTTAGCCGTTCTACGCGAATGTGGAACTCTTTTCCACACTATGTCTTTCCCGATCATTGCAATGTTCAGGAATTTAAGACCAATGTACACCGGTACCTCCTCTCCAACCCCTACCCTCTTCCCTAAAGCTCTCACTGTGTCTCTGGCATAATAAGGGTATAAAAACCCTTGATTGTGTGCATAATTTAAAAAAAAATCCCTTTTTTGTTCTACGAGGTAAAAAACACTCTCATTAACCGCTTAACCCATTTTCGCAGCTTCTGTCTAAATTCTTACAAGACACACACATACTTTCTGAATCCTTTTATGATATTGAAAGATTCCGCAAGCTCGTTGCCAACCTTGATCGCGCAGCGTGAATTCTCCATCATCATTGTGCAGCGAATGATCTTGACAGGGATGCCAAAACTAGACATAAATTTATACAGTTCGTGTCTGTAGATGCTGTCATACTCGGCCTTAAAATAGTTAAAAAAGTTGGTGTATATCGTCTTGGAAATCATAGGTTTTTTGCAAGGTCTCCCGAAAAGTGAACATTACATAGGTCGATGGTGTACTGTCTTGGTCTGAAGAATTAGATAGTTGACCATAAGCTTCACATGGCAGACAGAATCATGTAAGCTATGTAAAGGAGGCTGATCTTCCTTCTTCATGATCGGGCAAGAATGCTGAGTTTCCATTTATCGGGCATGAATTCTTCCGACCATATCATACAGATAATTTTGTGCATGCTCGTTGCCTGATGAATAGCACGGCTTTGTTGACCTACACTTTGATATTGCCTATTTCATTTCGTCTAGATTGGGTTCACGGCATTGTTGGCTATCGTCGTCGCATCCAATGAATGACTCTTGCCTGACAGCTGGATTCTGTTCGTCGTTGCCGTTAAACAGTCTACAGTCTTTCCAAATCCCCATCATAGACTGCGAATCTACTGTAATGTTACCTTGCTTATCTCTGCAGGCATCGGTTCTTGCTCAATGGCCTTGCGCTAGCTGTTTTTCCTTTCGGCAAAACCTCCGAACTTCATTGCTGCTGTTGGATGTTGGATCTCTCAACATCCTCGATCTGACGCTTCTCATGTTATTTTTCCTGAGAAGCCGGCGTTCCTCTCTCTTTGTAGATCTCAAGAGCAGTTCTTGTCCGCAGCGCTTGCTTACATTCTTCGTCAAACCAGGGATTTCACTTTGCTATGGCTGTGTGAAATCTTGCACATTTGAGGCAATATCTCTCAATGCTTTCTAACAATGTTGCCACTGATCTTTGATACTTGATGATGGGAGCATAGGACTTCCTCCTTAAGAGGTTACTTTACACTCGATCAGGGAAGGACCTGACGATCTCTTGCGATTGTAGCTGTCCGATGTCGAATTTTCTTGCAGCAATTCCTTGTTTTGGCCTTTGTCAGGATATTCGGTGCACTACCTTGGCTATGACGAGGAAGTGATCAGAGTCGATGTTGACCCCTCGGAAAGCTTGAACAACTAGAATGCTGGACAAGTGTCTTCCGTCGATCACAATGTGATCAATCTAGTTGACGGTTGATTGATCGGGAGGTCTCCATGTTCATTAATGGATGTTGAAATGTGGGAACAACATGCTTGCTTTCACAACATTTCGGCATTTCGGAAGGCGGTAATGTCTGCATCCCACGTGCATATTCGAAATTCGTTGTACTTCCTACAACTGCCTGTTTCGTCATCAGTATGTCCGTCCGTTTCTGAGGTCTGTTATGTCTCCGCTCCAACTTGCAGTATCAGGCAATTGATGTGCGATGTAAGAGAGCCGGAAAACCCCTGCTTCGAAGCCCCTTTGAGAAAACTGCGGAATTCTCTTACGCCCATTCACAACGTTTTTGTTCCTAGAAATTAGATAAATCGCAAGTACAAAAAAATACAAACAACAATTTCGCATCTGATTTATGATATCAAGTCAAAACTTTTGCTCTTTCTCCACTCTGCTGCATTTTTTCATATCTCCGTCCTAAAAGCAAACACAACTTCAAATAGGTGCATCCATAGATCTTCAGATTCAGATATGAAAAAGTATCCTTAATATTTTTGTCTTTTCTTCAACTTTAGATAAAAGTCAAAATATTGGCCTCTCTCCCGAGCTACTTGGAGACAGCAAGTAGGACAAAAATAAGAAAATCAAACTTTCCAATGTTTGTACAAAAATGCATTGCCATTTCGAGAGTAAGGATATAAATCCCAAGGAGCAAACAAAAAATTCGAAAAAAATGCATTCACAAAAAAGAAATCCTGACAATACGATTTTTTTCCTCCAGATTGAGAAACTAGAACATAGAAGGATAATTCTGTTGGCAGAAGGACTTTCTTCTTTTGCACAAAATAAATAAAATAAACTTCAAACAAATTTTATCTGCAACCAATTTTCATCACATTTTTACACTGATGGTTGTATTTTATGGACATGCACTGCTTCTAGCTTTAGTTTGGGGTCACATATTCTCTGCAGCGCCAGAGCGGGTAAGGAAGAATATCCTTTTGGCTATATACAGGAGTATAATTTGTTTTGCTACATTAGCCAAAAGGACTAATTTGTTTCGTCCTTTCGGTTTGACTTTTGTGTATGAGGGGAGTGGGTGTTGTTGGTTGTTGGGTCACTGGATTTTCTTTCTTATTCTTATTTTTTTTTTTTTTGCTCCTTCATGAGGATTTAACATGGCAACGCTTAAGTTTTCCGCTTGTTCGCTAGCTTTCATTGCAGCTCGTTGAATTTTTTTTAAGTGCCTGGCTTCCTTGTTAATATAATTCTTGTTTTCTGTTTTTATATTTCACTTTTTTTTTTAACAACATTACACGAAAAAGGTTTGTGTAGAGAATGAAGTTTTTCAGAGAATGTTTTCTTATACAGTGACAACCTAATTGCAAAGGAACTCTACTTCCATACATTTTTTTCTGTGTTTTCTAATTTTAGTCAAGGATATGTATGCGGCGGCGGCGTTGTTGTGTTAAGAGCTTTGGAGGAGTGGGGGCGGTGGTGGTGGTAGAGTGAAAAACACAAACAGCGGATGTGGAAGCGAAGAGTTCTCAGGAAATAACTAGGTAATCTTGACAGGCACTCCAAATGAATGGCTGGTAGTTTAGGAGGTATTCTTCGGAACAAACTTCTAGGTTGGGTCCTCGGCTTGGCTTGATGACTTGTTTGTGTTAAGTGTCATATACCAAACCGTTTTTATGTTTGTTTGACTGGATTTCCTGCTAAACGAAAGCAAAGTGTGTGTACTCCAGGACACTTAGATTCACGTCAGAGGACAATGGAAGCGACACGACAAATTTAAACGACTTTTAAGTGTATGTCGTAAGAATATTGAAGTTTTATGTTATAGGAATCTTAATGTTTGGTGATTTGAAGAATGATAAGAAAACCTTTATGTTAACAAACTATTCCTTTGACTAAACAACAACCAGAATTGCTATGGAACGAAAAAAGGCCAAGACACAAGATTCATCGGACCTATGCACATTCAAACAAGTGCAGACGAACATCCTATGATGTAGACGAATATGTTGGTTCTCTAACCTTCATTTAAGAAGATATCTGCATTTTGTTATAGTCGTACTTTTTATCAAGTGGTGAGGTATCGCTCGACGATTCCAGGGTTTGCCTTAAAAAGTTTTGCAAACTTTCGTTGGGTACAAATTATTTTTTATTACGATTTCCTTTCATTATGTTTGCAAGTTTTTGGTTTTGTAAGATATTTTTAAAGATTTTCCTTGCCGTAGTCACCTTCCCTGGACATGTTTAAGCCTGGCTCGTCTGGGATCACGTTCTCTCCCGCGTTGCAGCAGTCGCCATAGTTTTATGGTTTTCCACGGCTGGTTTGAGGAGTTCTCCGTCTGATCTCACGGCTTTTGTCGGCTGGTCTTACGGCTTTCGCCAGATTACGAACTTACGGTGGCGTTACAATCCAGGGTGGACTTGGGCCTTAACTAACAAATCTCTCCAGCCATCTTGGTCCCTATATAGCTGTCTCGAGTTTCGCACGCCTAGTTGGTTGAAGTCATCTTGAACTTGCGCGCGCCACCTGAGCCTTGATCTCTACTTACCCCTTTGGGGTAAATTCGAAGAATTTACGGGCAGTAGTATTGGTGTCTATTCTCTCCACGTGACCAAGCCATCTGCGTCTTTGGACAAACATTATTTAAAACAAGGTCAGTGTCGCTGTATTATAGCAGGTGCAGTTCGTGGTTAAATCTTCTCCTCCATTCATTCCGTTTGTGCACACAGAACCATAGATCTTCCGTAGAACTTTTCTCTGGAATCGGCTTAGGACGCTCTCATCCGTTTTTGACAGGGTCCATGATGCTTCTGTACTAAAGAGCAGGACGGCGATGATGAGGGTCTTATAGAGCATTGCCTTAGTTTTTCGGGAGAAGGCTTTACTTTCATTGTCCGTGATTATTGCGGAGTCAAAGTATACAAAGTCCTTGACTACCTCGCAATTATATGCGTCTATCGTGACGTTTTTTCCAAGACGTCGGTATTATGTGTCCTTTCTTGATGACAGTATATACTTTGTTTTGCCCTCATTGACCGCTAAACCCATTTTGCTGAAGTTCCATTCTCGCTCATGTTCTCTTCCAACGCATATTCTGCATCAGATGAGTTGGTGCATGTAACTTCCTAAGTCATCACCAGCTGCTTTGAAGACTTGGGCAGTCATGCCATCAGCTTCGACGGCCTTGTTGTTTTTAAGCTTAGATGCTATCTTCACAAGGTCAAGTAGACCGAAATCTAGGCTTGCGTCGTCTTCATTGAATTTTACAACGCAGATTGAACCATTCAATGAATACGACACAAGAATTTGATTCGTCATTGCCGTTGTACAGTGCAGAAGTGGTTCTTCGATACCTCAGCATTGACTGTGACTCTACTACGATATTTTCCTGTTTGTCTTTTGGAAGCAGTTAGTGCTCGGTAACCTTGAGTCATTCGTTCTACCTTTTGGTAAAACTTCCAAACCTCATTTCTGTTTTTTAGTCTCTCAACATCCTCGATCGATCGTTTTTCATGCTCCCTCTTTTTCATTCTGAAAAGCTTGTGTTCTTCTTTCTGCTTCTGCTCGTAGAGCTACCGAGATGATCTCATCCTCCTGTGCAGCGCTACTTTATATGCTCCTTTCTTGGCTGCATGCACCTGACTGCATTCATCATCAAACCAAGGGTTTCATTTTGGTGGCCACGTGAAACCTAGCCCATCAGAGGCAGCATCCCTAATAGCTTCCGATACTGCCACTGGTTCTCAATTTCTTGCGATTGTCGCCGTCCGACGTCATTCTTTCCCCTAGCACCCTAGCACTTCCTGTTTTTGGCTTTGGTCGAAATATCAGCTGCTCTACTGTGGCTACAACAGACACCTCGTCTTATGTCGATCGCAATATGATCAATCTGGTTGACGCTTGATTAGTCTGGAAACCTCAAGGTCCCCTTTTGGAAACGCGTACTTGCTACTAAAATGTTTCGCCCTGCTGCAAAATCTTTGTTTTTTGACTATTTCACAAAAGATGTCCTCTCTTCCTAGTTTTGCGTTAAAATCTCCTTAGAAGATTGCTCGTATGTCTTGTCGACGAACTCGTAGAACTTGTCTTTGGTGTCGTCATCTTTCTCTTCTGTGGGGGCGTGAGGTCGTATTAGGCTTATGTTGCCGAATTTAGCCTTTCTGCGTTGACAGCTCTGAAGTTTAGGACAAGCTGCCTAAGCCTGCCTCCAACGACAAGGCTACATCCACACAGATGCTGTTTTTGTTCTCTATAGCATTCGCCGTAGTATCTAATTATCGCAGTTTTTCATCTTACTTTTGCCCGACCCATCCCATCATATTTCCTGGATGGCCAGGTCCTTATTTTAACTCCAAGGGCAAAGAGCCGGATAAACCGCTTTTTATCGGCTTGGGCTCCAAATATGTCCAAGTAACAAAAAGTCTTCGATAGTAGTTTTCGCGCTTTTTCCAGCTGAGGTATTCGACTGCCGGTGGTCACTGTAGGACTTGGTAGACAGAGGTTGTTGAGGACGTTTAGGTCCTCATGAGTGCACTGATATCTCTCATATCTACCATTTGACGCACTGCTTTCGCCGGCTGGTCTACGTACTACTCCGGCTGGGCTTACGGATTACTCCAGTCGGTCTTACAGCTTTTGCTGGATGGTTCACGGATTACTCCTGCTGGTCGTAATACGGATTACTCATGCTGGTCTTAATACGGATTACTCCGATAGGTCTTACGAAATGAACTCCTTGTTCAATGTCACTTGACTGTTGGCTGTTATTTTAACCGGACATCAGCCTAAGGTGCATGTCCCGAGATTTTTG
>CAKKXW010000001.1:91755607-91774635 GCA_920937365.1 Sphaerophoria rueppellii
TTCAACGGGTCCGAGAACATCTGCATGAATGATCTCACCAACTTTGTCGGGTCGATCACTTCTGGACTTGAAGGGAAGTCGGTGCATCTTACCAACAGCACATCCATCACAGAATTCTTCTATACATTCAGGAACACTGATATTAAGCTTTCCAAGGATCTTCTTTACATGCCGCTTATTTTGGTGAGCAAATCTTTCGTGGTATACTTGAAGTGTTTCTTTAACCTTTGAAATGAAGATCTGTTCTGCTTGCGATGGTTTTAAAACTTTAATTCTAAGAACGTAGAGCTCATTTTGAAGATATCCAATAACTGCTACCTTACCATCGCTATTCTTGATTACAACTCTTTTGTCATTCATAGTTGTTGTGAAACCATTGCGAGCCGCTGCTTTCACAGAAAATAACTGTGCACTTGCATCAGGAACATACCAAACTTCTTTAAAGTTGCATCTTTCCACACACCTTCGATGTTTGCCTGAATTCGAATGCTCCCTTTTCCATATGCCTGCATTGTGACATCCTGTTTTCCTAGACAAATTACTTCAGGTACATCAAATCGCATGAATGACTCAAAGTGAGATTTGTTCGGTGTAATATGCCTAGAAGCGCCACTATCACAATACCATTGGTCTGTACTTAGGAAGTTTCCATTCGTTGCATTCAAGGAATATGCAATCAGAGCGTTAGGTTTCTTGATATGATTGTGTCTTGCTTTATTTAGTGGACACTCAGCTGCCCAGTGCCCTAGTTCCTTACATTTATTGCACGGAAATTTCATTTTCGCGCGCTCCATTTTGACTGAATTTATCTTTCCTGGTGGCTTTTTCTTGAAGCTACCTCTGGCAACTAGTGCTGTACTATCACTTGAACTTGTAGTGATTTTCTTAATTTCTCAACTTTTCTATAAGTAAGTTGAGGGTTTGCTTCTCTGCAAAAATTGTGTCCCACAAATCTCTGAAATTATCAAACTCTTTGCCAAGAGTTGACATGATTCGACCAATCAGAATCCGTTCAGAGAGTGTATTTTCTTTATGTTTGGTTAGCTCATCATTGATATCCACAAACAACTTTTGCAATTTCGCAATATGTGCACTGATGTCCTCTTCTTCTTGTTTTCTCGCTTGGAAGAAGCTATCTATCAGCATATTGAATCTTTGTATGCTGCTTCTTTCGTAACGAGCACACAATTTATCCCAAATATCCTTTGAATGTTCACATGTTAGGACGAGTTCAGCTATTGGCGAGCTTAGTGATGCGGCAATCAAACCAGCAGCTTTCGCATCTTCTTTCAACCAATCGCTTAGTTTCTTCTTTTGTTCTGAAGATGATGTTGCATTCACTTCAGGACGTACGTTCTCTCCACAAACAATTTCCTTTAGATCATACGCACGGAATAACATTCCCATTTGCCATTTCCATTTTTGCCATTCGCTTGGACCTTCAAGCTTGTCCACAGAAATCTTGACTTCATTAGGCATTTTCTGTGTTCAACAATTCTTTTCTTCTGAAATTCTTTTTTATTAAATTCTTTTCTTCTTGTCCAGTTCACACGAGCCTGGGCCCATAACCTGTTAAAGGCTCTTGAATTTGAGCTGCTAATGAAAAGACAGAATCTCAGAAAAAACAATAAATAATTAATTTATTGAAAACAAACGTTCCTTATGATCTCAAGTTTTCATCAGAAGTAATATAAAAATATTTTCAATATCATTTGCTTGATAAAAGTATTCTAAAAATTACAAAACTTAGTGATGTGTTTTATCCTGTTTCAACAGACTTGACCAAGCTATGCTACTTCCACCAAATTGGAACACATATCCACTTGTTGATTTTCTGTCTTTTGCATCGCCAGCCCAATCTGCATCCACATAACAAACTAATTCTCTTTGATCATTCGAATTAATGCGAAGTGATTTGTCGATGCTTTAGACTTCATTAAGTACACCACTGTATAACGAGAGAAATCATCAATAAGAGTTAAGAAGTTCCTGTTACCACTAGGAGTAGCTGTCTCCATAGGGCCACACACGTCTGAGTGAATCAATCTCAAAGGTTCTTCTTCTCTTGAAAGTCTTACTGGAAATTTTGACTGTGTCAACTTGCCTTTAATGCAGTGTTCACCAATAATTTTGTCACTGTTCTTCTTAATATTGATGCCAGTGGCCAGTCCTTCCTTAACAAGCCTCTCAATAGCTGCAGGGTCTCCATGTCCAAGTCGACGATGCCATTGATGAAGAGATAATGATAAACATTCAGCGACACGAATAGATTCAAAAGAATGGCCAGTTTGCAACTTATATAAACTACCATCACTCGTTGCTTGTGCAATCGCCTGTGATTCCTTAATGACTTGACATGTATTTTCTTTAAAAAAAATCTTGTGTCCACAATCAGCTAATCGGTGTACAGAAAGTAGTCCTCCATCAAGTCCAGGTACATACAAAACATTTTGTAATTTAATCTTCTGTGAGGTTCCATCAGGTTGTAAACAATTTAACCAACCATAACCAATTCCTGATGCCATTACTGATGATCCGTCTGTCAAGTATATTCTGGTGTTGTCACATTTAAGATTCGTAAAAAATCCTTTATCATTCGTCATATGACTTGTGGCTCCGGAATCAATGTACTAGTCCACAGATTTAGATTTTGTTCCAGTACGTCCTTCTCTTGAAATTGCTGCTATTGATGACTTCATAACCTTTCTCTTTTGTAGATAGGATTTGAATTTACAACAATCATTTTTCAAATGACCTGGTTTCTTGCAAAAATTACATGTTCTTGTTTCTTTCTTGAACTGCTTTTTGAATCCATTTGACACCATTGCTATTTCTTGTTCTTCAAAACCTCCTCGAATCTCGATTCGTCTTTGATATTCATCTAACATCTTCCCTGTTACGTACTCGATAGTCAGATCGGCTTCATCTTTACCTTCAAGAGCGGTAATAAGACCCGAATATGACTCCCCTAAACTGATGAGTAAAACTGCAACAACTTCTTCATCATCGAGAGGTTTTCCTGAACTTCTGAATAGACCAACTATTCGCATTATTGAGTCAATATGGTCACTCATTTTTCCTTCACTATAATGAATGCCGAAGAGGTTTCTTCTTAAATAAAGCCTTCTTCCATAAGTTGACCTCTCATACTTCTTCGATAAGGCTTCCCAAATATTACATGCATACTCCAGATGAGCAATATGTATTAATTGAGCATCCTCAACGCTCAATGTAATAATATATGCCTTAGCTTTATTATTTTTTTTTCTCGATTCATCGGAAACTTCAGTTGGTTTTTCTTTATAAACCACATCCCACAGCTCATCTCTGATTAGAATTGCTTGCATCTTCGTTTTCCAAAAGATGTTGTTTCCACCATTTAGTAAGGAAATATTTGCTTTCAATTCCATTTTTCTCAAAATTGATTTATTTGCCTCAATATAATTAATTCCTTATTTCCAGCCACAATGCTAGGCCCATAACCTTTTAAATTGGTCCTTAATAAAATAATATAGTTGTTTTCGTTTTGAAATGTTTAATTTGAATAAATTGAAAATATAATTTTCTTACGTATGAAAACAAAATTACTTAGTAATCATAAGAACGAATAACTAAAATTAAACTAGCTGAGTGTAATTTTAAAATTAACGAAACAGCCTGAGCTTTTAATTAATTTTCTCTAGTTTACCATTGGGACCTGCGCGAGATCGTTAAGTTCTTCAACAACCGTGTTTCCTGAGTAACGGAGTCGATTAGATTAGAGGCCACTAACATGATTCTAACATCGTTCCTGAATCAAGGCCATATTAACTTTCTCCTGAGAAATGTAAAGCAAAAGGACGTACGTTGCTGCTTAAGCATGATACAGCTTTTGACTTCCCCTTGACCCCCAGTTCCAGCAAAGATATAGCCCTCATACCTGTCGTTATCTGATGCCGTCATCATAGCCTTGAGATTTTATTTCCTTGCCAAAATGTTCCTATCTTTATCATAACGACTTACTATGGGAATTTGAAGTTCCATCGGTTCCCTTTTCTTTTCAGCCCCTTGCTTGACTGTCTCTTCCAATTTTACTCTTTTTTATATTCCCGCCTGCGCTTTTTCTTTCCTAGCATTGGTCGGCTGTTTCATGCTGGAAATTGTCTGAACTTTTCCTTTGTCATTCCGAGCAATCGAGTTATTACCAGCCCGTTCACAGTTTATATTTTTAAGGATAGACCTAGATGAAGCCGCATCGTTTGAGTGCAGTAACTGTCTCTGGCATCTGCCGCTCGTACTTCTTCTGCTTTGCGTCTCGAACTAAGAGCTGTCCGGTACTATGACGAATCTTTTAACGGATCTATATAGTTTCTGCATTTCCCCGAAGTTTTTAGGAGGGTGCAGTAGAATTCAGCGTAGTGTAATCTTGATTCGTGTGAATACCTTACCACTATTAGCGAACAATTATAAAGCGCACTATCAAAGGTCAGCAACTGGACCAAGCAATGCGGTCTTAATGTAAACCCCCTTAAAACAGAACTGGTTCTTTTTACAAACAGAAGGAAAATCCCTCCGTTTGCATTACCAAAAATAGATAACACCACACTAAAAATCTCCGACCGAGCGAGATATCTCGGAGTTATTTTGGACAAAAAAACTGAGCTGGGGTCCAGATATTCAAGAAAGATATAAGAAAGCCACGATCGCACTCTACTATCATGCAACAAGATTCTGGGTAGAAATTGGGGACCAAACCAAAAAATAGTCATGTGGATGTACACTGCCATTGTCAGACCGATTCTAACGTATGGCAACTTGGTTTTGTGGAAAGCGCTGGAGAAATCCACGAATTTAAAAACACTTACCAAAGTACAAAGAATGGCTTGCATCTGTACTAGTGGTGTGATGAGGACTACCCCAACTGCGGGTTTAGAAACGATCCTCAATCTCCCCCCAATAGACCTATTCGTCCAAGAATCGGCAGCGAACAGCGCCCTCAGGCTCAGCCAAACTAACTAACTGGAAAACTAGCCAGAGCGGCCACGCATCTATTCTTACGAAATACGTAGATACCAATATCTGCACAGATTATATGACCCCCTACTTAGATTTCAACAAATCTTTTAGTACTAGGTTCCCCAATAGACTTGATTGTGAAAATAGTGTGCCCTACACTAACGACTCAACCATTACCATCTACACCGATGGTTCTAAAATCGATACTGGAGTAGGTGCAGGCTTCAACTCCGAAAGCCTCGACCTTGCCAAATCATTCAGGCTCCCCGACCATAGCAGTGAAAAACGCTGCTAAACATATATCAATGATGGCGATATCACACGCGGACATCACTTTTTTCATAGATAGCCAAGCAGCAATAAAAGCTCTCTCTCTGCCACCCAAATCAACTCGAAGCTTGATTCTTACTGTCGCGAAGAGCTAAAGGTTCTTGGCACACAGCATAACGTAAGTCTCTGCTGGGTTCCTGGCCATAGTGATGTACCAGACAACGAAAAGGCAGATGAACTTGCAAGAGAAGGCTCTACACTGGAACCATCTCTCATAGACCATCATACAGGAATCCCGTTATGTGAAATGAAACATAAAGTCAGTAAGATCATCAATCAAAAATCCAACAACAGATGGAATCTCCTAGAAACCTGTGTTAACACCAGGAAGCTATGGCCTAGATACGATAAGAAAAGATCCGATTGGATTTTAACTCTTAACAAACCCTTCCTAAGATCCCTTATCGGCATTATTACAGGACACAACCTACTTGGCAACCATAAGAAGAAGATGGGGCTCAGGATGACCTTTGTAGGGGCTGTGGTGATGAGAATGAGCATGAAGACACTGCTCATTTTCTCTACCACTATCCTTCGCTCTGTCTCACCAGGAAAAAACAACTCTAGGCAACTTCTTCTTCAATGAACAAGAGAAACTATCAGAACTGCCAGGCGAAAGCTTACTAAACTTTGCCTTCGAACCACATGATTCATAGGTTAGTTTCTTTTCAGGAAGTTACAACACTTCAGGGTACCACAATGGATCTACATTGATCTAAGTGTGATGGTGGCAACATCAACTATCAGCCCGCTAAACCTAACCTAACCTAACCTAACCTAATCTTGATTCGAGTCGATCAGTAGATCGTCCTTGGTTTGACTTACATGGAGGGATGTCTGTTCGAGGATTCCGTACTTTAAATAGTCAGACTATGCAGAGCAGAATGGAGGTCTACGGAGATTTGTTCAGAGGAAAGCATACCCGACGAATGCATCCTCAGTATCGGTTGCCCTATCCTCGGACGGGAGTTAATCTGAATTGCATTTACAACAGATGCAAAAGCCTCCGAAACATCGCCTGCAAGATCTTGTGTCCAGTGCTGTGTGAACGTTTGAAGCCTTTCTTCAACAACCTGATAGTCCTTATCAGTCTTGTTTCAGTCCTGGGAACTATGTAGAGCAATGTCTAGATTTGGCATCCCAGAAAAACTTGTACTTCTGTGTTAGATGACAATAGATAACTCACCCTGTTTCATCATGATCGAAAAAAAAACCTTACGGACGCATTTGATTTCAGAAAAGGTTTTAGACAAGGCGATGCGCTGTCAATATTATTCTTGAAAAATGCAAATTGAATGGTTCCGTATAGCTGGTGGAATTTCGTTCGTCATCGCCATTAAAAAAGTGACATTTCCATATTCTCAGCTCTGATTTTCGTATAATGTTCCCATAATAGCATCTGCTTGACAAACCAGGGGTTTCGTTGAGTTGGCCATGTAAATCCTAGCACTTTAGAGGCGGCATCTTTGATGGCTGCTTGATAGTGTTGCCACTGGTTTTCTACATTTTAAGCTAGCAGCAAAGGACTTCTGAGGAGATTTTCAGAGACACGATCTGAAGACGATCTAGCAATCTCTTGCGATTGTAGCCGTTTAACGTTGAATTTCCTTCTAGCATTTTCGCGTGTTGGCCTTGATCAGGAAGTTCGCATTCAAACCTTCGCTACAAAAAGGTAGTGGTCCGAAACGATGTTGGGACCTCAGAATGTGCGGACATCTTGCATGCTAGAGAAGTGTCGTGTGTCGATCGCAATGTGATCAATCTAGTTGACGGCTGATTGTTCAGGAGTTTTTCATATCCCGTTGTGAATATCGCATACTTGCTACCATTACGTCTCGCCCCGCAGCGAAGTCGGTTAGCCTAAATCCGTAATCGGAGATGGTGTCGTGTAGGCTATGTCGTCCTATTATTCCACCAAAAATTTCTTCTCTGCCGAGCCTAGCATTAAAATCTCCAAGGACAATTATAATGCCATAGCTAGGGCAGGATCTGTCTTTGGTCTTTACATCCTTACATTTTAGGCTTATATTTGTGAATTCAGCCTTGATGCGGATTGTCCTGATGCGCTTATTCACTAAGTTGAACGTCAAGACCTCCTCCTAGGTTGAGTCCCAACCATAAATCGACATCCAAATAGACGCTGATTTTGTTAACGGTAATAGTCGCCATAGTAAATGTCAGAATTCTTCATTTCTTATAGGCCCGGACCATACCATCGCATTTCTTGGATGGCGGTTACATCTGCTTTATGGCAGTCAAGGGCTTCCGCTAATTGTTCGGCTGAATGTGGTATGATAAGGGACCTACCGTTCCGAGAGCAAAACCAAAATTCGTTGTCCTAAAATCGTTTGCGTGGTTCGTCATCATTAGTTACATCCGTATCCGAGGCTTGTTATTGTTTCTGAACAATATTTTCTCTATTTGACTGGGCAGTTACCCTGACTCACGACCTCCAACCTGGAGCCAGGTCTTTAGTTTGAATCTTAGACGAAGAGCATCTGTTGAAAAAGGAGGCATTCCTTAGTAGACCTTCTTCCCTCTCTCTCTCTCTCTCTTGCCACTGGGGTTAGAACGCAAGCTTTGGCTGAGGTAGGAGTGGATAGACAGAGGTTGCTGTGGACGTTTATATGCTCTTGAGGGCACTGTGCCTACGCTTCGATTATCCTCACACTGCATTTGATGTAAAAGAAACGTATTAGACAAGGCGAATTGCGCGTTATGAGGATTTTTTCAACTTTAATCTTGAAAAGATTGTGCAAAACTCAAATTTTTTTAGCAGAGTTGAATTAAACGACTTGATTGTATGATAGTAAACGAAAGAATAATTATTTTATTGAAAAATATTTTCTTTATACATTATAGTCAAAACTTGATTACTTAGAAATTTTGATCGCAGGAATTAACTTAACAAGTTTTCCAACACCTTCACTCGAACAAAATTTACCTCAAACATATGTTTTTAGAACAGAAATTATGTTTTTCAGTAAAAACTGGTTTAGTTAAATAATCTGCAACCATTAATTCAGTTCCAATTCCAATGAAAGAGATAATGTTCATGTTCTTCTTCTCACGAATAAAGTGATGTCGAACATCAATATGTTTGAACCTTGATAAGTTCTTGCTTGTCGATGCCAGGTGAACTGCACTTTTGTTGTCGCATATTCATGACCGAGTTGTCAAAATTATAGTTCAGTTCAGATTCGAGGCCACGAATCCACATTGCTTCTTGAGTTGAGGCCGAAAGTGCCATATATTCGGCTTCTGTTGTGGATAATGCAACAGTTGGCTGATGTTTTGTCGCCCAAGACACGGCACCACCCTGTAAGAAACATACGTATCCTGTGACAGATCTTCTTTCGTCACAATCGCTTGCCCAGTCAGAATCAGAATATATTCTAAATTCAGGATTTCCATTTCTTGAAAATTTCAGCTTGGCTGATTTTGTTCCTTTCAGATATCTGAAGAGTCTCCTCACAGCAGTCCAATGTTCTTTGCCTGGACAGTTGTTGAATTTGCTTAATTTGTTGACTGTAAAGCAAATATCCGGTCGAGTGCACTGTGCTGCGAATAATAAGCTTTCAATTGCTTGCTGATAAGGAATCTAAGCCATTTCGGTTTCTTCTTCTGAAGATTTAGGTGAAATCTCTTTTGTCAGTTTTATGTTGATATCCATATTAGAGATGTTCTTAAATCTTAAGAGTGATTTTTTATGAGCGGTGATCACTGTGAGCAGTTTACAAAAAGAGCAGTTTAAAGTAGCAGCTATTTGATCACTCTTAAATGAGCAGTTTATATTGAAAAAGGACCGACAAATGTACATATTCTATTCTTACAAAAATTTGTTTACGCTATCAGATATACCTGCACACATTTTTTCATTATTTAAGGAAAATTATGGTAAAATTATAATGAGCCCCCAAGCTCAAGTGCTCACTGGTCACTGCCTCTTGCGAGAAGCTTTCTGCTCACTGCTTTTCTGCTCATTTGTCATTTCTTATTTTCTAACAGCTTTTCTGCTCTATTTTCTACTCTTATAAATGAGCAGTGAGTAGATGAGCAGAAAGCATTGAGCAGAAAAACAGTGAGCAGAATAGCAGTGAGGAGAAAAGCAGTGAGCAGAATAGCAATGAACAGAAAAGTAATGAGCAGGTTGGAAGTGCGCCGTTGAGTAATGAAATAATATAGTTACACATTCGGTATTGGTTTTAAGTGAAGGGAAAAACACAATTCAGAGAAATAAATCTTCACTCTACTCTCCACTTGAAAGCAATACCGAACATGGATCATTCAATAAAGCATTGATGTATTATTCCAGTATTTTACTGCTCACTGCCATTCTGCTCACTGCTTTTTTGTTCATTGCTATTCTGCTCACTGCTTTTATGCTCACTGCTCAGTGCTCATCTGTTCATTGCTATTCTGCTCACTGCTTTTCTGCTCACTGCTTTTCTGCTCACTGCTATTCTGCTCACTGTTCATTTAATCACTGAGCAGTTTAAAGAGCAGTGAGCAGTATAGTAGTAACATTGAAGAGAAATCACTCCTGCTCACTGCTCAGTGGAATAGCAGAGTGATTAATAGCAGCTATCGCAATAGCTGCCTCACCACTGATAGGAGTTGCTACAGGATTTGACTCATCCATGTTAAATTTAATCAGCATCTCAGATATATATTTTTCTTGATCTTGATAAATTCTATCTTCGTCACGTGAAATCTGAATTCCTAAACAATTCTTCGCGATTCCCAAAAACTTAATTTTGAACTCTTTCATCAAATTAAGTTTCAGATTTTCATAAAATACCGTTACGTTTGTGAAGATTAGGATGTCATCGACATAGGTTGCTAGAAACGTCATGGCCTTATCCTTTCGATGAAAGTACATATATGCAAGGATCAACTTGCAAACGCTTCAATTCAAGTTTTTGTAGGACTCGATCCAATTTGGTGTTCCAAACTAAACTTGATTGCTTAAGTCCATAAACAGCTTTATTCAGTTTCATCAATTGACCTTCCCTTCCCATCGAAAACCCCTTCGGGTTCTCAACATAGATGTCTTAAGTTAACTCACCTTGGAGAAAAGCAGTAATAGCATCCATTTGTTCAATTCGCAAATCAAACCTTACTGACAATGCTATTAAATACCGGATAGAAGAGTACCTTACAATCGGTGAATAGGTTTCTTCATAGTCAATACCTTTCTTCTGTATGAAACCTTTCACCACCAATCGAGCCTTGTATCGTACATTATCCATCTCAAATAGCTTCTTCTTGAATACCCATTTCGTCTTGATAATGTTGGCTCCAGCAGGCTTGTCAGCACATTTCCAAGTATCATTTTCCTCAAATGATTTCATATCACTCTGCATCGCTTCTATGCATTTTTCTTTGTCATCTCTGGATAACATTTCTTCCAAGTCTTCGGGATCTTCCAAGATGTTGACCGTCTCAGCATTGTAAACTACTCTTGGTAATTTTGAGTTTCCTTCGCTTCGGCATGGGAAAGCAGATTCTCCAGCTCCTGGCAGGTCTGGATTATCTTCACCTATCTGCTCATTGCCCACATCAGATTACATGCCCAACGTTGAAACAAGATCTTGAGTTTCTAATGACGTTGTCAAAGATAGTTAAATTAAACGACTTGATTATATGATAGTAAACGACAGAATAATTATTTTATTGAAAAATATTTTCTTTATACATTATAGTCAAAACTTGGTTACTTAGAAATGTTGATCGCAAGTTTAAACTTAACAAGTTTTCCAACAAATTTCAACACGACTGTTAAAAGTACAAAAATTGTCATTATTTTCAGCGTTTTTCTCGCTATAGAACTATGCAGTTTTCGCCAAGGACTAAAAGCCTTATTAGTCATAGCAAAAACTCTCATTAATTAACGAAAGCAATAAATTTTGGCTGCCTTTACAGTAGCGCATTCTGCAAATCCGATTTTACAAGATCTGGTGATCTGAAAAGATTAAATTGTAGCTCCAAGGAATCGCTTGTGCTCAAATATATACAAACCCATTTTGACATATTGCCTAAATCAGATAAAGTCTCAAAAGTTGCTTTGTTGTTCTTATATTCAAATAAACAAACATTTCGAAGAATACTTCGTTCTCCCTGATTCTCATTAAATCGAATTTCTTTAAACTTTCTTTTGGTATAGAATTTACTGCCGATCCCAATGTTCATAGTTTATTGTTAGAAATGTTGTTCAAATGCTTAAAACTTGAATATAACAAGTTCAATTTCAACATTTGTTTCTAGGATTTTATTTTAAAAGAGCAATACAATTTCCAAATCAAATCCCCTCTCCACACAGTCGGGTAGTCCCCTCCATTACATTAATGATCCAATAAATATCTAATTTCTCTACCCCAAACTAATTAAAATCAAAATAACATGCAAACACAGGACCAAAAAAAATATAAAACTGTGAATTCAGCTCAAGTGAGCGAGCACAACCAAAAACTATCAAAATCATCCATTAAAAAAGCGAAGCAAAAAGTAAACATCACAAAGAATTCCCATCTGCAGCTGCATCGAAGGACGACAATGATGATGTGACATGCACTCTTGGTGACGATGATGATGATGTTTGTCAGGACAATGACAAGAAGAACGACGAAAAAAATATTGAAGTGAAAATGTCTTGCGGTTTTAAAACAAAGAAAAGAAGAGAAAAAACTAACAAACAAAAAGAAAATGAAAACTTTAAAAAAATAAAAAAAGAACATGAGCTGTGTCTCTGGAACCTTCGTCAAAAATGCAAAGTGAAATTGTTTGTCAAAACTTATAAGGAAACTAGTAAGGGGGTGGCCACAACACCGCCACCACAGTTGCGCTTAAACTCGTTGTGGCTTAGTTGTTGGACGCTTAAAGTGATAATGAAGAAGAAGATAAAAAAAAAGGTGTTTTGCATAAAGTGCGGGTGAATTTAGAGAAATAAGGAACAAAAAGGACACTTTATGAAATTCCCATGCAGATGATATTCCTCTATGGATTTCATTTTATAAAATAGATTTGGAAAGTTTGCACTTAGAAGGACGCACCAGTACTTTCTGTGCCACTCAGCACTGGATAATGTCATCTATTGGCGTTGCGTTGTTCGCCTTTCGAGACTATCATCAGACCCATGAGAGAGTATGGAAATACCTATAAACGATTTTTTTTTCGATTTTGCCTTTTTTCTTCCTCGCACCTCTAAGTTTTGAAGATTTTTCTTCTTTTTGAGTTTCCAAACGCCAAATGTCTTCGTTGTGGAATTCCTCTGCAGCGCACGGTGCACAATCACTAAGAGAATCATTTTCTCTTTATCGCCCGGCCACACTTTGCGGAATATCAAACGATAATAGTGGCAACAAGTTTTTCGTTTTCACTGCTTTATTTTTTTCTGTCATTTCTGAAAGCGCCACCCTGTAGAATAGCAATTATGAGAGAATTTTTCGATTGAATTAAGTGAGAGTGCGGTTCGTGTTGATTCGCAGTTGGAATCACTTGGGTAAGTTTCTTTTCTTCTTCTTTGGAAGATTCTTTTTTGCGGTAGTTTCTTCGAGATATGCAAAATAGCAGATGCAGTTTCGAAAGATTGGCTGGTTTATGGAAGAAGAATAAATGCAGAAAGAAAAAAAGTGGAAAAGAGCACTAAGAGTTGAAGTTTTTTTTTTTTGTGGATGGTAACAATAGTTAAAACTTTTGTTAAGTGGAAAATTTTGCATTAATGAATTATGATTATTGATTTTATTTTTTTAAAAGATGTTCCAAAGAATCTTAAAGGATTTTAAATTGTGAAAATAATTTGGTGTTAGATTAATTGATTTTCAAACATTTTTCTAAATGAGATTGTGTTGAGGATTAGATTTAAATGACTGATGACTTGACTAGGGCACCGCTTGCCTATACTGGCTTAAAGAGTCCTTGCTGATAGCCTGAAACGTAGCTGGCAATAAACTACAGTAAAACCTTCTAGTGACGTAAAGTCAAATGAGTCTCGCATTGACAGCGACTCTTTGAAGTCCAGTTCCAGATTTACGGAATTTTCGACAGAAATGAACAAAACTTACTCCATTTAATGTATAATAGCTTTATTACCTAGTATAAGTTAGTAACAGGCTCCAGGGTCGCCACGTCAGCCACGTCGACAAATTGTGAGGTTGTCAAGCTCTAAATCAAAAAATTCATGGGAAACTCGAAAAATTACATGAGTTTCATCTTGTGTTGTTATAGCCGACTATTCCCTTCATTGATTCCAAATGTTCTTTTATTTTTATTTTCACCATACCCTACACTTAGAAAAAACAAGAGAGAATTGAGATGGTGTTTGGTAAAAAAAAAACATTGAGTATCGTTAAACTACTAGGAATAGTGGCGCAGTGACCAAGGAGTCACTATATATGTAGCGACTAAGGAGAACCTCAATGAAAATGTGGTTTGGCGATATTAGACTCAAGGCACGTTATATTCCAAGGCGAGCCGCAAGATCCCATCAATTCTACGAGCAAGCCCAATTGGCCATGCTATCTGGCCATGCTATCGTGCCTGCTGGCAGCGCAACACTTAACATAGACCAAAATGCTTGAGATCCCGTGGATCAAGGGTATAATGGTGTACTAGCATACGATCGTACATAGTTGAATAGGAAAAGCTTAAATACTGTTAAAAGTTCTAGCCCTATAATTCGGTTTGGTGTAATTTAAGAACTCATTTGAGTTCTAACTTGTTAGTGTCCGTAGCTTAGTGGTTAGGTGCGTTGGCTGCTAAGCAGAACGTCGTGGGTTCAAGTCCTACCTGGGCCCATAGTTTTCATTTCATCTTTCACGGGCACTGCCTCTTGCGAAGAACTGACAAAACTTCCAAGAGTATCATCTGTCATGAAAAAGTGCTTCTCAACTTTGCCGTTCGGAATCGGTGTAAAATTGTAGGTCCCCTCAATTCTTCACACGCACCTAGAGAATTGTTGATGAGAGTAAGCCACTTAGGCCTTGGCTCTTCAAGAGCTGTCGCGCCACTCAATTTATTTTTATTTGAGTTCTAACTTAGATACAATAAAACACCCGAATTCGAAGGTCTAGTACCTTAAAACTCGGTTTATTATACGATTATGGATACAATTTTTGATGAATTCCTATTTACGAAAGTTGACTTTGAGTACGATTCGAATTTCTTTAAGAACGGCGTATTTATCGAATGGCAATACGTGAGACTATTATTACATGGGACGATACCGATTGGGAAGAATGGGTATAACGGTAAATGAGGAAAAAATCAAATATATGCTGTCTTCGAGGAAGGACACCAAACACCGACGGCTCGGACAGAACGTCACAATAGACGCATACAACTTAGTAGTAGTATAAGAGTTTGTCTATCTAGGCTCCGCTATAAACACGGGCAATAGCACCAGCGCCGAGATCAGACAAAGAATAGCTCTTTCTAATCGCTGTTTCTATGGCCTTAGGAAGCAATTGAGTGGAAAAGCGCTCTCTCGAGCAACTAAGGTAAAATTGTACAACACCCTCATCATCCCAGTCTTGTTGTATGGTGCAGAAGAATGGACCTTGACAAAATCGGATGAAAATGCCTTAGGCTGTTTCGAGAAGAAAGTTCTTCGGGTCATCTTTGGCCCCGTGTGCATTGAAGGGGAATGGCGAAGAAAATATAACAGCTAACTCTACGGGTTCTACAACGACATGAACCTAGCCAGAAGGGTACAGGTCCAGAGATTCAGATGGCTCGGTCATTTAGACCGAATGGACACCAATGCTCCGGCCCGGAAAGCCTTCGACACTATACCCGAGAGACGTAGGAGGAGAGGAAGACCGCGATTCAGGTGGCGCACTCAAGTGAAAGAGGACATCAATCAACTTGGAGTGAAAAACTGGAGACAGGTAGCTTAGTACCGAGCTGGCTGGCGGAGACTGTTGATTGAGGCCCAAGTCCACAACGGACTGTAGTACCACCTTCAGTTAGTGAGACACAGATTTTTTTCGGCGCTTCCGGTTAACAAAGCAACAGCCCACGCATAGAAAATTAGAAACATCACGATTTCCAAATATTCTTAAAACTAAGTTCTAACTTTAGACCGTGACTCACTAGATCTAGTTTTTAGAGAATTTGTGAAAAAATAAGGCGTTAAATGCCTAAGTTGGGATTCGTTCTACTTTGTGTGCATTTTTAACAAAATCAACTCATATTGAGTGTAGATTAAGCTAAGCATAGTAAATAGCATAAAGAGCTTCAAGTCTTCACGTAATATTCTTTCAAGGATTAATTCTACTTTTTCAGCAACCTGCAATTTTATTAGAGAGATACAAAATCCATTCTTCTTAATTCTGGAGAAGAAAGTTATATAGTTTATAATAAAAAAAATGGGCGCAAATATTTGACTCGCCTGGGGCGCCAAGATGGCTAGGCCCGGCTCTGACTGCGAAAGGTATAATTAACTCTTAAGCACCTTCTTCTCCTACTTCTACGACAGAAAAGTTCTATGGAGAACAGTTAGCCCGTCTGTAAGGAATTACGATTTAGGAGACAATATTTTGTCACAAAATCGTATCCAACGTACTATGTGAGCGTCTTAAACCTTTCTGCAACACAACAATCGGCACGTACCAGTGTGGTGTTAAGCCAGGCAGAACAACTAAAGACCAAATATTCACACTGAGGGAAATAATGGAAAAGACCAACGAATTTTAAGTCGAAACCCACCATAATTTCTTCGACTTCAAAGCTGCTTATGATAGCATCCACCACCAAGAGCTTATGATGGCGATGTCAAAATTCGGGATCCCGTACAAACTGATCCAGCTGTGCCGCATTACACTAAACGATACGCAGTGCAGTGTGCACATGGGTAACAGCTCATCCGAGGGAGACAAGGAGATGCGCTGTCATGTGACTTCTTCATTATAGTCCCGGAGCAGATAGTACGCAGGGCAGGTGTGAGCACGGAAAACAGTGTCTTCGACAAATCCACCCAGCTCCTTGGCTATGCGGACGACATAAACATTATCGGTCGATCCAAGATAGCTGTGTTTGAGGAATTTACAGCTATTGAAGAACAGGCGAAACTCGTTAGTATTGAAGTGAATGAGGATAAAACGAAGTTTATGTGATCAACAATCAAAATACCATATGTTCACCCCCTAGGACAAAACTTCACAGATCGTCAAGGTAGTTCGGGAGTTCACCTATCTTGGAACAAACATCAATCCCGCAAACGACACCTTATGTGGAGATCGAACAAAGAATTACTCCAGCGAACCGCTGCCATTTTAGTTTGGTAAAACAACTTCAACTCTCTGCTGTCTGCTATAGAAAACTTTGATTTTACCAGTCCTAATTCTTGGATAATCCGCATTCTCCAGTTGCTGCGGAAGTGCTGCCTGAATACATCTTCAATTCCATGTGCTTTGGTGACTAGGTTTCATTCATTGTTTCGAAGAGCATGCGTTCCATTTAAAAAGAAACGTCGTTGTTCTTGACTCGGGACTCTTCAAGATATTTGAGCTGAGAAGCTGCCGATGGTTTTTTCTACCTTCGCAGACTCACATCGTCTCATTCTCATTTCTCCCTTATGTTGGGTGGTTTTCTGGCTGCTTTGGTTTCCCGCTGCAGTATTTGCAAACCTGCATTTTCCGTCACTCTTTCCAGTAAGTTGAAATCTGTGTCATTTGGGAGTACGGTGTCGAGTCTCTCACTCGGAAGCTCACTGCATAGTATCTGGGATTGTGGGATTGTACCAGAAAGTAGGCGGGGTCGTCAATTGCTCCTTGGAAAGAGATCGTCAGGTTGCTGTGCAAATCTTCCGTCTTGGAAACCTAGTCCTACTTATCATCGTATAATGAGCTGCAGCAAAGTCGATTATTCGGAAGCCGTTATCTGTTGTAACTTCGTAGAGCCTGTGGGTTCTAACTAACTCACCAACGATGTTTTTCTTACGATATGTGCATTAAAGTCATTGACGACGTACTTTACACAGGCCCCACAGGCAATATCCCTGCTAGATTCTCAACATCATCAGTATAGGGGTATGACCAACCAACTCACTCGAAAGAAAAGGACTTTGTTTTTACCAGTTTAACTCCACGTTTAACTGAACGTATCGTAAAAGAAATGAAATAAATATTTTTCGACGGATTTCTACTCCTATATTCGACTATGGTGAATGGAATGAGCCATAAAAAGACGGTTCGGCCAAGAAAGTCTTCTCTTAATAGCCTCCAGGTTCTGGAAAACCATAAAGACCATCCGGTAAAAAGACTAAGTATGTAACTGCGGATTCCAGAGGTCTTGGTTTTTGACGGCTGGAGAATCCATGCGATTGATCTTTCCCGATGGAAAACTGCTGTGTCTGAGGCTGACAAACTACAAGGATTGGGAGTCGGTTAAGTATCTTAGCAATATTTTAATGAGCTTAACAAGAGCTTGTGTGAATTGTGTGAAGACGAACAGTCACAGAAAGATTTTTACGGGAAATGTTCAGAAGTTCATACGATATATGTAATTTCAGTTGACTTCTTTTTTATGGTGGCGCTACATTCCAAGTCGGACCAGGGCCTCAACTAACAAACTTCTCCAGCTAGCTCGGTCTGTCTCCAGTTTTGCGCGCCAAGTTGGTTCAGTCCTCTACCACTTGTATGCTCCAACTGAGTCGCAGTCTTCCTCTTCTGCCACGTCCTACCGGGCTGGATTCGAAGACTCTACGAGCCGGAGCATTATTTTCCATTCGCTCAACATGACCCAACCATCTAAGTCGTTGGACCTTAACTTTTCTAGCTAGGTCAGTGTCGCTGTAGAGCTCGTACAGTTCTTGGTTGAATCTTCGTCTCCATTCTCCATTAATGCAGACAGGACCAAAAATCACTCGAAGAATTTTTCTCTCAAAACAGCCCAAAGCGTTTTCATCAGATGTTGTCATAGTCCATGTCTCTGCACCATACATGAGGACCGGGATGATGAGGGTTTTGTAGAGTGTCACTTTAGTTGCTCGGGAAAGGACTTTACTACTCATTTGCCTTCTAAGTCCAAGGAAGCAGCGATTGGCAAGAGTGATTCTTCGTTTGATTTCAGCGCTGGTGTTGTTGTCTGAGTTGATAGCGGATCCCAGGTAGACAAAGTCCTTAACTACCTCGAAGTTAAATCTGTCTATGTTAACGTTTGCTCCAAGACGTCGATGTTGATTGTCCTTTCTTGTCGACAGCATTAACTTGGTCTTGCCCTCGTTAACCACTAGACCCATCTTCCTGGCCTCCGTCTCAAGGCTCACAAACGCTCCACCGACATCACGCTGTGTTCTTCCAATTATGTTAATGTCGTCTGCGTATGCTAGTAGCTGGACGGACTTTTGAAAGATTGTGCCTCTGGTGTTGACATTGGAGCTTTGCACAATCTTTTCAAGAATGATGTTGAAGAAATCTCATGACAGCGCATCGCCTTGTCTAAGACCTTTTTTGACATCAAAAGCGTCCGTTAGGTTTTTTCCGACCATGATGGAACAGCGTAAATTTTCCATTGTCATCTTACACAGACGGATGAGTTTTTCTGGGATGCCAAAACTAGACATTGCTCTATATAGTTGGTCTCTATAGACGCTGTCATACGCGGCCTTAAAATCGATGAAAAGATGGTAGGTATCGATTTGAAGTTCCTGGGTCTTCTCCAAGATCTGCCGCCAGAATCTGTTCCGCTACGCGACAGTACTC
>CAKKXW010000001.1:91800874-91821988 GCA_920937365.1 Sphaerophoria rueppellii
CTTGGGCTGGATCTTCTTCACTTTTGGCGTTATAGTCGTGATATTGCGGTTTTCACTTCTTCTAGGTCGGGTTCACGGAATTGTTGGCTATCATCGTGTCCGATGAAAGGCTCCTGTCTGACGGCGGTATTTTGTTCGTCGTCGCCGTTATACAATCTAGAGAAGTGGTCTTTCCAAATCCCCAGCATTGACTGCGATTCTACTATGATGTTCCCTTGTTTATCTCTGCAGGCATCAGTTCTTGCTCGATGACCTTGAGCCAGCTGTTTAACCTTTCGGTAAAACCTCCGAACTTCATTCCTGCTGTTGGCTCTCTCAACATCCTCGATCTGACGCTTCTGATGCTCTCTCTTTTTCCTCCTGAGAAGCCGGCGTTCTTCTCTCCTCTTTTGCTCGTAGAGCTCACGACCAGCTCTTGTCCTTCTATCAGAAGGAGCAGCGAAATCAAAGAGGTGGATGATACTGTGAACAGTGAACTCTTCTTCTTCGACGACGACCGTCGTTGATAATTGGCTTAACGAGTTTCAACGTGGTAGCATGTTGGTGTCCAGAAAAGAGCTACGGATCCACATTTCCCAATTGGTTGCCCTCCACCGCCATCTTAAGAGTGCGCGAGAAAGCTGAGATAACAGGCATTTCAAAAGATTGAATGGGTCATATCCTTCATGGGTGCTGCGTTTGCTCACTCCGATGACAGCAAGCCCAATAGTGATATCTCTTCGGAATAGTGTTTGACACTGTTAAAGCACATTCCGAAGGAGCTTCTGCGTCGTTTCCTGACATTCGAACGATTGTTACATACCAAAAATAAAAAAATAGTCGAAAAATAATACTTCAGCCGGCGAACATACTCTGAAGAAGGCGAAGACTGTCCCGTTGGACAAATCTACTATTTTGAGAAGAGCAATACGCTCATACGTCTTTACTATGTCAAATTGGTCCTGTTTGACGCCGAATCGAAGAAAAACGTCCTCTTTTACCATGATAACGTACCGGTTCTTACCTCCCCCACCTAGCCGTAAATTAAAGTGGCACTATAGTCCAGATCGGGCCAGGGCCTCATCCAATAAACGGTCTCCAGGCAGCTAAGTCCCTAGGTTGTTATTGTTTCCGTCACACTTAGATCAATGTAGATCCCTTGTGATAACCGATGAAATCTATAGTTGGTCAAGTCACTTAGAGGACTTGACAAAGTTCGTTACGCGATTGCCTGGTAGTTCGAATAGCTCTTCTAGTTCGTTGAAGAAATAGTTGTCTAAAAATGTTTTCATAGTTTTATAGAGTGCTAGACAGTGGCATAAGAAGTGAACGGTGTTTTCGTGCTCTTCTTCGTTGCCGCAGGCTCCACATGTATCTCGTATATGCTAAGCCGCATCTTCATTTTGTGCTTGCCAAGTAGCTCGGCTCTAGCTTACTGTCTGCAGTTTTGCAGTCTTCCTCTTCTTAGACGTCCTTCCGTGTTGGATTCGAAGATCGGAGCCATATTTTCCATTCGATTCACATGTACCAACCATCTAAGCCGTCGGACCTTAACTTTTCTAGCTAGGTCAGTGTGGCTGAACAGCTCGTTCAGTTCTTGGTTGAATCTTCACTGTTTATGCAGACTGGACCAAAATCCGAGAAGAGAGAGTCGAAGCATTTTTCTCTTCAAGCAGCCCAAAGTGTTTTCATCCGGTGTTGTCAAGGTACGTGTCTCTACATCATACATGAGGACCAGGATGATAAGGACTCTGTACAATGACACTTAAGTTGCTCGAGAAAGAATTTACAAACCCAATTGCCTTCTAAGTTTAAAGAAGCGATTGGCAAGATTGATTCTTTGTTTGATTTCAGCGCTAGTGCAGTTGTCTGAGTTTATAGCGGAATCTAGGTAGACAAAGTCCTTAACTACCACGAAGTTCAATCTGTCTATATCTACTGACGTTGACTCCAAGACCTCCCCCATCGCCAACGGCCAAATTGGTCAAGTTGGGCCCGTGTGACTTGTTTTTTTTTCAAACTCGAAGAAGTCACTCGCCCAGCGTAGTTCCACTCGAATGAGGGGCAACGTCAACCTTCTCTGCAGACCTTAAGAACACTTTTTTTCAGACGGGTAAGAGAATTTGAAGCAATGCTTTTTCGAGTTAAAAAATATACCACGATATTGTTTTTCTTTCGTAGGCTAAAAAGTTACTGGCCACCCTAGAGGTATGTGACTTTAATTAGGACATCCCTCATTTCGGAAATGTTGTTCGTCACGTCGTTTTTGGCGTCCTGTAATATGCTCTGCTTACTGTTCGTTTTCCTTATCAGTCTGAGGCATTGGTATAAATAAATATAACAAAAAGGGAAGCGAGAGACCTCTTGTACAACCAAGGTTAAAGTGGCTTACTCTGGTCAAGAATTCCTAGGAGGTGCGTGCTAAGAATTGAAAGGACCTTCAATTTTATGAATTTTTTTCATGACAAATCGATGCTCTTGGAGGTTTTGTCAGCTCTTTGGAAGAGCTTTTAAAAAGGCATTTGTAAACTCTGAGTTTTTTTGCATGAATTACAACTCCGCCTTCAAAACCATTTCAGTTCCTTAATGCTTTAAGTTTCTTGCAATTATGATAAAACTTTAAATTCACAATCAAAAACCCAATCCTCCGAAATTAAATTACTTTTGAAATCGTTGATCAACTATTAAGTCACCTCAATTCCCATTCCCACCACCCTCAATAGCCATCCATCACAATTCGCAATCTACAAATTGAACCAAATTAAATCGTCTCTCTTTAAACATCACGCAAATAAATTGTTCGTCCTTTTTTTCCTTCCATAAGAATTACTATGTAAATTGCCCACGAAAATTGAGAAAACGAACCAACAACCTCCATCAAATATAAAAATCAAAAGCAACAAAAAAAAGGAAGAAAGCGAACGAAAAAATTAATCAAAAAGAAAAGCGATAAAAAAAGGAATAACAAACAAAATCGTGCAGTGATTACAAAATAGAGAACAAACATTTTTTGGCGCCATCCAAAATAGGAAAAGTTTGACAACGACTTAAGCAAAAAAAAAACATTGTTATACCTTTTCCTATAACAGTTTAATCGAGATCTGTGGTGGATTGTCATTGCCCCCTAGCGAGAACGGGAGTGTTACAAAATGTACGAAGGCTAAAAAATTCATTAAAGAATGTTTGAAACAAATTTGTGTTGTCTATGAGGTCTGAGCTGGAATTTTCATCGAATCGGAATAACAAAGCAGAAAAAAAAGAAACCAACGAAGCAAGTGAATGACAAATTGTTTTAAAACTTGTCACGCAAATAATTTTGCCCAATTCTCCAGGTGCGGAACCAAATTGTATTTTAATCCTTCACAGATTTCGAGTACCTCGACTCGTTATCCACTTGGCTACACCACGCTCATGGTCTCGTATTTGGCCAACAATTGACAGTATTTTCACTAACAGAATTCACCCTCCATCACAATTCACCTCCATCACTTTGCGAAAAGACTTGACAATGAAAGACGCCAACACGGTTTTTTCTAAGCTTGACATTGTTACCAACCACAAAACCGAGGCAATCTGATAAAAATAATATTTATTGGATTTTTCGTGTAGCTACAGTTTTTGTGTCTGCCTGGTTTTGTGGCTCAGGTGACTTAACTTAAAATTAGACTTTTATTTACTTTCCTTGTTGCCTTGCGATTTGTCCAAAGAGTATTTTTTCGTATTCTGAATTCTGTTGTTGTCAACATCATCCTTGTGGTTTGCTTATTTTTTTAAATTCCCAGTGACCACAGATTTGACATTCCGAACAGGAAGAAACATTGAGAGGCAAATGGTTTTGTGGCAGTAATTTTTATGGAAAAAAGGAATAAACGAAATTATTTTATTTCAAACATCATCTGAGATGGAGATGAAAGTTTTTGATTACTTGACGTAAAATAATAAAAAGAGAGATTACACGACGAGAGTCCTTTTTTGTGATATGTCAATTTTAAAATTTGTTTTGTTATTTTGCTGAAAATAATGGAGTCCGTAAATTGAAAAGGAAATTTGTTCTTGCAAGAAGTAATAACGTGATTTTAGAAATTGACTTTGGCTGTGACTTTGACTACGACTATGCCTTGTTCTATGACTATGGCTATAGCTACAACTATGATAATGGCAACCTTCTCAGTCGATATTATTACTTTTTCACTGTCATTATCCGCACTCATCTATTCATTTTAGAGCTCCGTATTTTTATCATTTTAATAATCTATCCGTCTGTTACTCTACTCATATGAGTATCATTCTAACTGCAACCATACTATCATTAGAACTGTCACTATCGGTATGACCATCATTTTCACTAGCAGTATCACTTAAGTTAGTTATCACTACATCTAGATAGCACTGCCAGTGTCACTGTCTGCTATCACTATCACTATCACTATCACTATCACTATCACTATCACTATCACTATCACTATCACTATCACTATCACTATCACTATCACTATCACTATCACTATCACTATCACTATCACTATCACTTTCACTATCACTATCACTATCACTATCACTATCACTATCACTATCACTATCACTATCACTATCACTATCACTATCACTATCACTATCACTTTCACTTTCACTATCACTATCACTATCACTATCATTATCACTATCATTATCACTATCACTATCATTATCACTATCACTATCACTATCACTATCACTATCACTATCACTATCACTATCACTATCACTATCACTATCACTATCACTATCACTATCACTATCACTATCACTATCACTATCACTATCACTACCACTACCACTATCACTATCACTATTACTATCACTATCACTATCACTATCACTATCACTATCACTATCACTATCACTATCACTATCACTATCACTATCACTATCACTATCACTATCACTATCATTATCACTATCATTATCACTATCACTATCATTATCACTTTCATTATCACTATCACTATCACTATCACTATCACTATCACTATCACTATTACTATCACTATCATTATCACTATCATTATCACTATCACTATCACTATCACTATCACTATCACTATCACTATCACTATCACTATCACTATCACTATCACTATTACTATCACTATCATTATCACTATCATTATCACTATCACTATCACTATCACTTTCACTATCACTATCACTATCACTATCACTATCACTATCACTATCACTATCACTATCACTATCACTATCACTATCACTATCACTATCACTATCACTATCACTTTCACTATCACTATCACTATCATTATCACTATCATTATCACTATCACTATCACTATCACTATCACTATCACTATCACTATCACTATCACTATTACTATCACTATCATTATCACTATCATTATCACTATCACTATCACTATTACTATCACTATCATTATCACTATCATTATCACTATCACTATCACTATCACTATCACTATCACTATCACTATCACTATCACTATCACTATCACTATCACTATCACTATCACTATCACTATCACTATCACTATCACTATCACTATCACTATTACTATCACTATCACTATCACTATCACTATCACTATCACTATCACTATCACTATCACTATCACTATCACCATCACTATCACTATCACTATCACTATCGCTATCACTATCACTATCATTATCACTATCATTATCACTATCACTATCACTATCACTATCACTATCACTATCACTATCACTATCACTATCACTATCACTATCACTATCACTACCACTATCACTATCACTATCATATCATTATCACTATGATTATCGCTGTCTTGTCTGTGTAATCACTATCACTATCACTCTAACTATCAGCATCACTTGTATCACTATCAATAACATTAAAATTATCTATATCACAGCACTGTCACTACCATTATCTACTTCTCACTAAAGTTTAATAAATATCTCCTGAATTATTATTTCAAAACCTTTAAATATATTACCTAATACCTCTCAAAAAGCCTCAAAAAGTATGTAACTTAGCATGGGAAGATCCTTCTCCTTAATTTTGAAAATACAAACACTCACATTTTCGTAGCTTCATTGAAAATAATAATCCCTAGCAACTATAAGATTTATCCTCAAAAACTATACTCCTGAGTCTTGACAACACTGAAACGAAAATAATAATCTCCTAGACGGAAAATGTATTTATATTTTAGTTCGTGTGCCTGGCTGTGTGACGGGGAAAGATGTACAAACAAAGTCTACATCATAATAAACTACTGTGTTTCTATTTGTATGAATTGCGAATTGTCCATGTTTTTGTGTTAAAGGAAGAAAATTTTCCCATTTATTAATAGTGAAGAACAACAAAGTGTCAGTATTTAGAACATATTATCACAAGACTTCTCTTCCTCTATGCCTGGTCTTTGTCAAACTAGGGATTATGTCGATAAAAAGAAAACTACATACTACAGTCAGTTCTGAGTTAGTAAATTTTTGTGGGGTTCTATTAATAGGCATAGCAATGGCTTAAAATGTCCATTGACCTACAAAGTCCTTTAGAAAAAGCTATTGGTCAGAGTTTGCTTTGAGAAATTGCTCAATCGGGCTTATGTAATCGAAAACTTATTGGAAATAAATTCACTTAACCCATAAAAGAGAGCAAAACCAGGAATTCAAAATCAGAAATTCTTGAAGGGTCCTTGTCCAGTCCATATGCAGTAAAGGAATTATTCTTGTATAGAATTTCAAAAATCTTAAACTTTTTCAATTAAATGTTTAAAAAAGAAGAAAAAATGAACAATAGAGAGCACATTTGAATGAATTTTTCAACTTGGCCTAGTTACAGGAAGTTCGTGCTCGCACCTCAATCCCATGAGGAAAGGCAGCAAGCGTTAAGAAAGTAGAACAAGTTTGTAATTCGAGTAAGCAAATGGTTTCTACTCTCAAGAAATGTTTTAAAAGGTATGTAAGGAAGGGTTAACACTTAACATTATCATCGCGGTGCAGTTCAAGCTTGATGAAAAAATAGAATAGAATAGAAAACAACTGTAATGTGCTTTTTGGTTTTCAGCCGATGTTTTGCTCGCCGGTCTCGCCAAAGTATTATTGAAGAACACATGAAACTTCAATTCTAGATCTGCTGAAGCTTTTGACAAATAAAGTTTATTAAGGATACATTCTGAAGCACGTCCCTTGGTTGCTTTTCCTGAGTGGTTTACCGGCCCTTGGACAAATAACGTAAGGTGAATCAAATATGGACGATGGCCCTACTGGATTCAATTCAGAAAGTACGATACTCCTAGGGGTACGGATCAGCAAGTACAGGGTTTTGGTTTTCCAATAAGACTAATACGCTGGTGAACATTTAGCAATCACAGTTAGCAACAGTAAAGCACCTTGTCGGACCGCAATACAGAAATTGGTGGGAGTATTCGAGCTGTTGGAACATGTTAGTGATGTCAAGAATAAAACCCGTGCGCGCCGCTCAAGATCAACTAAGAATATTGCTGCTGTAGCCCAAAGTGCTAAAGAAAACTTAGGTTTGTCCAATGTCCATTCCTCGTCGTTCTCTGGAACTGGGAATTCTTATGGCTTATAAAGTTAAGTTAACAAATGCATGAAAATGATCCGGAATTCCGCCGAAAAATCATCTTGACTGATGAGGCGCATTTCCTCCTCGGTAGCTACGTTAACTACCAACATTGTCACATCTAGGGCTCAGAAAACCTAAGGGTTATTGTTGATAGGCCTCTCCTTCCTCATCGTGTGACTGTTTGGTGCAGTTTATGCAGTCCGTTGGAGTCATTGGGCCTTACATTCCTGAAAATGCGGTTGTTTCAACAGCTGCAGTGAATAGATTGATCTGGACAACGTTTATTTTCAACAAGACGGTGCTTCATGCCACACAAGCAAGGAACCATTGATCTTTTACGGGAAAAGTTTCCGGACCGTGTTATATCTAGAAGACGTGATTACAATTGGCCGCCGCAATCTTTTGGTTCAACACCTTGATACTTTTTCTTTAGGGGCCACGTGAAAGATAAAGTCTACACCAACATCCCAGCGTCGATTCAAGACCCCAGTTCGTGTACATAGGGCAGGCACTTTGTGATTTTGTAATGGGATATTTCATGAAAAGGATATTGCCCTATAAGCGTGGTCGTGGTGGACATTTGGACCATTTATCTCAAAATATAATTTTTTTTGATTACCAAAATAACACCTCTTATTGGAGAACCCTTTATAATGCCCTGATGGCACGGATCAGCAAGAACAATGCCTCTTATAACTCGGATCGGAAGGTACCAAAGCATCTGGTGTAAAATATCAAAATTTACCAACGCCCATGGTTGGAATTAATACGCACAGCCGTAGCACTTAACGTGGATCACCATGTACTTAAGCCCCTGATGGGCACTGAAATCGAAAAGGACCGAAAATGTCTTCAGTATCGGAACTTCTTACCGCTGGTTGGAGGAAGTTCTAATGATCAAACAGTCGGACTATTTCTGGCTAACTTTGAATAATAGAGGAAGTGCTGCGAATATGCCCCCCCCTTTTGTTCTTTTGAAATAATTCACAAAGTCGTACCCGTGTTTAAAGTTTATATTTCTTAGAAGCAGCTTTAACCTTTTTTTAAACAAAATTTCTTTAATAAAGAGGCCATATTAAAAACAAATTGCTTCAGCGACAAAAATCACATGTGGATTGGTCTCTTTCAGAACCAGCACAATCATAATGTGCCCATTTTCTGCACATCTCACACATTATCCAAGTATCCCCTCCCTGATCTTCAGAAAACTTAATGTCGCAAAAAATGCAAGTTGCATCTTCCCCATTGCAAGCTTCATTACCTTGAAAACTTAAATCCGAATCAGAATCTTGGGCTAAATTTTAAACCGAACTTTCATCAGTTTCCTCATCTATATGAGTCGCCGAAAAACCACGTCCACGACCAAGTTCCGCACCACTACCACGTTCAAGTCCACGTCCACGGCCACGACTTTGCAGACGTCCTTACCCTCGATGGCTTCCGCCACGTCCTTGTATATTTTGGATCGACGCCAAAAGACAGTTCTTGTAGGGAGAACCTGTTAGAAGAGTTGGTTTTGAAGCTTTTCTTCCTCGGTTCGATTTCCAGCACCTAAAAGCTGGTATTGGAGAAATGTGGTGGCGTAATATGGCATTTGATGGACCTGGTTGTGAGTCAAATGATCGACTTAGCTGTAAGGCAGCTGGTGATGATGGCTCTGTTGTTGTAGTAGGGTCATGAGTGTCAGCAGTTATATGAAACTATTGCAGCATTCGTAAGTAGTGATTGAGAGGATTTTAAGAATTATAGTACTAGTTTACAACATCATTCTTGAAAAGATTGTGCAAAGCTCCAACGTCAACACCAGAGGCACAATCTTTCAAAAGTCCGTCCAGCTACAAGGATATGCAGACGACATTGACATAATTGGAAGAACACAGCGTGATGTCAGTGGAGCGTTTGTGAGCCTTGAGACGGAGGTCAGGAAGATGGGTCTAGCGGTTAACGAGGGCAAGACCAAGATAATGCTGTTGACAAGAAAGGCATGCCAACATCGCCGTCTTGGAGCAAACGTCAACATAGACAGATTTAGCTTCGTGGCAGTTGAGGACTTTGTCTACCTGGGATCCGCTATCATTTCAGACAAAAACACTGACGCTGAAATAAACGAAGAATCACTCTTGTCTATCGTGACACTCTCCAAAACCCTCATCATCCCGGTCCTGGCAACATCTGATGAAAACGCTTTGGGCTGCTTTGAGAGAAAAAATCTTCGAGTGATTTTTAGACCCGTCTACTATGCTACATTAATAAGGAATGGAGTAGAAGATTCAACAAAAACTGTACGAGCTGTACGAGCTGTACAGCGGTACTGACCTAGCCAGAAAAGTTAAGGTCCAACGACGTAGATGGTTGGGTTATGTAGAGCGAATGGAAAATAATGCTCCAGCTTGTAGAGTCTTCGAATCCAACCCGGAAGGACGTCAAAAAAGAGGAAAACCGCTACTCAAGTGGAGAACACGGGTGGTAGAGGACCTGATACAACTTGGAGTGCGATATTGGAGACAGCTAGGTAGGTACCGAGCTGGCTGGAGAAGTTTGTTGTGTGAGGCCCTGGTCCGACCTGGACTATAGTGCCACCATAAGTAAGTAAGTACTAGTTTACTTAAAATATTTCTCGAAGGAAATAAAGTTCAATTCCGTATGGGAAACATTACCTATTGAAAGGCATGTGATTTCGTTACAAAACTTAACACTTGAAAATCGTTTCTGGAAAAATGGCAACGATTATAAAAACAGTTATGGGCCCTTTTGACGACATACTGGGCCACACAAAGCAACGATAAACTACTTAAAAAGTTACAAAAAATTAGAATTTACTGAACAAGGTGTTTTTCGTAACGACATCTGCTTATTACTAGTAGTAGTGTCCGAAGCTTAGTGGTTAGGTGCGTTGACTGCTAAGCAGAACGTCGTTGGTTCGAATCCTACTCGGGCCCAAAGTTTTTATTTCATCTTTCACGGACACTGCCTCTTGCGAAGAACTGCAAAACTTCCAAGAGTATCATCTGTCATGAAAAAGTGCTTCTGAACTTTGCCGTTCGGAATCGGCGTTAAATTGTAGGTCCCCGCACCTAAAGAATTGTTGATGAGAGTAAGCCACTTAGGCCTTGGCTCTTCTTGGCACCACTCTTTCTATCTATCTATCTATCTGCTTTTTACATTTGGCATCACTAGGATCAGGTGTTTCTGGACTACTGGATCAGTTCATTTCTTCGCCGCGGAGTCAGATAACGCCGCCACAGCTCTTAAGTCGACGACTTTTCCATTATTAGCCTCACAATCATCAACATTGAAGTTGTGTTGTGTATTTTAAAGCCCTTATATAAGCAATCGAACGGCTCACTTCAAGTTGGAATGGTTATACCTAACATCTGTGTTAATCGAATAAATCAGTCAATTCTAATTCGAAGAGCTATCCACTCGATCACACGTTCCACAGAGAAGCTTGAACACACCAAGCCACAAAGACACAATCGGATAATTAATTAAAATTGATTTAGTCCTTCCATACCCTCTTCAGTAACTTGTTTAAGGTATCCAGGGACGCAGTAGAGATAAGAAGAACGATAATATCCTTTTCCACAGCCAATATCCCAATAATTTCCATTATTCCCAAAAAACCAATCCCAAGTAATTGTTATTTACTTAAATTGTCTCCTCTCTCCTCATTCTCTATCCCTCACACTTCAATCTTTAATGAACACTGAAACATCCTCACAGCTAGCTAAAGGGCCGAATTTGAACTAACTCCATTGTGGCAGTTAGTTAGAATTTAATAATTATATATTCGAGTGGAGAGTTTTAAAGGAGCACCAGTTGGTTGAAGTCGTAATGTGTCCTAGACAGACACACAGCACAGAGAGGCAGTCTGATGAGTTCCACTTTAACTGGCACCTTCTGTTCCATAAGCAATCTGAATCTCACTTTTCAATTTATTTGAACTTACCGAAGAAGAAAGGATAATAGAGCAGAACGGAGAGAGGGGAGGGATATGATGTGTCTCAAGTGCACCTATTACCAGTCTCTAATGATAATTGCTAAAGTAATTGTAGAAGAACCCTCGCAAGCAGCAAACAATCGGGATGATGATCAAACCCAACTGGGATTAATCTCCGACCACATAAACCAATCATTTTGTGGTTATCGACTTCGGTTCTCTTCTCTGATGTAGCTGGAGTGGGGGTATTCAATCTTTTGATAGAAATTTGTGAGTGTGAGCTGCAATTCGAGTACGTACTATTGCTACACCTCATTGATTGCCCATCGAGCTAGTTCCGAAGATGCATTGTGTCTTGTGTGAGAATTGTTGAATTCTCATTTGAGCGATAGACGATAGCAAATTATTTCAAGATAAGTAATTTCTTTGATAAAGTGACTAGCAATCGTTCACTGGATTCTCTTGGTTGGGAGAAGTGTTTGAGTATTTGATCCTTAAGACTTCAGCCTTATTTCATTCTTGTCTGTATGAAATTCCTAGGGACCTTTAAACTTAAAGCTTAATCCCAAAAAACATTCATTCAAATTCCAAAATGAAAAATAAAAACTTCAAATTCTATCTCCAGTTCTGCCACTAAAATATCGTTTGGACCATTTCCACAGAAGATAAGAGTCAAACTTGCATCGCTTCGGTTGAACAGAACATGCATTTGCCACCCCTCGGTTAATATTCATATTCATGTGCAGTGCACCGGCTAAAATGTTTCCTATAAAATTGCAAAATTTTAGTGCACTCTGAGTTCTCTCGTTCATTCGGTCGTCGTGGGCACTTGGCAAGTGGTGGGACAGAGAGGTACACAGATGTGCAGATGGATAGTATGTTGGAACATTGTTTCTGCTAATGCACACCAGAGTTTTTGGAAATGCTTCGCTAACCAAGTCCAATCAGAGATAGTTTTTGAGCAACATACCGAAACATTAAATTCCATGCTCAACTAAACTAAATGTTTCACGTGAGTTGTGTATTCCGCAATTTTTTTTTGCTGTGTTTTGGCTTTTTTGGCCGATCTAATATTTTACAGGAGGTAACACAAAAAAAAAGAGTACTTGGAAGTTTTGAACATTTATTCGACTGTATGTTATTTTGACTTTGGCTGTGGAAAGTGCTGGTTTGTGTGGTTGTATTTGAGATGTTGTTGAGGGCGATAGCATACCACCTGTTAAGAGTTACTCAACTATTCCAAGCATTTTATTCAATATTCAAAGATGGAGATACTGTTTTGAGTATGAACGAAGGATCTTTTGAGGGAAAGAGCATTGAGACAGTTGAAATCAATGTCGAACTATCAAAATGTTTGAGGACTTGATATCCTTTTAATACCAAGACACAGTGTGGGTAGTAAAGAGGGACTGCTAGGGTTTGAACAGAGGTGCCAGAGAACATTGTTCTTCAAATTCCTGAATTTTTCAATGTCCAGAAAATACAGAGACTGGTGAACAGTTCCACATTGGCGTAGTAAGCCTTAAGACGAGTATCTGTGCTTGGCAGTACAACCGAAGTTGGGCTCAAAAGTATACTGCTGGAGTGCTGAGCATTCCCGGATGCACGTCTACTACGTTTGATCGCAGCTGGCTATTTCATTAAAGCATAGTTGGTAAGAAAGGGTGAGGTGAGAGACATTTCGTCTGTGTTGAAATTACGTTAATATTTCCGTGATGATCAAATCACTAATCATCTTAAATGCTCTGTTTTGTATATTGCTCAAGAGGTCTTAATACGTCACCGGAGCCCAAACCCAGAGATGGGAACTGTACTCAACTTTTGGACGTATTACGTAGGTACATAAGAGGGTGTAAGGTTTTCCGAAGAAGGGAGATCCTCTTAAATATGCCAACTATAGAGGAATCATCCTACTTAACATCGCTTACAAGATCCTCTCTGCAGTAATGTGTGAACGTTTGAAGCCTTTCTTCAACAGTCTGATTGGGACGTTATCAATGTGGCTTCAGACCAGGAAAGTCAACTATCGACCAAATTTTCACTTTGCGGCAGATCCTGTTAAAAATTTATGAACTCCAAATCGATACTTACGACCTTTTTATCGATTTCGGTATCTTGCGATGTCAAAAAGCTATTCAGACAAGACGATGCACTGTCATGCAAATCCCTTAACATCGTTCTTGAGAAGAACGCAAAACTCCACTGTCAAAACCAGAAGAACAATCTTCCAAGAATATGTTCAACATTCAACTTCTCGCGTACGCCGATGATATTAATGAAATATGAGAGGAATGAAGGGGATTGAAAAAGAAGAAATGAGACGGATAGAAGAAGAAAGAAAAGAAAAAAGATGTGGAAACGACGATGTTCATCGGGCTGGCGGATGACATCCGATGCGCTGACACTCCTCGCTGTCACTCCGGATGTCAGTGCAGCGACAGTTCTCCTTAGGCTGGAAGGAAAGATTTGACAGATATCTGAAATAAGGAAAAGAAGAAATAGAAAAGAGGAAGGAAGAGAAAGCGAAGTGAAAGAGAAAGAGAAAAAAAGATGAAGACCCGGAAAGAATCAGGACTATGAAGAGTATGTACGAAGATGCAGCGTGATGTCAATGGCGCCTTTGTACAAGACAGAAGCGGTAAAAATGATTTTAGCGATAAATGGAAGGACACCCAACACCGACGGCTCGGACAAAACATCGTAATTAACGCATTTAACTTCGAGGTAGTAGAGTAGTTTGCTTACCTAGCCTCCGCTATTAACATGGGCAATCACACCAGCGCCAGCGCCGAGATCAGACAAAAAACAACTCAAATCGCTGATCTCTCGATACACTCAAGTAAAACTTCATATATAATTCCCTCATCACCCCAGTCCTGCTGTGTGGTGAAAAAGCATGGACCTTAACAAAATCGGATGAATTATTTACCATAGGCTGTTTCAAAAGGAAAGTTCATCGGGTTATCTATGGCCATTTTTGCATTGATGGGGAATAAGTTGAAGGTCCAGAGACTCAGATGGCTCGGTTATTTAGAGCTGAATGACACTAATGCTCCGACATAGAAAGCGAAGAAATGGTTTTGGGCATAGACATCCTACAAAATATCTACAGATTACAAATAATGCTAAAGGGAAGGGACAGGCAAACTTTGTTTTTCACATGTCAAGAATCGGTACTATACGCAGTTTTAAGGAAAGAGCAAACATTCACAATAATTATGAATAACAATTATTTTTAGTGGCTCAGCAACCTACCCGAATTTGAAAAAGTTGAAAAACTCGGGAACGCTCGGCTACGTCCAATAACAAGTGAAGACCACTGGAATAACCGTAATCCGAAGGAATTACCCGGGCAAAAGGAATAAAAACTGCTATGTCTTCTACAGCAACTTCTCACGTCAATGGCACTTATTGGAGTATAGATTTGTGGTCGGAAGAAAACTCAGGCAAACGGTTTTAATTATCAAGGCATAGTTTGCCAACATAAGCATAATATACGCACATGCTAACCACAAAAAAAATATGAAGCTTCCAAAGAAATTTTCTACGATATGTGAAGTATTCTGGGTTGTTCATTTAAGGCTAGGTACGAATACTCCACAGCACATGTAGCCAACAGGAAGCGCATAGACTAAAGCTGCAAGGAAAATCACAGAGATATTGTTGTAGAATCGCAGTCAACGCGACGCTGAGGAATTATGAATTCTGTATACCAAAGCTAGAAGAAGTGAAGATGGCATAATCCAAACTTACATCCAACAAGGTGGACGGGACCGACGCACGCACGGCAAAACTACTCAAAGTGTCTGGCAATAGTTTTGTAAAGCATCCTAGATTTCAATGCTCCAATAGTTGTTTTAAAATCGAATCAGTATTGCATTTTAAATATCTAGGGGTTTTAATTGATTCAAATTTGAACTGGAAGGAACATACTCGCACTTTAAAATCGCATATGATGTTGGTTTCTCGGAAAATTTATCTTATAAAACCATTTTGCTCAAAAAAAAGTATTAAAATGTATTTATAACGGTCTTGCACAGTCCAAACTTCAATTTGGTATAACCAGTTGGGGTGGGTGCTATGCTAATAATTTTAGACCTCTATTGATAGCACAAAAACACTTGATAAGAATTATTTCTAACAAAAATCGATTAGCGTCAAGTTGGCCCCTATACAAGGAATTGCAAATTCTACCAATGAGACATCTCTATGTTTTTAAAGTACTCAAAGAATTTTTTAAACAAAGTGGCAACATCCCCAGTAGAAACTCAGAAATTTATGATCTACGCACAAGCAGCTTGCACCTAATGAATGAACCTTTCACTCGTACAACACATTTTTCACTTTTTTACATTGCTACAGCACCTTAATTTTTCAATAAACTGCCTGTTTTTATCAGAAACACTACCCGGTTGAGTTCTTTTTTGAAAAAAGTCAAGGACTGGCTATTCACTGTTGAAACTGAGCATATTGAATCCATTTTAAGAATCCCAAATTAATTATCAGCACAAAATAACAATAATTAATTTACCTTTTGAAATTGTTAAGTTAATTTTTGTTCTTTTTCTTTCTACGTTTTTGATTTTTTCTTCATTTTTATATTTCTTCTTCATTTTTATCCTTTAATTCTACTTTTGTATCAAAAATCAAATAATTGTATATAGATTGATAGATTGAAATATTGTGTTCATTTATTATAATTATAATTATAATAACGAATTTACTTTGAACTGATTGTCACCCCACATCAGACCTTTATTGAAATTATTTATTGAAACGTGTCATTCAACACTAACTTAATAAGTTAAAGAATGATTACTATTGTTTACTTCATTCAATTTAATTTAATTTGTATAATTGTATCTAGCTTTAAATAATTTTTATGAATGAATAAAAAAACAAAATGAAACTGAAACAAAAAAAAAAAAAAAATGTACTTACCGACTTATCTGCAAAATATAGTCCGATTGACCACGCCTGAAATTATCTGGTACTGAAAAAATGGACGCTCTGAACTGCCCCACTTACAGACGCATATGTTAGTCGCATGAAATCCTGGAAAAGACCCATCAGGTTTACCAAATCCGTATGAAATATCTTTTCATTCAATGATTACTTTTGACATCCTTACAAACCAGACGCTGCAACATTAGAATAAACAAGGACCCTACTGATGTATGATACTATTGATGTAAAAAAAAGCCTTCTGCCAAGATGAAGCCCTGTAAGACAAATTTTAAGAAATATCCTTCTAAGGTCTGTCCAACGTTGTTATTGAGATTTTGAAATGTGATGTCAGAATCAGAACATCCAAAGAAGAAAAAGAAGGATATTCTGGCAACACCAATGACTTGTGCAGAACATCACAATCAGAAGCAACTACTGGGGGTTTGCTAAGGCCGTCTATGTGGGATTGGTTATCCACAAAGTACATAAACAACAACATTAGTACTAAAATCAAAGAAGACTACTTACTCTTGTGAACCGTTTGTTTCTTTGGGCTAAGAAGGCAGTTTGGGCTAAGAATTCAGTTGAAAAGCAATACCTTCTCTAAACTAAAGTGCATGTACGAGGCTTTTAATGTCTTGTTTTACGGCGAAGAAGCGTAAGCTCTGCAAAAAAGAACCGGTCCGAAGGGAATACTCTTCGACACAATATCTTTGGAAGGAGATATAATAGCGGACTTTACAAGTTTTACAACTCATCAGGCCGGAAAAAGTAGAAAGTCCAAGGATTTAAAGTTCTTTGTCATGTCGAGAGAAAGGACAACAAGGCTCGTAAAATGTTCGACTTCTAAACCGGAAGGACGTTTTCAGAATTTATGACTCTGGTAAGGGTATGAACTCAACCGTTTTGAACGACTTCCTTAATATAGAGCTTCTTGGAGACGAATGTTGTGTTAAGGACCTAAGTTAAAACTGATAGTGAGGGCCACTTTAAGCAGTAATTAACAAAGCCTTCCAGAACTTTATCCATACCCAGTTAAAAAAAAGCATTGTATGCCCGGTCTGTAACTTCTTGGCTTAGGGTAATCTTCATAAGTTGTATTAAACTTAGATACGTCCCTAATAGCTGGAAGAAGGTCAAGGTAGTCTTCATCCCAAAAGCCGGGAAACCGACTCACTCGACCGCTCAGGATTATAGACCAATAAGTCTCTCTTCGTTTCTCCTTAAGACACTAGAGAGAATAATTGATCTTTACGTTAGAAGACTTCTCAACGAAAACAGTTTGTGCAACTACCAACACGCCTACCTTAAAGGTAAATCAAAGGAAGCTGCTTTGCATGAGGTAGTTTCACATATTGAGAAAAGTCTTGAACAAAAAGAGTATACCCTGGCGACATTTCTTGATATCGAGGGTGCGTTTAATAACGTAAAAACGGAATCAATCAAAACAGCCTTAGTTGAAGTTGGAGTTGAATCTGTCATTGTCGAGTGGATCTTCACCATGTTAAATGGCAGAATCGTCAACTCTCAATTGGGATCTAGCACTATTGAGAACACAGATACTAGAGGCACACCACAGGGTGGGGTTATCTCACCCCTACTCTGGATCCTCGTAGTAAACGAAATTCTCTCAAAGTTTAAAGATCAGGGCATACAAATTGTAGCATATGCAGATGACATAGTGGTTTTGGTATCAGGCAAGTTCATTGCCACCATCGGAAACATTATGGAAAACGCATTAAAAGATTTATCTTCTTGGGCAACTAAGAGCGGTCTCGGGGTCAACCCCACCAAGACGGAGCTAGTTTTGTTCACGAAAAAACGGAAATTGGAGGACTTCAACCCTCCTAAATTAAATGGTATTCCTCTAAAACTCTCTAAGGAAGCTAAATTTCTAGGGGTGATCCTTGACTCCAAGCTTACATGGAATCGTAATACTGAGGAAAGTATGAATAAAAGCACAATGTGCATTCTACACATGTAAAAGGACCTTCGGTGTACGTTGGGATATGCGACCGCAAGTCATCCAATGGTTATACACAACCATTCTCACCTATGGCTCTGTTGTATGGTGGAAAGCAATAGACAAATCAAGCTATCTCAAGAACCTGAACAAGTTACAGAGACTAGCCTGTATAGGAATAACAGGGGCTCAGAGATCCACACCACAGGCTGGGTTGGAAATGATCTTGGATCTCCCAGCTCTGGATGAGTTCATAAGGTGCACGGCAGCCAAAACCGCAATTCGTTTAAAAGAAATGAGTTTTTGGAAGCATAGCACTTATGGACACGGGTCAATCTTACAAAGATATGACATGATTCCAAGACTAATGGAGACCACCGATTACATTCCCCCCCGGCTGGATTTTGACTTGAAATTTTTTATTTGCATACCAGGAAGACAGGGTTGATGGTATTCCTTTCTACACTGACGGTTCGAAAATGGAATAAGGAACAGGTGCTGGAGTGTTTTGCCAATCTCTCAACATCAGAGAGGCGTATAAACTCCAAGCTAACTGTTGTGTCTTCCAGGCTGAAATCTATGCCATTGAAAAAGCAGCTGAATTGGCACACCATGAAAAACTAAGCTCCTCGGAGATTACTTTTTTCGTGGACAGCCAAGCTGCTATAAAAGCCTAAGCCAGTGAGACAATAAGATCGAAGGCAGTTTTAAACTGTAGGAAAGAATTAAATAGAATCTGCGCCACTAACCAGGTTAAGCTCTGCTGGGTTCCTGGGCACAGCAATATAGAAGGGAACGAAATAGCAGATGAACTAGCCAGGAAAGGGTCAGAAGCAGATACAAGTAGTAGCGACCATTCAGATAGGGGACCACATGTCCCGATTGGGGCACTCAAGAGAAAGATAGACCTTAAATCAAAGGAGATGGTCAATAACTCCTGGAAATCCAGGGACGATTGCGTAATCTCTAGAAGTTTATGACCTAACATTAATGAAAAGGAAACTCGGTATATTTTATCGTTGAGTAAAAGGAACATTTAAATCCTGATAGGTGTACTAACGGGTCATTGCGCCATTGGTACAATGGCCAACAAGATAGGAGCTTTTGTACCCGATTTCTGTAGGAGCTGTCAGGATGAGGAGGAAATAGAAACCAATTTAAACACCTGCTCTGCGACTGTCCGAACCTCCAAACCAACCGACTCCGTCATTTTGGGAACAGGTTTCTTGGAGAACTTGATGATCTAGCACAGGTCTCAACGGCAAATATGAAGAAATTTATAGCACAGGCTGGTTCGTTAACGAGCCGGTCTACGTTCATCGACAACTTTGAATAGCATCGATGCTAACCTTTATTTATTTTTATAGGACCAATAGGCCCCCGTGTATGCAACAGTCCACGCTGTGCACACTCCTCATAACCTAACCTAACCTAACCATGCCCGGTCTGTATAAACTGTACGGGCTTCACAACTACATTGACCAAGCGGGACCGCCAAGTGCCCACGAAAAAACGAAATGGCAACAGAGCACTCCACTTCTAGCTAAAGCTGGGATAATATCGTCCTCAAACCTGGACTTCGTCACACCCTCTGAAACCTTATTAACTTTTTTAAGGTGAACATTTTTACAGGATTTCCATTGCAAATATTTTTGTTTACATCAAGTTCACGTAGGCGTGTTAATTTTCCTAAATCTGGCCTTCAACAAAAATGTCCATCATTAAATTCTTATTTGAATAATAATTGTCATTTTCCTTACAACAAACAAAATACGATCAAAATCCAATCACTTCCAGACGGAAAATCTAAGTTAATTTTCCATAACCTCACCATTCACCACAACCAGCGCAATCGACCAATCTCGCACGAACAATAAAGGTGTCTAGGGGGTCCCCCAAACATTTTACTGGCATCAATAAGGCTATTGTCAATGTGTCAAAAGAATGCGTGGCCGTCGTCCGTCATCGTGGTAACCCCTGTTCAGAGCTCAACTACAGAGCAAGCACCAACAAGAATTAAAATACAAAACAATTTTTTTTTTCGTTCTTACCCTCTTATTGGAATTAAATCATTTTCCGTCAAATCTTACGTCCACTTCGGCTCATTCCACCACCATCACTCTTTTGAAGTCTGTTTGCCTTGGCTTTTGACATGGTTTCTTCGTCGTCATTGTGGGTGGTCGGTCGGACGGCCGTTTGTTTGTTTGTTTGGTTTCCGGTTCCTCCCTGTTCCGCATGTTACGAGTCATGGCATGTGATAGCGATTAGTAAACGACTTGCTACCGATGAAGATAATAATGAGGACGACGGCGACGATGTCGTTGTTGTCGACAAAAATAAACAAGACGCACAGCCACTCTGCTATTCCCTCGAGAAATGGATCACTCCCTCTTATCTTTCAGTCTGAGGACCGCTTTCCCTACCCTCCAATATCCCCCACAACCCATCACTATCAAAAATCCAAAATGAGAAAGTGACTTGTTATTGTCATTGAAGGTAATTTTTTTGGGCAGCTCCCCCATCGCCACCGCGCGCACCGCCCCTCACACACAAAAATTACAAAGAAAAGAAAAAAATATAAAAGAGGAGGAAATAAATGAAAAATGCTTGATTCAATTTCTATAATGAGGACGAAGAAGGTACTTTCGCTTATTTGGTTAAAGTGACAGAACAAATTTTAGAATTTCGTGGAAC
>CAKKXW010000001.1:91822488-91853419 GCA_920937365.1 Sphaerophoria rueppellii
TAGGTGTGGATTTCTTAAGACACTACGGGTTGCTTATAGACGTTCGTAAACAAAAGCTTATTGATGGCAATACAAAGCTGGAGACATCGGGAGACACGTGCAAATCAGGTAGAGTAAGCATGTTTACATTTCAGATCAATGGTACTTTTCGCACCTCTTTTAGAGAAATTCAAAGCCACCACCCAATTCGATGCAATGAGGAAGCCCACGGCAATTGAAGTCTCAAATCATATTGTCACGTCCGGACCTCCTGTCTACGCTCGTCCACGCAGGTTACCACCCGATAAACTGGAGGCTGCTCGTTCAGAATTTTCTAAATTAATGGAAAATGGAATTTGTCGACCATCCAAAAGTGCCTGGGCCTCGCCATTGCATATGGTTATGAAGTCTAACGGAGAGTGGCGATGCTGTGGAGACTACCGATCATTAAATGCCAACACTCTACCTGATCGATATCCTCTGACCTTTTTACACGATTTTGTCCACATGCTACATGGTAAGAAAATTTTCTCCACCATCGACCTTCGAAGTGCTTATTACCAGATTCCGGTTTGGGAAAGTGACATCCCGAAGACCGCCATCACAACGCCGTTCGGACTTATGGAGTTTCTCTACATGCCAAATGGACTCAAGAACGCGGCTCAAACGTTCCAACGCCACATCAATTCAGTACTCAAAGATGTTTTTGACTGCTGTTTCCCATATGTGGACGACCTCCTTGTGGCTTCTGCGAACATCGAAGAGCATGAAGGAGACTTATGTCCAGTTTTCCAAACGTTGGATGACAACAATTTGAAAATCAATGTTTCCAAATGTGTGTTTGGCAAAAGTGAAGTTACTTTCCTGGGCCATTTGGTAAACGAGCACGGAATTAAGCCAACAAACGAAAAGGTTGCCGCCGTTCAAAACTTTAAACAACCGCAAGTTGCGAGGGATTTAAAAAAATTTCTAGGAATTATAAATTTCTACAGAAAATTCATTCCTCACGCAATACAAAACCAGATGATACTGCAGCGTCTCATTACAGGTAACAAAAAGAATGACACCACTCCCATCAACTGGGATACAAAATCGGAACAAGCCTTTCAAGATTGTAAGCAGGAATTAGTGAACGCAACGCTCCTACATCACCCAGCTCTGAATGCTGAATTAGTCTTATACACAGACGCTTCTGATTTTGCAGTGGGTGCAGTATTAAATCAACTGGTCAACAACGAACTTCAACCACTAGGTTTCTACTCAAAAAAACTTAAGGGCTCCGAGTCGAACTACAGCACGTATGATCGTGAACTAACAGCAATCTATCAAGCGATCCATTTCTTCAAACATTTTGTGGAAGGAAGGCGTTTTATTATAATGACGGACCACAAGCCCATAACCTTTGCCTTTCAACAAAATTTAGAAAAAGCCTCGCCCCGCCAACAACGCTTACTAGACTATATTGGCCAGTTTTGTACTGACATACGACATACAAAAGGTGAACTGAATACGGTTGCTGATTGGTTGTCGCGTATTCAACAAACTGTATCAAACGACATCGATTATGAAGCAATGGCACAAGAACAACAAGAGGATAGCGAGAGTTACGTATGCATCGCAGAAGCGGCAACACTCAACATAATGTACCCACAACTCATTACTACATCTTAATAAATTAGAGAGACCACCTGCATCGAAAAATAATAGATCACCAACAACAATGATTCGAGACAAACTCGAGACCTTGAAATCGGCTAAGGCTCATAACTGGCGCAGTCGGTTTTTTGTGCCAAGTACAGCTTTTTCAACAAAAAGTGAATTTAAAGTAGCTTAATCGTTGCTGGAAAAGCCATTTTGTACCCTTCGAAGGATTATCGAAGAGTTGGATTTTAATCCTTAAACAAAAGGCCGAAGAAAATAAGTATCAAAAAATTTGGTTTACAATATTGATGTTTATTCTTCAAATAATAGCTTAAGACTAACATTTTTCTCTTTACTTAACTATTTTCTTTTTAATATTCTGTTTCCAAGCAGATCAAAATACATTAGTTAATCCCTTTTCAAGGTCTTGCATATGCGAAAAAAAATGAAACATACTTTAATCCGATTTCAAGGTCTCGAGTTTGTCTCGAATCATTGTTGTTGGTGATCTATTATTTTTCGATGCAGGTGGTCTCTCTAATTTATTAAGATGTAGTAATGAGTTGTGGGTACATTATGTTGAGTGTTGCCGCTTCTGCGATGCATACGTAACTCGAGCTGCAAACGTACTTAGAAAAAGGTAAACAAAAGGAAACTTCTTTAAACATAAAATTGTTCCCTATTCCCAGCTCCCAGTTTTCTCTGTATTGTGACATGTCGCAAGACACCATTCGCCCCTTCGTACCCAAATCATTTCGCCAACGAGTCATACAAAAGCTTCATGGAGTTGCTCATCCAGGTGTCAAAGCAACTATCGCGCTTATTAAAGACAGATTTGTTTGGCCAAAGATGTCACAATCCATCACTGACTTCATTAAACTATGCATGCCGTGCCAGAAATCAAAAATTCAATGCCACAACAAGACGGACTTGGAAGGCTATGAAGATCCAGCAAGACGTTTCGCGCACGTGAACATGGACATCAGCGGGCCTCTTCCAGATTCTAGAGGAATCGTTACTGTTTGACTATGATAGACCGGTTTTCACGATGGGCTGAAGCGGTGCCCCTTCCAGATATCACAGCCGAAACCGTGGCAAGAGAATTTATCAACACGTGGATTTCACGATATGGTATACCACAACGTATCTCAACGGACTTAGGACGACAATTTGAGTCCAACATTTTAAGAGAGTTAACAAGGTACTTAGGTATTAATCATCTTAAAACAACTCCTTATCACCCCCAGGCCAATGGCAAGATTGAGCGATGGCATCGTACACTTAAGGCTTCCATCAAGTATTATGAAAACGAGAACTGGTGCACTTTCCTGCCAATCATTCTTTTGGGACTGCGAGCGACGGTAAAAAGCGGATCGACATATTCTTCAGCGGAGATGATCTATGGAGAAAAGTTTAAGCTACCTGGCGAATTTTTCAATCCAAATCCAGTTGTTCCAACTGCATCTGAATTCATGAAAGACCTGATGAGATCGATGTCTAAACTCAGCCCGATTCCAGTTACACACAAGGACAGATCGAACATTTTTGTCCATCCTGATCTTCAGAGCTGCAGTCATGCATTTGTGCGATGCGATAAAGTTAAAGGCCCTCTGAAAGCTCCCTACGATGGACCTTACGTCATTCTAAATAAGGGTGACAAATTCTACAAGCTTGACATCAAAGGAAAAACGAAAAATATATCAGTAGACCGACTGAAACCAGCGTTCATTACGGAGGACCCACAGGATAGTTCCTCATCAGTTAAAACACCGACACAAACAGTGACAACACGATCTGGTCGTCGAGTAGAAATACCAGAGCGATATCAATAGCCCCGTTTTTAGAGGGGGAGTACTGTGGCACCTACAACACTGGACTCACACTCTTTATGTAAGTGGGAACACTCAACACTTATTCATTTGTCAAACATCGGCCGTGACTTTAGAAAGCCGTGATTGGAGAAAGCTGTCAAACTACCGAAGCGATGACACGAGCTGACATAGCAGAATTAAGATTATTGAGTTACGAGATTTACAACCGACCGCACGACAAGAATCAATCCAACAATTAAATAATTATAGTTAGATTAAGTTATTTGTTGTTTAATAAAGAGTTTATTTGAAACTTGTTTCTTTCTTTTATATTCTAATAGAACTCCATCAGCATAGGTTCTATACACCTATTATTGGAAAACCCTTTGGAATGTTTCGCTTACGTCACGTCGTGTTTCATCTAACGTTTGAGATTTCTGGAGAACGCCAAAATCCGAGCAGCGATGAAATTTGATTTACAATTTTTCTAGCAAGAAAATATAGTTTATGACGTATTGGTATGTACTAAGCAAAAAATGGGCGTGGCAGTATATGGATTGTGCAAAAAGCGTTCCTAAATTATTTCACCAAAAAAAAAAACATCGCTATGAATTTCAGCCCCATTAGTCAAGACGTACTAAAATCATTAAAATTTAATAGTAATAGGCGTGGTAGTGGGCGGTTTTTTTAATCCTTTTTTAATCGGTTTGCAGAAGTGAAACGTTAGGCGGCTTTTTTTGCGTTGTGTTAATAAACAAATTTCCCATATCTACTTATTTGGGATAAGACCAAATCGAAGAGTATCACATCTTGGAATATTTCCTCAGGGGTAGCCACATAATATAAAGTCTAAAGGTCTTCAGGAATTGGGCAGTTATGATTGACGCTTTGGAAACCAACATGACCCGTGTTATAGATACCTTACGATTAGTTCGAGCATGTCGCCTTGAATGTAATCTTCTGAATGGAAGGACGTCCCTAATATTAATATGCAAAATAACGTCAATCACAGGCAACGGCTCAAAATCTGAAGGATCAAATAGGAAAAAAAAAGTTTGCTTTTTCGTTTCTGCTGAGTGACTACGACATCCACTAGATTCCACAAATTTTCTCTCATTGAAGCAAAATAATGCTACCGAATGGTCGTTCATTTTTAATCCTCTTTCAAAGACGCTCGTGTCCTAGTTTATTTTTTTTTGTCAGTTGAAAAATGGTTTCTCTCCCTTTCAAAAAAAAAAATAAAATCATCCCTTTTTAATGAAAACACTTAAGAAGGTATTTTCGCTATTTAATTTTTTTTTTGTTCGTTATTGTTTTTTCTTCTCCGCTGAATGACAACGAAAAGTTTTTCTTTCATTCAACTGCCGCCGCCGCCGCCATCTTCCCCCTCTTCTGTGCTTAAATAAATAGATTGAATCCAAACCACTCAAGAAGGACAAAAAAAAAAAGAATCTCAAGTTTTTGGTTAAAATAATAAATTTTCATTGCAATGATCTCTCAGCTTGCAGCAGCTCGACCGCCCAATGTCTCTCCGAACCGAGCGAGCTAGGACCAGAGCGAAAATTCGTCCTTGTCCTTTGATTCCTTTTGAAGGTATTCCGGATGGGGATGGATGGGATGGAATGGGATGGGATGGGGATGGGTGATATGATGAAATCATCATCATAACATTATATACATTCCAGTGTCCTTGCAGTGTGAAATAATTTTGTTTTCACTTTGCTTCTGTTTTGTTTCGCTTTCGGTCTTCGTTTCGGTGAGAATTTTATCTCAATCCCTCGTCAATCTCAATAAAACTTGCAACAAAAGAAATATACAGACGTTTTGAATTTAATTAAATCCCACTTGAGATTCAAGTGAACGAGAATATCTTTATCTAATTAAAGCGTCGAATGGTTCCGACACAAAACCGAAAGTAGACCCCGAATCCTTGCAAACATTTTACGAGGACTAAGGAAAGATTAAAGAAGTACACACGGGACTGTCGAACGATGGAAAAAAGGACCATGATGGATTTCGATTCGAATTCAAAATCAGAAGGGTGTATACGTTGTCCTTCTCCGACCATCATTGTGATGACAATAGTAATTCAAACTTCGACACTACCGAGGACGTGGTAATTTACAGGGCGGTACTCACTCTGCTTGGAGTTTTTGCCTCGTCCCATATCATTGCCATAGAGTTGCAAAGCAGATGTAACCGAGAAGAACTGATACCATTATTTGTGTGCTTTGTTCCTGATCCTGTGTGCCGGCGAACAGTATCAGTATCATGTGTGATTTTCGTGATGGTTCTTTGCTGAAATTTATAATGCCTTTGAAAGGGATGAGTCTCTGCGAAATAGGATAACATTGAAACAAAGTGTGGTTTTGCTATTGTCCTTGTTCTCGAGTTTTATGCTTGCCTTCCAGCAAAACACACTACACACAGACGAAGAAGCGATTTGATGATAACTAATCACATTCGTTGTATCCTTTATTTATAGCTAAACCTTATTATACCTTAAAGAAGGTATTAGAGATGTGTCAAGAGCATGTGACAATTCTCTAGACAAATTCTATTAAAATTAAACGTGGAACATAGAGTTGGATATGGGACACATGAAGCTCTTTGTCCTGATGGTATTGATTCCGAATGATGTGATTGTATCATCGTGTTTTGTGTTTGTCTTCTCCTCGCAAGAATCCAGGCCGACCTAACGGATGAAAGAACATGTGTTTTGTTCTTTTATTCGATTCATTATAATCGCAATAAGCATTAAAGCTTTAGTCCTTGAGAACCTTCTTATTTGTAGGATAATGATATTATTGCTTCGAGAATACGAGCGGTATGGCTTTTGAGGATATTCACATTTAAAGCTTATCCCAATTATAGAAAACTCGAAAATTTGGTTAAGCAACAGATCATTTCTTTCCCAGGAGTATGAGGTGTTCTTTCTTCTTTCTTGCTTTCGAGTTCGCCTTTTTTACTTTTCGTCGAACATTCAGCTTTCGATGTTAAATGTCTCAGGATAAATTTCAATTTAAAAAAAAACACAAAGACGTCACTCACTCAAAATTTGAAGGACACAAATTTCACGAGCAAGAAAAACAAACACACACGCGCTGGAGGAAGTTGGTATCAATATCCTTTTGACTGCAAAAAAATAGATTCATTTTTAACTCAAACACAATAAACACATACACTATCAAACCTTTTTTATCTATCGAAAGAGCTGTACAAAGAAAAACAAACCTCTGCCCTTAATAGAGACAGAACTAAGGTTCGCGTCAACAACAGGCGTCGCCCGTTCCCCGATTTCGCAACGCTCACATCAACACGAAATCCGCCTAGACCAGATTTATCACCTTGCCCCCAACCAGCGCTAAGCCTTTGCTTCAGAACTTTCAATTTCAGAAATAATTCCATCACTCTTTCCCAGGTTGCTGAATTGTTCCGATAGATGTCCTTTCAAAGCGGATTCTATACGTGCGTCGTCGGTCGTGTCGTCGCCCTTTTTTTTTGGTTGGTGTTGCTGTTTTTGTCAGAGTTCTTTCCATTTAATTAAAAAGTCAGAAAGGATACATTGAGGACACATATTGCGAAAATTCTTCGCCATTGCCACACCAAAAGAAGGACACAAAAACGCACACTTCCGCTGTCATTTAAACCCCATACAGCGAGCCGCATGGTTCCAGACAACAGCCGCCTCTCCATTTAAAAGCGACAAAAAAGAAATAATAAAAGTTTCATTGTCGCCACTTTAAAGCGCCACCTATATCATCCGGCGACATCATCTACTCCTACTCGCTAAAACCTTTTGTCGCGTGAAAAGTTCTGTTTGTGCGCCCTGTAACTCTCGAAATTGCTCTCTCCCGTCATGAAAGTCGAATTTCAACCCATTCTGCCCAGTCCATCATTTCGTCTCGTGCTGTTGAGGCTTTTGTGGCGGCAATGAAGTATCCGACAAGGTAAAGTAGACTTTTACAATTATAGGTTATGATAGGAATTTTTGTGTGGTCCGTCAGTGCTGTCGACCGACAAAGGCGTGACAGAATGTGTCATGCAATACATATGCTCCAAGCAGCGTCATGCTAAACATGGGTCACTGCTTCCTCGTCACTTTGAATTTTTCTACACATGACCTCTATGGGGGTCATATTGAAATTAACTAAAAAGGCTCCCTAATTTGCATCGAAATTTACTCACACAACTATGAGGCCCGTGGGACGAAGGAACGACCGAACCCGTTTTCGTTCGCATTTCTTCTTTTATCTGAAAGCTATTAAGTGCATGGAATGTGACTGTGCACTCTATTCCATTGCGAGGGTAACAAATTACACAGTTTTTCCATTTTTATGGAATTGTAATTATAGGTGAGTACCTGGCGCCCCTTTTTTCTGTATTTTTCTTGCATTCACAATTGTGCCGCCGTAAAAGTGCCGAGGGGATCTCATGACGACTTCATAAGCCCCTTAGGGCAAAATATACTCTCATACAGTGAGTTGAGGAGACGTTTACTTGGGCAACTTGTGTTATTATATTAAATTAGCGCAATTAGATTTGGAACGTCTTATGTATGCAGACTCAGAGTGTAATGGCAGACAGAGACAGGGGTCGCGCTTTGTGCCTACCTCTACTATTAGTGAAAGAAAATCTGTTTTACAAAGAGATTTGTTTTTCTTTCTGCGAATTTGTCCCCTTTTGAAGTTTCAATTTTCAGATTTTCCTGCTTTTACTCTCACCCTCTTAATAAATTGAAGAAAATATAAGGTAGGTAGTTAGGATTGAGATGGTGTGATTTCCTGAGTTTTTTGCCAGTGGGTTACAGTGGGGAGGACAAGCAAGGAAATAGAATTAGATGTTTTTAATTGCAGAAAAGAGAAAAAAGAGCACACTGCACTGGCTCAGCAAATAGAGTGGTTTATTCCTACAGAGAAAATAGGGAAATTTTTAAATTAATTTAAAAACGCTGGTGATTGCAACACAGATTGGATTGTAGTTGGTAGTCATCCAGAAAGAAAGAGACTTAGTCCAAAGGATGGTTATTACGTTTAGTATGCGTTCGCTCAGGTACACCTTCTTTCAAGACTAGAGGTAGCTGATAAATATGCCGGAACTACTCCTTGAGCTTGTTTTTAGGTCTACAACAGGTACTTCCTCACATTGCCATTAGATGAAGCTACATCCGTCAAATTAGCCTTTCAATTAATTACTCTGATTTGCCAATCCATTATCGACGGATTTTTCATCTCGACCGATGAAGATCATTTCTGAGAGAGTAATGAACAAACATAGTTCTCGAAACTGGGATGGTACATATCCACATAAGAGATGCGACCCGATAAAGTGATGTATATTGTGTATTCAAGACAAGACGATGCTGGCTAGGTCATCACTGTTATTGGCGATTGCTAAAAGTCAAGGAGCACCAACTTTTTTTGGTCTGAAAAGGATAATATTGACAAACTATAGCGCCATATCCCATACAGCTCATTCCAGTTGAGATCGTGTGACATGTACCCTAACTGCGACATGAACCCCTTGATGGATATTTTTTGTGACTGCAAAAAGCTGAATTGAGAATAACTCCTCCATGATAATTATATTCCTGGAAGCTTTGTCAGTTCTATACAGGCGGGAGCACCCATTCGAAATGAAAGGAGATAATATTCGAACCCACGCCTTCTAAGTTACTCGTTAGCTGGCCAAGGCTTAGGACCCCATTCTCCCTACTCAGCTATCAGAACTGGTTTTGCTGCTACCTCCTATCAATTCGATTCCTTTCGCACACAGCTATGCTAAAAGCTAAGGAGCCATGTTAGGTCCCATCTTAAATCGGATTCTAGTTATCTCGAATAAGAGTGTTGTCTTCACTCCAATTCGACAAAGCCCTATTGATAATCTTTTTTAATACCTTGCTGATGCTCGATGGAAGACTTATCGACAGTAGATTTGACGGACTGGAGTTGTCTTTTCTACAGCTTGTTTCCAACGTTCTGGTATGAAGATGTTAGATTAAGTTCAATCGGTAAAGGCCTAAGTACATACAATGTTGGCTATACCATCGACATGTACTTTCTTACTTAAGGTTGCACTACAGTTCAGGTCAGACCAGGTCAGACCAGGGCCTCATCCAACAAACGTCTCCAGCCAGCTCGGTCCCTAGCTAGCTGTCTCCAGTTTCACACGCTTATTGGTTCAGGTCCTCTTCAACCTGTTTGCTCCACTGACTAGGTCAATGTCGCTGAACAGCTCTTACAAATCTTGATTGAATCTTTGTCTCCATTCTCCATTTATGCAGACAGGACCAAAAACTTAAGAATTTTTCTCTCGAAATAATCCAAAACCGCTTTCATCGGATATTGTCATGGTTCATGTCCCTGCACCATTCATAAGGACTGGGATGGTGAGGGTTTTGTACAGTGTAACTTTAGTTGCTCAGATTTGTCTACTCAATTGTCTTGTAAATCCAAAGAAACAGCGCTTGACAAGTGCCATTCTTCGATTAATTTCAGCGCAGGTGTTGTTGTCTGACTTTATAGCCGATCCTGAGTAGACGAAGTCCTTTACTACCTCGAAGTTAAATCTGTCTATTCTGACGTTTGCTTCAACACGTGGATGTTGGTTGTCCATTCTTGATGACAGCATTAACTTGGTCTTGCCCTCGTTAACCTCTAGACCCATCTTCCTGGTCTCAAGGCTAACGAACGCTCTACTGACATCACGCTGTGTTCTTCCAATTATATCAATGACGTCTGCGTATCCTAGTAGCTGGACAGACTTTTGAAAGATTGTGCCTCTGGTGTTGACGATGGAGTCCTGCACAAAATTTTCAAGAATGAGATCGATGAAATCGCATGACTGCGTACCGCCTAGTCTTAAACCTTTTTTGACATCAAATGCGTCCGTTAGGTTTTTTCCGACCATGATGGAACAGCGTGAGTCTTCCATTGTAAACTTATGCAGACGTCAAGTTTTTCTGGGATGCCAGAACTAGACATAGTTGGTCTCTATCGACCCTGTCATAAGCTGCCTTGAAATCGATGAAAAGGTGGTATAGGAATGAATTTGAAATTCCTGTATTTACTCCAAGATCTGCCGTAGAATATATTTGATCGATGGTTTTTCTTTCCGGATCTGAAGACACACTGATAAGAACCTATCAAGTTGTTGACGAGTTGCAGACAAGATCTCGTAGGCGCTGCTTTGGAGACTTATATCTCTGTAGTTGGTGCAGTTCAGAAGATCGCCTTTTTCGGGTATAAGTTCCATTCGTCGTGCATGCTTTTTCCTACCAAATCTTGCACATAAGCTGATGATGCATACTCCTAAGCAAATCTTCTCCTGTTGCCTTGTACAGTTTGGCGGCTAGGCCGTCTGCTCCAGTGGCTTTGTTCGATTTAAGTCTGGATTTCGCTTTCTTCTCTTTGTCAATGTCAGGTGGACGGGATAGGTGGTCTGTTTCACCCTAATTGAATGTTTCTGTATGGATGGTCGAATTCCGCTCATCGTCGCCACTATACAGCTTGGAAGAGTAGTCTTTCCATATTCTAAGCACTGACCTTGGTTGCACTACGATGTTCCCATGATGGTCTCTACTGGCTTCGGTTCCAATGGATTGTTTAACCTTTTTGTAAAACTTTTGAAATTCGTTCATGTTGTTGAATCTCTCTATCTCTTCGATCGCTCGCTTCTCGTCATCCCTTTTCTTTCTGAGAAGTTTAGGCTTCGCTCTCCATCGACATCTCTTGGCTTCTTATTCTTTATTGAATCGACCATGAACTGGACCCTTATCTTTGTTACTAACAAAGGACTTACCCGCATGCACAATATCGTTCCGAAGGTGGAAGGAATGAAGTTAGGCCCAATTTTCCAGATCGTGATTCGTGTGAATTCTAGGGTTCATTGGTAAAATTTTTAAGCTTGCTGAAAGGCTGCTCTCACTGTTTCCCCACTTGTTTCTGTGGAACTTCGATTATAAGGATAAAAAGTCACCGTCCAAGACGGTTTCATCGGTATATATTTGCGCTGTCAGGAGTCAGTTTCTGTAACGCCACGTTTATACTACGAGGTCATCAACAATGTGTTTGCAAATTGAAGTGACAAAGTGCGCTTTTTCTAATCGATTTCCAGAACTAAAAATCGAAGAGTTTGCTCAGCCTAGCAAAGACACTCATCTTCCTGATTCCTGTGTTTCGCATGCATAGGAATATGGATATTGGCATACGCAGATGAAAATAGGTTAGTGGGATATTCAGCCTCCATTAAGAAATGCCGATGTCTTGCCACGAGCTAGATGGATATTTATATTATTTATAGAAACAACCTTCCTGAACAGTCTCCAATGAACCTAAGTCAAAAATAGCATCGCCTATAGACAGCGGGAAAGTAAAAAAATAAACAGACACGTTTCAAATCGTTTGACTGTGTGTTAACACAGCCTCAACTCGAAAAAACATTTTCACCAAAGACATACAAAAGTGTTTAAAGATGTTCCAGAGACATAACCTTCAAATCATCTCAAATTCTCATGTTTCCCACCGACTTATCACCCACTTATTGCCAACCAATACACACATTGTATCATCGAAAAAAAATGATTTATAAGTACGTGCAATTCTCAAGATGATACCTTCACCTTCTCTAGGAGGAATCTCCTCCTATCCGCCTATTCTCAGTTGGCTTGACTTCTCATCCCAAACTTGAAACAAAAGCAATACCAATACACAGCCCCCCTCTCATATTGAACCTTCATCAAATAAGTTGTAGGTATTTTTTCTTCCTAAAAAAAAAGATAGAAATTATTATAAGCCACTCACGTGCCAATCCTCTAAATCGCCTAAAAAAATCCTTCCATATAGTAATTTTGACGCCCATCAGACTCGTACACCGTTAACCAGAAACTTCGTTGCTATCCTGTCAGTGTTATCTAGGGGTGAATCCATATAAGAGTGCTCCACTTGGTGCTCTTGTCGTCTGGCAAGTCCCTTGTGCTTGTCGCTCGTTTCCAAAAAAAAAATTGGAAAACATTTTCAAAATAGTCGTTCTTTGATTTATGTCCCTATGCGGCCCAATTCCTCCCTATGTTGATGATGATGGCACAGATAGGTGCTCGTTCCTTTTCAGTTTTGTATGTGCTTTTTTCATTTTACCAAAAGACTGAGTTGGCTATGACTATGAGGGATACGATTTGGGTTCAAGCTTCTAGGATATTGGAGAGACCAGTAGAGACTAGAGAGGATACTGTGAATTCCTTTGGGGCTATATATAATAATAAACCTTCAAAGCAGATGTGTTTTATTAAAACATTTCTCTAAAGCACACACACATGTGCTGGATACTTTATGAGGCTGTGTATGATGAAGATGTTGTCTTTCTGTCCTCTTTTTGGTTCTCGATAAACCTACAGATAGATACTTATGTGTGTACCAAACAGTCATCGTTTCATATGACACAGAGTGCGGGAGGTATCAGGTATCACATAGAGCCAGGAATTTTAACTTGGCTGCCCAGCCAACACAGTGTCTCGCTGATGTTCATGCATTGCCAAGCCACCATATCCTTGAGTTGGTGGTGTATCGTTTCTACGTGAAACGTAGTCAGTCGACATTTGATGACAATTTCGACTATGTCGACGATTTACTGCAGAGCGAAATTTATAAATGTTTAAAACGATCATTTGCGTTCTGTATCGCGTATCGACAGAATTCCGAGCCATAGCTATGTTGTAGAAATTTACCAGTGATGTTATACAGTTTTTTTAAGTATTGCAAGGACGTTCAAGAAAGGTCATCTAGTTATAATAAAGTATACTATGTGTGCAACAGATCTTAGTGGTAGAAAAAATTATTTTCGTATTTGTAGGATTTCCGTTTATGAATGGAAAATAACAAAGGCCCAACGGCAGAACCAAGTGGTACTCCATCAAATACACTGCGGAACTCCATCATAAATAGGCCCAAAAGCAGAACCATGTGGTATTCCATCAAAAACCCTGTAAAACTCCATCTTACTTCATATCTATCTATCGAGAACTCAATATCCAATTTCAATCAAAGGATGGCTAGAGTGTTGACGGATTCGAATTGATGGTTTCTGAAATTGAAGGAAAGTGGACTTTTACATCTTAGTATGTGTCGTTATGGTGGTTACTAAGTAGTCCATCGTATCCTTCACCTAACCTGTCTATATCTACTTAATTCCTCTGTAAGCGACTATTTTATACAAAGAAATTACAACAACTCATAAAAATAGAGAAATTTCATTTCGTCTTATAGCATCCCTGGCAACTTGTACATTAGTGCTCTAAAATCGCTATAAATTGGGTCACAGTAGGTATATCATGGCTCTCTCACATCATCAAGAAAATCATCGAATTAGGGCACAAGCAGCCCATTTATATAAATTCCTGTTTGTCTCCCTCTCTCAACATTTCTTTGATTAAATTAACCGAGTTACGTCAAGAAAAAGGAGGAGAACGGTTTGTCGAGAACTTAAAAATGTCATTTCTGTATCAAGTTCCTTTTCTTTTACTTCCCGGCTCAGCAAAAAAAAGCAAACCATACGAGTATAGAAGCGATAAATGAGCTCAAACCGTATGCTCCTTATGAATTGTTGAGTGTTATTGATTTTCGCAAGACTCCTGCCGAGTTGGTCTTTCTTCGTTTCTGTCCTCGACTGATTCTGGCCGTGCCAGAGATTCCTTCTGGTCGATACATCATTTATGAGCGAACAATATTATGTGTAGAGTTGCTGTCGAGGAATCTTATACCCACGTATATATGCAATAAAAAAGGGGGAGCGTTAAAAATTATGTCCCTACTCGATTTGCCAAGGCATCGCAAGAAGGAATGCACACCTGTACAAATAAAAAAGAAGATATCTAAGGGTAGGGGAATGATGGGGCTTGTCAGAGAATTGCTTTGGGAACCTAACCCTAACAGTTCGTTCAAATGTCGTCTGCACCCCAATTCACCCTATTCTTAATTTCACAAATGTATGCTTGCAATTTATAGCAAAATGCTTGAAACCGAATGTTCTACATTTCTAATGACATTTAGGGCGGGCAAATTATTCTGCAATTAATGTCAAATTGCAGTTTATGAACTAATTCATCAGTCAGCCAGAAGGCAGAGTACCCCCTTAACATAATAGTGAGTGACGGACAAGGAGGGTTAAGTGCGTTTAGGTGTTGCTGTAGTCCATTTCTTGTGTACCTTTGGCATTACCTACTACTTATGTTTGTTCATATGGGCGAATTGCCAGCTTTTGATCGACAGTCTATATCGTTTTTGACACCATTTTGCATACATTCATGCACTGGTAAATCACACACCTCGGAGAATGTTGACTTGCACTCAGTAATTATACTGTCAAGGACACCTGACTTGATATACACTTTTTTTTTTTAACGTGGGGAGCCCTTTTTTCTGCAATTCTCTATTTTTCGTTGTTAGTTCAAATGGAAAAGTGCAATTAAATGCTAATTTTGATTTGTTTTAAAATCTGTTAATTATAGGGGAGAGTTAGCTGGGAGAAATTGTGGGACTTATGTTAGTTGCTCAAGATTCTTGGACGAGTCGTTGCGTTTTTTAGATGAAACAAGGGGTTTCTTACTATTTTAATTGAACTAACCTACTGCTTGTTGGAAACGTATTTTCTTATTTTACGCAGAATTAAGTTGCATTAAAGCTCTCAGGACACTCATGTAAAGGGTTTTTCAATAGGGACGCTACAAAAGTAGACCAATAGGGGCAGCTTACGACGCCATATTTTTTCCCGCTCTCTTGAAACTTCTCTTCAGTAAGGTTTGCCATTTCATCATGGAAAGGTGTACGGTCCAACAACGAGTCGAAATTATTAAAATTTACTACCGGAATTCGGAGTCAGTGGTCAACACTTAAAGAGCGATACGTACAATTTATGGTCGTCATAATCGTCCTGCCAGATCAAGAATTGAGCGCCTGGTGGAAAAATTTGAATACACAGGCTCAGTACAAAATGTTCCCATGCCAGTGAGACAAAGAAGTGCCCGTAGTGTCGAGAATATTGCTGCCGCTAGCGCATCAATTGCGGAAGACCCAAATCACTCTCTCACACGTCGCAGTCGTTCTCAAGCGTTGGGCATATCTGCGACGTCGTTGTGGCGAATTTCGCGAAAAGATCTTGGCCTACATCCTTACAAGATCAAATTGACGCAAGAACTGAAGCAACTTGATCACCAGAAGCGTCGTATATTCGTGAATTGGGCTGAGCAACAACTTGAAAATGATCCGGATTTTCATCGAAAAATCATCTTCAGCGATGAGGCTCTCATTTCTGGCTGGATGGCTTCGTCAATGAGCAAAATATGCGTTAGTGGTCAGGCAGCAATCCACATGTGCTTCACAAAGCACCATTACATCCCGAAAAAATCACTGTTTGGTGCGGTTTACATGCTGGTGGTGTCATTGGGCCTTACTTCTTCCGTGATGATCAAGACCGGCACGTTACTGTGAATGGGAATCGCTACCGCTCAATGCTATCCGATTATTTTTGGAATGAATTGGATGATATGGACTTGGACGATATGTGGTTTCAACAGGACGGTGCCACATGTCACACAGCGGGCCAAACAATCGAATTATTGAGAACGAAGTTCGATGAGCGCATTATCTCCAGAAATGGATCTGAGAATTGGCCACCTCGTTCATGCGATTTAACGCCGTTAGACTATTTCCTTTCCTGTGGGGCTACGTCAAATCTATGGTTTATGCCAACAAGCCAGCGACGATTGATGAACTTCGTACGAATATCGAACGTGAAATTGCAGCAGTATCGGCCAATTTATGCTTGAAAACCGTCATAAATTGGGTTCAGCGTCTGGACTTCTGCAAGCGTGCCCGTGGTGGCCATGCCATACATAATGGCATCAAATGTACTTCTACAGGAATAAAGAATTTCATTGATATCCAAAACCGTTTTTGTTTTATTTAAGAAAACTTTTATAGCGTCCCTATTGGAAAACCCTTTATTAGTCAACATACTGTGAGAAAAAAAGGTTAGAGAGACATTCCTGCAACCCAGTTTTTGACTTCATAAATTTGTAGTTGTAGATAGTTCTTCTGAGAATTTTGAAATTCCGAGAAAAATTTTAAGAGCATCCTCCCTTGCAGCTGCTCTGCTTTCCGAAAAAGCAGTCATTCTCAGTAGAATACTTAAACTTGCCTATCGGAGCTGGGACTGTGCTTGCTATAAGCTCTCTTCGACCAATTCTGATAGTGTAAAAAAAAAAATCTTGCAGCAAATTTGCTTTTTATTACGTAGGCAACTGTATCATTATTACAATCAAATGCATACTCTTACAGCTAACCTGCTCTTTAGCTTTCCCATCTTGTTATAATTGATCAGTGGTGAGAACCAATTTCCAATGTCCAATTTCCGATCCATACACAGTCCTACTCGTCATTAATTTGAATGGAGCACTGAACCCCAAGAGTGAACAGCTTAAATTTCTAGGGTGACGGAAACGTAAGCTTTTCACCACGGTTGTGCGTCCAGCTATCACCAACAAGGCACAATCTTCGACAACGTATAGAAAGTAACAAAGCTTGAAGAAATCAGATGTATGCTGATCTGAAGAAACCTTTATGCTGAAAATGCCATATCCCCAAAAAAAGAACACGACCGCTTAAAGGAGAGACGAATGACCGCTTATCAAAATCCCTCATAACGAAATCCCACAAAGTACCTCCTCGCAATACTTTTTCCTCCATATCATTTGCCCGCAAAAAATTCTACCTTTTTTTCATGACCATCTTCTGTATTTCTTAACAAGAAGAATACAAAGCGAGGGAAGCACAAACTGATCACAAAGAAAAAGAAGGCATGAGAAGCGCGCGTTCGAGGAGATAAAGAGATTTCACAGCAGGAACAAGGTTCAAAAATTTTACAAAAAAGGTAAAACAAACCACCAGAGGTTTAACACCCAAACCGAAGCATGTAAAAATCATCATGGGAACATCACTGTTGAGGACAACTCTTTCAGGCTGCATAGCTTCGATGAAGTTCAAAATTTCGCCTGCTATGCAGAACAATTCAGTTTAGGTGAAGCAGTCCACCAATTTCATTCACCCGACATTGTCGAAGTGAACATTGCGATACCTAAACTGAATCTGCAAGATTTGGTCAGAGAAAAGAATGCCCGACGAATGGAAACTCACAACCGTATGACCGATTCTCAAGAAAAGAGATTCCCTGTACTGCACCAACTATAGAGGTATAAGTCTCCTAAACTCCTTTCGTCAACAACCTGATAGGTCCTTATCAATGTGGCTTAAGACCCGGAAAGTCCACCATCGATCCAATATTCACCCTACGACAGATCTTGGAGAAGACCCAGGAACTTCAAATCAGTACCTACCACCTTTCCATCGATTTCTAGGCCGCCTATATAGAGCAATGTCTAGTTTTGGTATCCCGGAAAACCTCATCCGTATCTGATAATAATGGAAATATTGATATAATTGGAAGAACATAATGTTCGTTCGTGAGTCCAGGAAGATGGGTCTAGCGGTTAACGAGGGCAAGACCAAGTTAATGCTGTCAACAAGAAAGGACAACCAACATCGACGTCTGAAGCCAACGTCAGTATAGACAGATTTTACTTCGAAGTAGTTAGGAACTTTGTCTATCTAGGGTCCGCTACAAACATTAAACTCAGACATCATCATCACGCTGAAGCAATAAGCCGTTGCCTGTTGTAACTCTGACAGGCGTTTGTCTGTTAACGCTTTTCTTTCGATTTCTGGAACGGTCGGAAAGCATCCTCTTTTAACGCTCTTCCACACTACTTTTCTTCCTCGACCTAATACTTACGCTTAAGGTGGCGCTACAGTCCGTTGTGGACTTGGGCCTCAATCAACAGTCTCCGCCAGCTAGCTCGGTCCTTAGTTAGTCGTCTCCAGTTCTGCACTCCAAGTTGATTGAGGTCCTCTTCCACTTGAGTGCGCCGCCTGAGTCGCGGTCTTCCTCTCCTCCTATGTACGTCCCTCGGGAATAGTGTCGAAGGCTTTCCGGGCCGGAGCATTGGTGTCCATTCGCTCTAAATGACCGAGCCATCTGAGTCTCTGGACCTTGACCCTTCTTACTAGGTCCATGTCGTTGTACAACCCGTAAAGTTCGCTGTTGTATCTTCTTCGCCATTCCCCTTCAATGCACACGGGGCCAAAGATGACCCGAAGCATTTCCTCTCGAAACAGCCTAAGGCACTTTCATCCGATTTTGTCAGGGTCCATGCTTCCGCACCATACAGCAGGACTGGGGATGATGGGTGTGTTGTACAAACCTAATATAGACCCTTATTCTCATCAACCTGAACATGTCTCCCAGCATAAATTACTTAAACATTCCAAGCACGAAACTCATAATTCAGACGATTTTGACTTATCTAATCTTAACAACCAAATTAGGATCTCAATCAAAAGAGATTTAAACATTTTTTCTTCAATGCGACCCTTTGCTTAAATAAACATTTTTGACAGTAGAGTAGGCAACAATTCAAGTGTGCCTAATTATCTCTTCGCATATAACCCAAATTAAGGCCAATTAAATCCGAGAGCTCAACGATCCAGGCAACAACAAAAAAAATATCAAAATGTCAACAGCGTTCTAAATCCTTTGTAAAATAGGGTGCCAAATGCCTTGTCAAATAAATATACAATCACAAAAAAACATCCTTCCATAGCAAAAGGCAATCAGTTACAATCGAACCAGCCAGCGTTTTCTCTCTCATCTCAGAACTCAACAACTCCTGCTCGGCCTTCGATTTGGTTTGATCATTGTGTTGCTGCTTGTCGATTGTAGTTTCTCGTCATTACAAAAAAAAAAAAAAAAAAAATCAGGACAACTGCCCTATATCACAAATTAAATAAAAAAAGGACATTTTTTGCACTCATTGAGAAGTGAAAATTTCAGCAAACTATTACACATCACGACAAAAGCAACAACAACGTAAAAAAATAAACAAGAAAGAAAGGACTGTAATCTGGATCGACTTTGGCCAACATGACACGAGGTGATTGTCAAGGGTGGTGGTGGGTCTGGGCGACGACCGACGATGCTATCAAAAGAATGGGGAAGTGAATTAGCCACGAGTACAGAACACTTGATCCTTGCCTTTTACAATTTCAACGAACAGTTTCATCAGCTATTCCGGGATAAATGTCAAACTGAAAAGGATTTGCCATCGTTTGTCGTTTTGTTGCTCGCAATATACCAACTCGAGCTCGAGGATGTACTTATTTTTTTTTTTTAGTTCAAATGCTGGCAAAGTGGTGGCTTCGCAGCACCAGAGAGTACTCGTACTCATACTCGTACTCGTATACTGTCGGATCAAGGATTATTATCGGTCCTGACTCACAATTTTATAAAATAAAAATAATAATACAATTCTATTTCTTATTGAATCAGCATTGGCCGATTGGCGATGGCGAAGGCGATGGCGAGTGGAAATGGAGGGTCAACCCTGATAGCAGGGATTTACTTTTTATTTTGCTTAAAACGAAAAAAAGAAACATTCAATAGATCCCGGCTGAGTAGCTGCCATAGTGTCCGGTTTCATTGGGTAATTACTTCGTGAGTGTATTTGGATGCTGTGTGTGTGGTTGTTTCTCTGCAGAAAAGCTGATGGAGGATAAATTCGAATCCGATAGATTATTACATATTCGAGTCTCTATCTGATATTCCACATGACTATCCCCTGTTTGAAGTCCAAATGAAAACAAAAAAGAAGGAAAAGTGATGTCAACAGGAGTATAAAAGAAAAGGAGGAAAGGTCACTAAGTATACGGAAAGTCGTCTTTGGGGAATATACCGACTTATACCCACATAAGAAGACGACCGACCAGCATACAGGGAAATCGATTACTTCCTCTAGACTTGCTGAGACTATTAGCAACTGACAGACAGAGATTTATTTATGGAAGAATTAAGAGAACTTGAATTATGAATTAAGGCGCAGGAATTATTATCTGAGATTTCTTTTTTATTTTTGGGATATGTCAGAAGGCCTTTCGGGCTTATAGATTTGTAGCAAGACTAAATCTCTTTCGTTCGTAAAATGATTCTACAAGTATATAGAGAGAGTGGCTAATGCCTATTTTATTTTTAAATCATTCGACGAGCCTTCGGAGTATTATATCCTTATTGCGTATTTAGGAAGAAAATGGAAAGAAGAATATGTTTTAAGACATATTTCAACGAACTTCTGCTCTTGTCAGAATAAATTTTCCTATTTTCTTTGGGTTTTATGTGACTTCCTATCTACAAGAAAAAACACATGGTTTCTAACATGACAAGTTAGAAGGTCAACATCGGTTGCCTTGGCACTCCGGATAATGCCAGAGACTACAGTGACCGCCTGAGTGAGTGACTCTCCGCCGTCCTCCCAAATACCGCAGATATCAGCACCTTGAGGAACCAATATCGCGAAATAATAAAAAAATGTAGCCGAGACCACCATAGGTTACCAGCCACCCACGAAAAAGCACCCGTGGTATGATTATGAGTGCGCGTTATTAAAAACAGAGACGGCAAATTCACGTTTGCAGATGCTGCAACGGAAAACAAGAGCAGCAAGAGACGAGTACCGGACAAAAAGGAGAAATGAGAAAAAGACCCTGCGAAGGGAGAAAAGAGCATCCGCAGTTTCTCAGCTCGAAGATATAGAAGAGTCTTGGGCCAAGAACATTACTCGGCGTTTCCTTAAAAGATCGAAGAAATTAACTTCTGGTTTCCGAACCGGGACACAGGCTCTTCGAAACAGTGTAAGAAACCTAGTCACCGAAGCACAGGGAATTGAAGATATTTTCAAGCAGCACTTCCAACAGCTGCTGAATGCGCAAAATGTCGAGCGGGCTAATGAAAGAGTAGCAAAACCAGTCAATGAAGGCGCAGTCCCAGCCTCCAGCGTTGAAGATGCCTTCCATGTGGAACTCATTAAATATGGAGGCGATGTTTAGATGAGCCACATGCACCAGGTCATCAACAAACTGTGGGAGGAAGAATGCATGCCCACTGACTGATCGATTAACTCCATATGTCCCATCTACAAGAAAGGCGATCCTATATCATGAATCAGGATAAAACTACCGAGACATATCCCTGCTTAATGTTGAATACAAAATCCTGTCCTAACTTACTGTGTGACCGTCTTAATCCGTTCTGCGACACAGCAATCGGCACGTACCAGTGTGGCTTTAGGCCAGGCAGAACAATGATAGACCAAATATTCACACTGAGGCAGATCCTGGAAAAGACCAACGAATTTCAAGTCGAAACCCACCATCTTTTCATTGACTTCAAAGCTGCTTATGGTAGCATCCACCGCCAAGAGATTACGATGATGGTATCTGAGTTTAGGATCCTTATCAAACTAAACCAGCTGTGCCACATGACGCTGGACAATATGCAGTGCAGTGTGCAAATGGGTAACAGCTCATCCGTGTTGTTTCTAACATGCGCAGGGTTAGGACAAGGAGATGCGCTGTCATGTGACTTCTTCAACATAGTCCTGGAGCAGATAGTGTGCAAAACAGGTGTGAGCACGAAAAACACTATCTTCGACAAATCCACCCAGCTCCTAGGCTATGCGAACGATATAGATATCATCGGTCGATCCAAGAGAGCTGTGCTTGAGGCCTTCACAGCGATTGAAGAACAGGCGAAACTCGTTTGTCTTAAAGTGAATGAGGATAAAACAAAGTACATGCTATCAACAAATAAATCAACATATGTCTACCACCTAAGACAAAACGTCACTGTTGATAGCATCAATTTCAAGGTAGTTAAGGAGATCACCTACCTTGGAACAAACATCAATCCCACAAACGACACCTTAAATGAGATGCGAAAGAGAATTACCCTAGCGAAATGCTGCTGTTTCCGTTTGGCAAAACAACTGGATTCAAAACTCTTAACTGGAAGGAAAAAGTGTCTGTTTTACAAAACATCTATTTTACCCATCCTACTCTTCGGCACCGAGTGCTGGACGATAAGTATAAAAGGGGAATTGGTATTGGACATTTTCGAAAGGAAAATTTTTCGACTTTTGAACTTACTTGAGTCGAAGTACTTGGAATTGGAATAAAAGACTGTGCTGTTAAGTATTCTTGGAAGAATTCAATCTGCATATAATTTATTATGCTGACATTAATGATTTAATTTTATTTCCTTCTGTTTATTTTGAGAAAAGAAAAATTAATGAGAAGTCGTCTTTTATGAAATCTAAACCGTCCTTTGATAACCATTGAATTCATCATTTCTCGGATTTCCCTTTGGCTGAGTTATCAAAAATAAATATGTGCACGACTTCCTCCTGTATTCCAAATTATAACTCGTAAAAAACATAAAAAAATAAAAAAATGTTATTTAAATTCATATATAAGAGTTTAAATTGAATTATGTGTCTCAAAAATACATTCAATCTGAAAAAAAGAATTTAAGCAATAACATTTCATGAGAAATTGTTGATTTTTTAAATTAAAAAAAAAAGAAAACCTTGAAGCTTTTTTTTTTAAATTAATTTTTCGAAAATGCCTGCAAATTTTATTTCTTTTTTTAAGCAAAATATTATTTGGGCAATACATACGAACTTTCGGAAAAAAAAGCTGATCAGTTTTTTTTTATTTTTCAAGAAAATCTTATAACAACAAAACGGTTCTATAAAATGTAAGGTACCGTTGTGGAACAATACAAAAATATTTTTTTTCGTTAGGAGCCGTTTTTGAGAAAATTGAAACTTTTCGGTTTTGGCCAAAAAAGGATGTGGCTACCCTAAATTTTGAACTTACAAAAAAAAAAAACGACCCACGCGAATTTGCCAAAACCTCTAGTTTTCAAGTTTGAAGTCAATCGGACCAGTGGTTAAGGCTGTAGGAGTGTAGGTGGGCTTAAAGACAGACAGACAAAAACACACGGAATTGCCGAGCCTTTTTTTCGATTCTCTGTCATCGTAATGTAATATTGAATTTAAATCTCAACTTCTTTTTTAAGAATCCAAAACTTGCCATATATGTATGCTATGTAGTAAAAATGAAGTAATAAAAATGTAAACCTGTAAAATTTAATTTAATCCAAAATTTCATGCTAAAGTAGTAACGCCAGACCAAAATGCGCCTTACACTCACTGATTTTCAAACACACACACACCCGTAGTGAATTAATTACCTATCATCCTGAGCACTGACCTACTTTCAAGTTCATAATAATTAGATTACTTGTGTGAATTTTCATAAAATATACAGCAAACTCTTAGCTTTGTAAAAAGGGTTATTGTAAATTCAAAAAATGCAAAAAATGAATTCCTGTTAATATTTTATTAACAAGAAGCATTAAGTCGACTTAAATAAATTCACCGAAAATCACTTTTCCAGTCGTTTTTTTTTCTGAAATTTATTGAAATCACAATAATTCTAGGTAACAAAAACCAGAAGCAACTTGATGACGATGAGCTTGAATTTAAAAACCAAAATCCAGTTTAATACTCAAGTTGTATCAATATGTCACTTTCTGGTTTTGAAATAAATTTATTGTTGGTCTGGTTGTCCACTCTAGATACTGACCCCTACAGATAGGCAATAATAAGTTTAATAATTTAAATCAAAATGACACTTTAAAACCTCACTGAATGAAAACTCTCATCTCATAATTTAGAGAGGAGTGTTTTTGGGTACCAAAACCACTAGATTTGTGTTTCCATAAATATTCACATTAACTCTGCCTGACACATCCGGTAACTGCGATACATAGATTTTTTTTTCTCTCTCTGTCTCTGTCAGACTCGTTTGACTGTGTAATACTTTTGGCTCATAAAATAGAAAATAATTTATCCTGAATCCTGGGCAACAGTTTTGTGTAAACAGTTTGTTTGCGTGGTTCGGGATTGTGCTTTTTTTTATTAAAATTAATCTTCTGCTTTGTTGGATTGACTTAAATTGGTTTTGTGAATAGATTTACTGACATCATAAATACAAGGAGACATAAGGGCGTATGAAGTTGTTGATATTTTTGTCTCTGCCTTCGCTTTCCCTCTCTCGCTAGTGAGTTCATCAGAAATAGTGTAAGTATTGCTCAATTTCTGCTAATTTAGAGCTTCAGGAATTAAGTGAGTCATCAATAAGGTTGTGCTGTTTTCATTTACCTTTTCCTTTTCTGCAAATAGAAAACAAAAATAGAGAAACAATAAAGGTCAAGGAGAAGCCTTGCCTACTCGAAGATACTACAAAAAGAAGAAGTGGATTTCGGACATGCAAAATTACTAGCACAAGTGTTCCCCAAAAGTTCAAAGTCAAAAAGCTGCTAGCCGAACACTAGGTACAGCAGTTTATCTTCCTGCGTTACCTTCTTCTAATACACTGGATTAGTAGGTACTCTTTAACGGAGAAGTGAAAAACCAGCTCTTACCTCTGAATCTAGCTCCCCCTTATGAATTTTATTGTAATGACATAATGTGAATTGTAAGGAAGCAAATGAAATAAAATTGAATTTATTGAAAATTTATATTCGATCGAATTTTTTCTCAACGGTCCGTCGGCTGGTACAAGAATCTGGTTTTAGCTAAATGATCGGTTGATTAATTCCCCTTTTTTATTTATCGTCCAACCAAAGATCATTATAACAAGCTTGTTGTTATATGGTCTTTGGTCAGCACTCGTCGCCACTCGTCGCGACTGGTAAAATCAAAGTTTTGTATAGCAGACATTTTGCTTTTCGAGTGAGGAGTTTTGAACCTAGTTGTTTTTCCAAACCGAAGCAGCAGCGGTTCGCTAGGGTAATTCTTCTTCGGATATCCACTAAGGTGTTGTTTGTGGAATTGATGTTTGTTCCAAGGTAGGTGAACTTATTAACTACCTCGAAACTGATGCTACCAACAGTGACATATTGTCCAAGGTGGTGGACAGATGTTGCTTTGTTTGTTGATGGCACGTACTTTGTTTTGCATCAGTCACTTCAAGATCAATGAGTTTCGCCTGTTCTTCAATCGCTGTGAAGACCTCAAGCATAGCTCTCTTGGATCAACTGATGATGTCTATGTCGTTCGCATAGCCTAGGAGCTGGGTGGATTTATTCACGATAGTGTTTTCCGTGCTTAAACCTGTCTCCCGCACAATCTGCTCCAGGACTACGTCGTTGAAAAAACCACATGACAGCGCATCTTCTTGTCTAAGCCCTGTGCAAGTTTGAATGCACTTGGATGAGCTGTTACGCATTTGCACACTGCACTGCATATTGTTAAGCGTCATGCTGCATATTGTTAAGCGTCCAGCTGTGCCGGATCAGTTTGTTCTATATCCGTTATTCAGATTTTGCCATCATAATCTCTCGGCGGTGGATAGCATCCAAGCAGCTTTTGAAGTAGATGAGAAGATGGTGGATTTCGACTTGAAATTCGTTGGTCTTTGCCAGGATTTGCCTCAATATTTGCTCTATCGTTGTTCTGCCTGTTCTAAAGCCATACTGGTACGTACCGATTATTGTGTTCCAGAAGATAGGATTTTGTATGCAACATTTAGCAGGGATATGCTACAGTATTTTTTGCATGACATGGGATCGCCTTTTTGTATATGCGTTCTTCCTTCCACACTTTTTGATGACCTGGTGCATGCAATTCATCAAAACAATCAAAACACCTCCTCCATATTTAAAGAGGTGCGCAAGTATGCCATCCGACCCGGCAAACGTTTTATTTCTTAGCTTTTTGATGGCTCTTTCTACTTCTTCTGTGCTGGGGGCTAGGACTGGGTCTTCATTGACTGGCATCTCTTTCGTCATTAGCTCGCTCGACATTGTGCGCATTCAGCAGCTGTTGAAAGCGCTGCTTGGAATCACCTACAATTCCCTGTGCTTCGAAGAGCTTGTGTCCCGGTTCTGAAGCCAGAAGCTAATTGCTTCGACCTTTTAAAGAATTGTCGGGTGTTGTTCTTGGCCCAAGACTTTTCTAGATCTTTGAGCTGAGGAACTGCGGATGCTCTTCTCTTCCTTTTCAGGGTATTTTTTTCATTTCTCCTTTTTGTTCGGTACTCTTCTCTAGCTTCTCTTGTTTTCCGTTGCAGTATCTGCAAAAGTGCAGAAACTCTTTTCAATAACGTGCACTCATAATCATAAGACGGGTTCTTTTTCGGGGGTGGCTGGTGACCTATGGTGGTCTCGGCTACTTTTTTTAATATTTCACGATATCGGTTCCACAGTGTTTTGACGTCTACGTTATTTTGGAAAACGGTGGAGAGTCGCTCACTCAGGCGCTCACTGTAGTCTCTGGCATTATCCGGAGTGCTAAGGCAAGCGATGTTGAACTTCTTTCTTTAGGCCACACGTGTTTTTTCGTCGTTTTGATATTCGAGCTCTAAACTTAGCCACTACCAAAAAGTGGTCAGAGTCGACATTTGTTCCTTGGAAAGTGCGCACGTTCAAGATGTTGGATGCGTGCCTTGCGCCGATTAGCACATGGTCGATTTAATTGATCTTTCGTCGTGGAGACCTAGTGCTACTTATCACCGAATAACGAGCTGCAGCAAAGTCAATTATTCGGAAGCCGTTATCTGTTGTAACTTCGTGGAGGCTGTGCTTTCCAAATAATCCACCAAAGATGTCTTTCTTCACAATTAGTACGATTTTGACGTCGCACTCTGTACAGACTCCGTAGGCTCTATCCAGGAGGTCGTAAAAATCCTCCTTGCTAGAATCCTCAGCGTCATCGGTAGGGGTGTGTGCTCATATTAAACTGACGTTTTGTAGTGTGGCTTTGATCACTCAGGCGATCAATAATTCGCTTGAAATACATGACTTTCGAATTTATCCGATTTCCCACGACGAAATCGCATCCAAATATGTGCATTCTTTGATGACAGCTGTAATAAATGTCACAATTTTCTTCTTTTATTATCCCCGGTCCTATTCATCGTATTTCCTGAATCGCAGTAATGTCTGCCTTATAATGCGTGAGGACAGTTTAAAGTTTTTGATTGGAAGTGGAGTGTAGAGTGTTCTTACATTCCAGGAACAAATTCTCAATTTGTAGTTCGTTGGCGTTCTGGGCCACAACTTCATGTTTTTTCTGTGCAGGGGTTGTTAACAGTTTTGCATATCATACTAAGGTACATTCGAATACGAAATAATTATTTTGGAGAAATTTCCAAAATGGTACTAAATTCCGCATGAAAAAGTAATTTATCCTTTTTTATCTCTTATCGGTCCTTTGTTTTGCGTGCTTCAGGTTGTAAATAAACTAATTCGTGTCATCCGGCATATATTAGCTTATCTCCTAATTTTTTCCTATAGTTAAACTTTCTGGCAAATCAGCACAAAGCATTCAAATAAGAAGTGTTTGCTTTGTTCTAGGAATGATATACAATACATTCAGTATACGTCATAGTGAACTTGGTGGAAAAAATATAATTCTAGTTAATTTTCTTCCATTTTTGATCGAAGATGGCTATTTCTTAGACTAAGGCCTTTATGTGTCTACTTCCAAATGACAATGAAAAGCCTTGATTGGAAATTAGAATGTCATATGTTTTTTTGTTTCCTTGTAGGATTTTTTTTAAAAAAGGTCAACCTTGCAAAAAACAAACAAAAAACAAGAATCAAGTCCCAGAAAACAAGTCAGACGAAAAATAAAATACAAAACAATAAAAATAAAAGGAAAGCACAAACCATTTGATATGCTCTCCTTGACACAAGTTTGCATTATCCTTTCACTGGAATCACATTTAGCTTAACCTTGCAACACAAGACGATGACGAGTCGTGTCTTCTGTCATGGGAACCTTTTTTCTATCAAAAGGATACGAACAAAATGCTCCTAATGCACACATTCATGTCTAGTTTTTATTTCTCATTTTTTATATTCTGACTGTGGTATTTGGTGTGCTGAATGCGTCCATTCAATTTAAAAGCCATTCATTTGTGTAAAGAAAATTGTATAAGCCATATCCACCAGCCAAATAGTCTCATGTCTGTAGTGTATAGAATGGTCCAGACCAGACTCTGACTGACAGGACCTCTTTTATCCTTTCAACCATTATAGTGTACACTTCTTGTACAGTAACGCATTCAGAGCGACATGACTGTGGTCATGTGGGTTTGTGTGTTCAAAAACCTCACATTTCGCTTTCGTTTATTATATTCGAGTGTTTATGGTGTTGTTCAATCTTCTCGTTTTCGTTTTAAGTCTGGCTGTGGTCATTTTGATGCTTGAAGACATTATTAGGTTAGATTGACTGCCTCGATGAAGATGTATTTGGTCGTTGTCGTACACAATTGCTTGTTGCTGTCAGACACAAATACATTAAGATACCAAATGGTTTGTTTGCTTAGATTTGATGTGCGAGTTAAGGACATCAAAATGAAGGCTGACAATAAAACGACCAGACGCATATTGAAGTCCTTTAACTCTGCCTTCGTGGTACAAGGGTTGGTTGTAAAAATCGGCTCGTCTGCTCGATAAACTTGTTTAATCCTAAACAAATTTTGTTGGTGTTGTTTGTGTTGACGGAAAAAGTTACGTATGCTCATGGCAAGGAATGCTTATCAGCTTGTTATCCTAAAAAAGGATTTTCCCTCAAAAGTATAAGTAAATTTTCTTAATTTCAAAGTTTAATCGAACTGCACTCGACTATACGACCAGGTCCTGTGAGCTGAAAACGTCCTCTTCTGTAGAAGTTTGTCATCCTTTCGCAAGAAACTTCGTGCAATCTGACAACCTGCAGCAACCGACGAAGGCAACCAGTAACCTGCAACACGTAAGCTCAAAATTTTCAAAATCGTAACTTCTCGTCCTTTTCAGTGTTGCTGTACGAGAAGTTAATTCCTCTCAAAATTCCAACCTAACATCACAAAATGAAATGAAAACTGAATATTGAAAGTTTTCGTTTCATTTCTTTTTTTTTTTGCAAATTTTAAACAGACCTGCACATACTGTACCTACATATACCGGATTTTGAAGAGCATTATGTCTGTCTGTCTGTTGTGTGTATGAAGATTTGAGAAATCTACATGAATGTCCTTAAGATGATTTGTGAGTGAAACTTTTTTTTTTCTTGTACTAAATATTTTATAAACGTTTTGGTGAATGCAAACTTTCTCCTTGGCTGTATTCAATTTCTTGGGAAAGAGAGCGAGTGCAATTATTTTGAGTTTTATTCTTCCTCTTCCTTTTTTTTTGTTTGTTTATTTCGTTTTTATGAGGCATACTTAGTTTTAGGAATACTTAAACGACAAGAGAGTTGTTGAGTGCTTGTATCCTTGCATGTTGTCCTTTTTTGTTTTTGAGTTCTTTTTGTTGTGAAAAAGAACTTAAGTGATTAAAAGCAAGTTTTGTAGGGTTTTCGTAGCATCAGGAGGACATGTGAGATCAGGTTTGAATTGGATTTTTGTTTTAACTTTTGTATGTATGACATTTTTGCAGGAGTTGCAAATTTTTTGAGTAGGTGAAATTATATGTTGGGAATTCATAAGAAGATCATTCTTTCTGAAGCTAAGGCCTAGCTAGTAAAGGATGTTACATAGCAAAATGGGTCATGAACATTTTATGGAAGTTTTTAAGGTAACCCTCCCTTGTGTAAACGGTGACTATTACTATGAAGCTTAGAGCTATGTGATCGCGAAACTTGTTTTCGCAGAAGGGCCTACCATGGTGGCCAGGTCGAAGCGTATTTTATTGTTGCTAATTAACCCCCCTGGCAACATTGCCAGAGAGCAGTTAGAGATGCCGCCTCTAATGTGCTGGGTTTCACACAGCCACCAAAACGAAACCCCTGGTTTGACGAAGAAGGCAGGCAGGCCCATGCAGCCAAGCAGGAGGCGTACAAAGCGGCGCTGCATAGAAGGACAAGAGCTGTTCGTGAGCTCTACGAGCAAAAGAGGAGAGAGGAACGCCGGCTTCTCAGGAGACAAAAAAGAAAGAGCATGAGAAGCGTCAGATCGTGGATGTTGAGAGAGCCAACAGCAGGAATGAAGTTCGGAGGTTTTCCGAAAGGTTAGACAGCTGGCTCAAGGTCATCGAGCAAGAACTGATGCCTGCAGAGATAAACAAGGGAACATCATAGTAGAATCGCAGCTATGGCTGGGGATTTGGAAAGACCACTTCTGTAGATTGTATAACGGCGACGACGAACAAAATACCGCCGTCAGACAGGAGCCTTTCATCGGACACGATGATAGCCAACAATTCCGTGAACCCGACCTAGAAGAAGTGAAACCCGCAATATCGCGGCTGAAATCCAACAAAGCCTCTGGAGCAGATGGACTAGCTGCTGAGTTGTTCAAAGCAGCAGGCGACGAGCTAGATAGGAGCATGCACCAAATCATCTGTAAGATATGGTCAGAGGAATGCAGACTGCCGCCATAAAACAAGCAGCAGCGGCAATATGTTAGATGTCTTCACCAGAAAGGTTTAGGGGTCGGTATCGACGCTAAGATGATACTACAAGGGAACAAATAGAGACGTCCGTAGTCAAGAACGAGCTACTGGAACTCGGTCGA
>CAKKXW010000001.1:91865539-91876787 GCA_920937365.1 Sphaerophoria rueppellii
TAAAAGTACTGGGTAAAACGATACATTGTAGGAAATGATCGATCCGGAATCGAAGTCTTCCTTACTAGAAGAATACTTAAGGGTTGTATGTTAAAGTGGATGAGTTTTTTAAACGTTGAGGAAATTTCTACAGTATGTATGTTTTCAATTTTGTTTTTAGGTTAAGTTTGGACTAGAGTGTACAGGAGGACTACGAGCATACTTAGTTTTAGGAATACTTAAACGACAAGAGAGTTGTTGAGTGCTTGTATCCTTGCATGTTGTCCTTTTTTGTTTTTGAGTTCTTTTTGTTGTGAAAAAGAACTTAAGTGATTAAAAGCAAGTTTTGTAGGGTTTGCGTAGCATCAGGAGGACATGTGAGATCAGGTTTGAATTGGATTTTTGTTTTAACTTTTGTATGTATGACATCTTTAAAGGAGTTGCAAATTTTTTGAGTAGGTGAAATTGTATGTTGGGAATTCATAAGAAGATCATTCCTTCTGAAGCTAAGGCCTAGCTAGTAAAGGATGTTACATAGCAAAATGGGTCATGAAAATTGTGTGGAAGTTTTTAAGGTTACCCTCCCTAGGGTAAACGGTGACTACTACTATGAAGCTTAGGGCTTTGTGATCGCTAAACTTGAGATCGCAGAAGGGCCTAACCTGGTGGACAGGTCGAAGCGTTTTTTGGTGTTACTAATTAACCCCCAAGGAAGGAGTGTTCCCACCAAGGTATTCCCAACGATGGACGGCAACGAATGAATTTCTATTCTTGGAATCCACGGTGGCCTCTTCAGTTCCATTTAGGCCGAACTACTTGGTGAACACCTTTACGGGCTACTTCGACTTATTTGAAGCCCAGGCAAACGGAGCAGTTTTTCCGGCTCTTGCACTTGGAGGCACATCAAGTGCCTGGTGCTCTAGGTTGGGAGTTGTACGTCAGGGTGACTTAACGACTACGTAGGAAAGCACTTAGTTGTGAAGCAACAACAAGCCTCGGAAACGGACGGATAAACTGATGACGACCCAAGCAAATGTTTAAAGGACAACGATTTTCGAAAACGCACGTGGAATATTGGGTCCCTAAATATACCGCGTGCTGCCGAACAATTAGCGGAAATACTCAATTGCTACAAAGCAGACATTACCGCTATCCAGGAAATACGATGGGATGGACCGGGTAAAAGGAGGATGCAAAACTGTGACATGTACTACGGTAATTGTTACCGCGAGCAACAATAACGGCTCTTTGGATGCGGATTCATCGCGGGAAACAGACTCAGGCAAAAAGTCTTGAGCTTCAGATTTGTAAGCGAACGCATCACGACGAACCGAATCAAGGCTTGATTCGGCAACATTGGCTTAATATACGCGCATGGCCCCACAGAAGGGAAAAAGGACGACACCAAAGACGAGTTCTACGAGCTCCTCGACAAAGAATATGCAATGTCAATGCACAATGACAGTAAAATTGTCTACGGCGATTGGTGTAACAGTCGGAAAGCACAGAATGCGGGGCGAAATGTGTTTGTAGCAAGCGCACATGGTTTCCACATCTCAACATCCATAAAGGAAAATGGAGATCTCCTGATCAATAAACCGTCAACCAGATTGACCACGTTGCTATCGACGGAAGGAACTTTTCCAACATTCTAGATGTTCGAACTTTCCGAGGAGTACTCGGACCACTACCTCGTCGTAGCCAAGGTAGTGCTATAAATATCCCGACAACGGTCAAAACAAGGAAATGCTGGAAGAAAATTCGGCTACAATGGCAAGAGATCGCCAGATCCTTCTTTGATCGAGCGTGTCAAGTAACCTCATAGGACTTCTTACTATGCCGCCAACATCAAGTATCGATGACCAGTGGCAACATTGCCAGAAAACAATTAGAGATGCCGCCTCCAATGTGCTATGTTTCACACAGCCACCAAAACTAAACATTTGGTTTGACAAAGAATGTAGGACGGCACATGCAGCCAAGCAGGAGGCATACAAAGCGTCGCTGCATAGAAGGACATAAGCTGCACGTGAGGGGAATGGATTACTGAATCCTTTGATGCCCTGTCACGCAATTCCTTAACTTCGTGCATGAGAAGATAGTGCAAAACTCTACCGTCAACACCTGAGGCACTATCTTCCAAAAGTCTGTTGAACTTCTCGCGTACGCCGATGATATTGACATAATGGGAAGACCACAGCGTGATGTCAATGGCGCCTTCGTGAGACAGAAAACGAAATCTATACTGTCTTCGAGAAAGGACACCTAACACCGCCGCACGCCTCAAGAAGAAAGTTCTTCTAGATATCGATGGCCCCGTGTATATTGATGAAGAATGGAGAACCTGACTGACAACCAAACGGACCTAATCAGAAGAGTTAAGGTCGAGCGACTCAGATGGTTCGGTCATATAGAGCGGATGGATACCAATACTCTAGCCCGGAGAGCCTACAACACCACTTCCGAGGGACGAAAAAGTATAGGAGGACCGTACGGCACCCAAGTGGAAAATTACTTCAACCAACTTGGAGTGAGTTGCAATACTTATTTCGACTCCCGATTATGATATAAGAAGTTGATTGATTTCAAATAATCGACTTTTAATTATTCCTTATTTTAGTATCCTTACTTACTTACTTAAGGTGGCGCTACAGTCCTTTGTGGACTTGCGCCTCAATCAACAGTCTCCGCCAGCTAGCTCGGTCCTTAGCTATAGTCGTCTCCAGTTTTGCACTCCAAGTTGATTGAGGTCCTCTTCCACTTGAGTGCGCCACCTGAGTCCCGGTCATCCTCTCCTCCTACTCGGGATTAGTGTCGCAGGCTTTCCAGGCCGAAGCATTGGTGTCCATTCGCTCTAAATGACCGAGCCATCTTAGTCTCTGGACCTTGACCCTTCTGGCTAGGTCCATGTCGTTGTACAACCCGTAAAGTTAGCTGTTGTATCTTCTTCGCCATTCCCCTTCAATGCACACGGGGCCAAAGACGACCCGAAGAATTTTCCTCTCCAAACAGCCTAAGGCACTTTCATCCGATTTTGTCAGGGTCCATGCTTCCGCACCATACAGCAGAACTGGGATGATGAGTGTGTTCTACAGTTTTACCTTAGTTGCTCGAGAGAGGGCTTTTTCACTCAATTGCTTTCTTAGCCCAAAGAAACAGCGATTAGCAAGAGTTATTCAGTTATTCTTCGTCTGATCTCCTCGCTGGTGTTATTGACATCACAAAGGCGCCATTGACATCACGCTGTGTTCTTCCCATTATATCGATATCATCGGCGTACGCGAGAAGTTGAACAGATTTTTGGAAGATAGTGCCTCTGGTGTTGACGTTGGAGTTCTGCACTATCTTCTCAAGAACGCTGTTAAGGAAATCGCATGATAGTGCATCGCCTTGTCTGAATCCTTTTTTGCTTTTTTGACGTCGAAAGATTCCGTTAGCTCGTTGCCAACCTTTATGGAGCAGCGTGAGTTCTCCATCGTCATTTTGCACAAGCGAACGAGCTTGGTAGGGACGCCAAAACTAGACAGCTTTGTACAGTTCGTCTCTGTAGATGCTGTCATACGCGGCCTTAAAATCGATGAGAAGGTGGTGGGTATCGATTTGGAGTTCATAGGTCTTTTCCAGGATCTGCCGCAACGTGAAAATTTGGTCGATGGTTGACTTTCCTGGTCTGAAGCCACATTGATAAGGACCAATCAGATTGTTGACGAAAGGCTTCAGACGTTCACATATAACGGCGAGAGGATCTTGTAGGTGATGTTTAGTAGACTTATTCCTCTATATAAGTTGGCGCCTCATAGGTGTCATAACGGGACATAACCTACTTGGCTACCACAAAAAGAAGTTGGGGCTTAGTACGGACGACATATGCAGAGGCTGTGGCGACGAAGAAGAGCACGAAAATACAGCTCACTTCCTATGCCACTGTCCAGCACTCTGCCGTGCTAGATCAAAATTCCTAGGCAACTATTTCTTCAATGAACTAGAAGACCTATCGGAACTCCCAGGCAATCGCCTATTGAACTTTATCAAGTCCACCAAATGGCTCGATTAACCATAGAATTCATAGGTTAAACCACTTTCAGAAGTTACAACACTTCAGGGTATCACAAGAGATCTACATTGATCTAAGTGTGACGGTAATAATATCAACTGTCAGCCCATATAACCTAACCTAACCTAACCTAACCTATATAAGTTGGCGCAGTTTAGGGGATTTCCCTTTTTAAGGATCGGGCAAACAATTCTGAGGTTCCATTCATCTGGCATGCTCATCAGTGTATCCGTCCGTTTCCGAGGCCTGTTGTTGCTTCGCAACTAAGATTTTTTTGTTCGTGGTCGGAGTACCAGGTACTTGATGTGACTCCAAGTGCAAGAGCCGGAAAAACCGCTCCTTTTGCGGCCTGGGCTTCAAATAATTCGAAGTAGCCCGTAAAGGTGTTCACCAAGTAGTTCTGCCTAACTGGAACTGAAGACGCCATCGTTGATTCCAAAGAAGAAATTCAATCGCTGCCGTCCCTCGGTAGGAGTGCCTTTTTGGGAACACTATTTCGCTGTGGGGTACTGGGTAGTAACAGCCTTCTCCGCTTCGACCTGTCGACCATGGGAGGCCCTTTTGCGAAATCAAGTTTCGCGATCGCATAGCTCTAAGCTTCATTGTAATAGTTACCGTAAGCCGCTCCGCCTTGTCAAGGCTTACCCGTGGAGGGTATCCATTGAATAAAAAAAAACAGGGATCGTCATTATTTGAATAAAATACAACGCATCATATACACACGAAATGTCAAAACCACGTGGCATTTGAAACATCGTACATTTTTAAAACGACGACGATAGATAAATAATAATGTTGAGTGCCCTACAAATTCGACACGAGTGTCCTCCTCCAAAAATAAATCCAGTAACAATTTAAAACAAAGGTCAAAGAGCTATCGAAGAGATAGCTTAGCAAAAATAATACCCAAATATCTACATACATTTATGTGAAGAGTAAATTCTCAAACGCTCTTCATAAAATATTTAGCAATAACCCAGTTTCCGTTTTATCCGAAAGTGCATTTATTTTAATCGATAAAATAAAAGCACCAAAAAAAAAAACACATGAAAAATTCAGTTCCAACCAACCAACCAGCATACCTTTGAAGGTAAAGTGTAGGCCAGGATGTTGAGGAGTTTAAACTATTTTGTGGATGTAAAATTTTCAGAATTAGAAAATCAAAATAGTTTTCACCATTGAAAGCAATTATAATCCTTTATGATTTTGTATCCTGGACACATGAGTGGGTTTTTCAATGAATTGGTCTTTGGGCAGCATACAAGAAAAAACTTGGAATTTATTTTAGAGATAAAACACACATCTGATTTATCTATGTTTGGAAGTTTGAGGGTTGTAGATGAGGAGGCTCGACTTGTACTCTGGCAGAAGATAAACTTTGATAGGTATTTCAATAAATCAATATCTTAGAACCCTTTTTTTTATTGTGTGGTTGCTGGTTGATTGGGTTTTGGGGTATGGGAATTTGTATTTTGTTGAAAGTATTATTCATGAATAAATTTTCTGGTAAAAGTTAAATCAAAGATTTAATTTGATTTATGGTGGAAAAAGGGTTTGTTTAAGACGTCCGAATGGAATCGAACAAACCACAGGTATTGGTATTTGAGCTTTTGTGAAGTTTTGAAACTGTAATAGTTTGTCTTAACGATGTCTTTTGTGCTCTTAAGTGCTTCGTAAAACCAAAAATAATTTCTTTTCCACAATAAAGCATTTATGGTATTTAGAATCTGTTTAAATTAGTATAGTTTCACTTCTAAAGATGCACACTTTGGATTAAGCATTAGCATTTCCACTCTGCCAGCCAGTGAACATTTAAATCATAGCTCTGCTGCAACCTTCCTTTAAATGTGAAGACTTATCATACCTAGACCAAACCGACCCCTTTTGATGAAAAGGGTTTTTCAATAGGGACGCTACAAAAGTAACCCGATAGGTACAGCAAACGACGCCATATTTTTTCCTGCTATCTTGACATTTCTCTTCAGTAAGGTTTGCCATTTCATCATGGAAAGGAATTCAATCCAACAACGAGTCGAAATTATTAAAATTAACTAGCGAAATTCGGAGTCAGTGGTCAACACTTAAAGAGCGCTACGTACAATTTATGGTCGTCATAATCGTCCTGCCAGATCAACAATTTAGCGTCTGGTGGAAAAATTTGAATCCACAGGCTCAGTACAAAATGTTCCCGTGCCAGTGAGACAAAGAAGTGCCCGTAGTGTCGAGAATATTGCTGCCGCTAGCGCATCAATTGCGGAAGACCCAAATCACTCTCTCACACGTCGCAGTCGTTCTCAAGCGTTGGGCATCTCTGCAACGTCGTTGTGGCGAATTTCGCGAAAAGATCTTGGTTATATCCTTACAAGACCAAATTGACGCAAGAACTGAAGCCGCTTGATCACCAGAAGCGTCGTATGTTCGTGAATTGGGCTGAGCAACAACTTGAAAATGATCCGGATTTTCATCGAAAAATCATCTTCAGCGATGAGGCTCATTTCTGGCTGGATGGCTTCGTCAATAAGCAAAATATGCGTTATTGGTCAGGCAGCAATCCACATGTGCTTCACGAGGTACCACATCCCGAAAAAATCACTGTTTGGTTCGGTTTACATGCTGGCGGTGTCATTGGGCCGTACTTCTTCCGTGATGATCAGGACCGGTACGTTACTGTGAATGGGAATCGCTACCGCTCAATGCTAACCGATTATTTTTGGAATGAATTGGATGATATGGACTTGGACGATATGTGGTTTCAACAGGACGGTGCCACATGTCACACAGCGGGCCAAACAATCGAATTATTGAGAACGAAGTTCGATGAGCGCATTATCTCCAGAAATGTACTTGTGAATTGGCCGCCTCGTTCATGCGATTTAACGCCGTTAGACTATTTCCTGTGGGGCTACGTCAAATCTATGGTTTATGCCAACAAGCCAGCGACGATTGATGAACTTCGTACGAATATCGAACGTGAAATTGCAGCAGTATCGATTTATGCTTGAAAATCGTCGAAAATTGGGTTCAGCGTTTGGACTTCTGCAAGCGTGCCCGTGGTGGCCATGCAATAGAAATTCCGTACATAATGGCATCAAATGTGCTTCCACAGGAATTATGAATTTCATTGATGTCCAAAACCGTTTTTGTTTTATTTAAGAAAACTTTTGTAGCGTCCCTATTGAAAAACCCTTTACAAGCTTATTATGAGTTAGCATTGCAACTTTGCTTTACATAAAAAAAAGGGGTCCTAAATGGCTGTCTTGAGGGACACTGGATTTGCAATATGCAAATGATTCAGAAACGTTCATCGTGAGGTCAAATTGAGTTTCGAGTGATTATAATAGTAAGAATTCAAATGTACAATTTCTCACTTTTTATATAAGGAAAAATTATTTCAAATCAAACTGAAATTTGGCCATTAAGCCCTGCCTTTAAATCATGAAAAGCCATTGAACTCCACTTCGTCCACCCCAATACTGCACCAAGTTACAAATCAAGATGTAAGACTCCATGTTTCGCCTATCATCACCCGTTCAATTTTCATATTCCGCCACCGCCAAACATCAGCATCTCCACGACCGACCATTTCAAATATCACTCGTTCAAAGTCATAATTTCTAAAAATATTCTATTCTATTCAATTTAAAAACTCACCTACTAAACAACTCAAAGATAATAAATGTTCATTCAACCGTCAACCCATTCCCACCCCATTCCCGTCCCAGAGCCAAGACCTGCAAAATGATGACACTTAACAGTTCAACCATCAACACAGCAGCACACCACTTCACCGTCCCACAGCAACTGCTCGTTTCTCATCTAAAAATTGTCAAAGTAAATATTAAATGATTTAAAGACCTAAAAACTACTTCATCTGTTCTGTGAACTGTAAATATCGAGTCAAAAAATACAACAAAAAAAAAAACACACACGACACGTCCCACAACACAACAAACTGAATGATTTACAACATGTTGCATGGTTGGACGACAAGAGTATCTTTTTCAGTTTTCTGTGCATTTTGCTTTCCATTGACTTTGACAACCCCTCAAAAAATGTATTCTTCAGCCTTTCCATTGCTGGGGAAAAAACACATAATGGAAGAGGGAAAATGAATTTTCATTTTCACTGCCATAATCAGAAGCACGGCAAGGCCGAACTATAGAGCTGAGCTAGAGAGATCCAGCCAGTGCTAGAGTCAGTGAGAAAATGGGAAATGTTGATGGTTGTGTATCTTTTGGGCATGTGCGCTCCGCGCCGCGCAAAGTGTATCTATCTATCTTTTTACTGCTTATTAGAGAGAGAGTGGATGGCAATCGCCCTCGCCGAAGAAATTGTCCACACAGAGGAGAATCCTCCTTCGCTTCTTCGTATGGATTTTTCCACATTTCTGTATGATTTTTTTTTTTTACTGCTGTTTCGTTGGTTTACTTTTTGTTGTTGTTGTATCTTTCCATCATCCAAAAATGTTTGTTTACGAACGAGGTAGCCACAAGGATTCGGATAAAATTGTTTGACAATTCAGGGATGTTTAGTTTTAGTCGAACTGTTGCGGATGAATGTCGTGAACGGTTCTGTTTCAATAGTAGGTGTTTTTTTTGTTTCTCAACAAAATTTCGGTTTGCAGAGTTTTTATATCGTGAGATTTAAATTTTGAACAATTTTTCGGGTGCGTGTGCGGTACCTTTGAGAATATAGAAATTTTTATATCGTCGACGGAGACAGCCGAGACGATCCACTTGAAACGTCGCAAAGTGGAAAAGTGTTAGATACCTTCTATCTCTATTCTCCTAGAAAGGATATCCCTGCTGTGAGATTAAAGGGAAGTGCTTATTTTTTTGGTGATTTTGTTGGGTACCTACAAAATCCTGTGCAAAGGAAAAAAAAATTGAATTTAGGCGCCAGGAGCTGAAGTGTGTCAGTGGAAAATGATAAAATAAAAATAAGGAAATCAATAAGTGAATGGGATAAGAATTGATTTTGAAAAAGGAATCTAATTAGAAAGATTATTTTGTGCGAGTGTTGTTTTAAGAAAAGAAAAATTTGAAAATATTTTTGAAATAAAAAATTCTTCGAAAGATTTTCTGTGTGTCTATCTTGTTCCGCGAAGCAGAGTAGATAAACTAAAATCGAGGAAAAAAACATAAATAGAATATTAATCAAAGATAAAAATGTTTAGAACTTATCGTCAGAGAGTATTGTGATTTTTCTGTTTTGTGATTGATTAAGAATTTTCGTATACAGTGGTGGAGCAGAATTTTTAAATATTGGATTTTATAAGTGCACTTTGAATTGAAAGTAAGTTCCTATAATTTGCCTGATTTTTGAAGTGAATTGAAGAAAATGATCTTTAAAAAAAACGAATTTTAAACTTGATGTTATTTAATTTTGTTAGCTAAATTTTCTGCCACAGGGAGTTAAAAATTTAAAAATTTGAGCACCAAAAACTTAATGCAAAGAATTTGTTTTCGCAAATAAATACATATTCGGGTTGGAGTTCTCAAGTGCTTATGCTGTCAAAATTATTTAAAAATAGAAACATGATTTACCTAATAATAATTGTATAGAAATGACAAAGACCATAAATAGGTACAGAACACAGAGTGATATTCGTTGACCATTATAAAGGTTTTGTACCTATTTTAAACTAGTAGGCAGGTTTAGGTATGTACATATATTGTTGTTCCTGTTTCCGGATAATGAGCACTTGTGTTCAACAAGTTGGGTGTGTAATGTCAAGCTCAAGGTTTCCAAATCATGTATAAAGTTAAGTGTTGAAAAGAATTCTTTTATTGCTGGAGTTGGGCGAACATTAACGTTAGTTGAAAGGTTATTCAAAAATGACTAGTTCCAATAAAATAGTTAAAGTTGTTTAGATTAATGTTAACGCATGGAAAAGGAAAATTGTCAAAAATTCTGGAAGTAATATAAATAAGTTGTTAGCCCGTCTTTTTTTACCTTCATTTTAAGTCGAAGTTGTTTAAGTCAATAGTTTTTGAAAAACGTGTTTTTAAATTTATATTTCTGATAATAATGTTATTTTATTTTAAGCTGCCTAGGTAAGTTTTTCAAAATTCAATGATATTAATTGCGACGTAGGGCGCAGTGTCATAAGTCCGTAAGTGTCCGTAAAGGACTTTTGACCCACTTTGGTGGGTCAAAACTTCATAAATTGATTATGAACTCACGTAAGTGAGTCAAAAGTACGACAAAATTTCTTATGGAATTCTGACCCCAGCTAAGGGTGAGTTAAATCGATAATTTTTTTTTTTGCTTATTCCGAGCGGTGGAGGAAAATAAGTCCACGGGACCTAACTCCAATGCGGGATTTAGTTTCCACCAAGTGAAGATTTAGTCAACTTTTGTAAAGTGGTTTACGGTGAGGATTAAATTCCTTAACCAATTAGTGGTTCTAGTTCCCTTCGAATGTGAAATAAACTGCCATCTAACCAGACAAACTTAAGTAAGAATTCAAGTACTGAGCAATGTTAAAATGAGTTTTTAAGACTCTGATTTTATGTTTTTAAATCAAAGAACCTAAATCATTCAGAAACTCAGTCATAACGAATTAATTTCTCAAAATTCTAAAAATAATATGAATGGCCCAATATATTTGATTAATATCATAGCTTATTTTAGTTGTCGACTTAATACATTTTTTAAGCTGTTTCGTTCTATTTTAAAAAGTAACCACTACACAATTACACATCCTATAATGCATAGAGAATTTTTCAAGCAGATTCATTTTGGGCATCTTTTTTTTATTTTCGATTGTGGATGAGGCCGATAAGAAACATTCAAGATTGATTTGGTTTGATTGCGAGCGAATCAATCAATTTGGGGTGTGGAAATAAAAAAATTCGCGCGAATTTCCACACCCCAAATTGATTCTCTTTTGGGCAAAATTTTTTCCGCTCGCTTCGCATTCTTGTGGTTATAGGATGCCCTACTCTCGCCGTACTTTGACATCTCAGAGTGCAACGCTTTATTTTTTCAAAGTTAAATAGATTACTAGTACCAACTAAAAGGGTCGATAACAGAAAAGTGCGGATATTGTTTTCTGAGCATAAAAAAAAAAATAATAATAAATTAACTAGCAGTTCAAACAGCAAATCAATAAATCAGGCATATTGTAACAAAGAGAGCGTAATATTTTTTCTTAATTCCATTTTGTATCATGATAGCTTCATAAATTATTGTATTTTTAGTCTAGTTCAT
>CAKKXW010000001.1:91877287-91888542 GCA_920937365.1 Sphaerophoria rueppellii
TTCGTTCAGAAAAAAATATTCAAAAAAGAATTGAAACAAAAAAAAATGTAATTCAATTTATTTTAATCCATTCCTGTATTCAACACTAACATTGTTCCACCTCTATTTGATTTTCACACACATTGTTTGGTTTTCGGTGTCAAGAACCTTTTATTTGCCAAATTGAAATAAAATACAATATCTGTTGCATATTTAAACACAAGCAGATTAAAATGTTACACAAACACAATTTTTCAACTGTCAATATTTCAATTATTGGCTTAGCAATTTATTCTAAAAATAAAAGCAAAAAATACTAAAAAGTTAACAAAATACCAAGCAACATCAATTGCAGAAATTTCACACCAGCAGATGGCATGAGGTAGACTAAAATTATTACTGATCGATTATAATATTTTTTTTTTTTTTTGTTTATTGAACGCCTGTGTTTTCTAATTAAATGTGTCACAATAACACCTATTCATTTGTTCACAATGCGCAATTTACAATGCAGGCTCAGTTTGCGAATGACATGTAAAATAATTATTGTTTCTGTTCAGCCCTTCATGCTTTTATGCGGCAATTTTGTGCGCGCAATTAATTTTACAAATTCAATCGCAAAAATTAAAATCAATTTGGGAAATTGAAAAACACTGTTTTGTAATGAGTGTTCACAACGACAAACAAATACCTTATCAAATTTTTCTTCTTGTTTAATTTTTGTCTTTTCCACTGAACATTTATATTTTTTTTTTTTTGTCTGCTTCGGGAGCAATTAGAATCAACTTTTGAAGACGCACATCCAGACACAGGCAAATTTTATTCGCACAAAAGTTCCGCTTATGAACACCACCAAGCGGCAAGCTTTGTAATCCTTGTTCCTTGTGTTCTGGTGTCTCCTCTGCTCGAGCTTCTACATACTTTTTAAATTGAATTTCTTTTTGGTGTTCTTTGTGTACACCAATCATCCTAATTACTTTGGCTCTTCATTGGAATGGAAAGTATCTTCTGAGAGGTAGAAAAAAATCTGAAAACTTTTGCTGCGGCATATTGTCGTATTCGAAATTGTGTCTCATTTGTTTTTGTCTCCATTCCTTTTTTTTTTAAACTTTTATCTACTTGAAATAATGTTGTCACCTTACTGGGAAATGGGAATACACATCCACTAAGTTGAAAATATGGGGTGAAAGGGGAGATGAGAAATTCACCTACTTTTTCACTTTTCCAAATATGTTTAAGCTCACTGTCGTATGTTGCGTACTTTATGTTCGGGAAAACATGAGTTGACAATTGCCATCGACTTCGTTATCATTCCCTTGAACAATGAACCTTGGAGGTGTCATTAAAATTTTATATTTTTATTTTGTTTTACTTTCGAGTTTTGAGATTAATGAAAAATAGAGTCACGTTGAGTCAGATTTTTCTCAGCGTTGGTATGAGATTGCAAGCGAACAAAAATATTTTGCTAATTAAGAAGTTTTAAGCTTTCGATAGTAAGGGAAAAATAATTCCGATAAAAATAGCTGCAATGTTTGCTTGGATAGCACAGGCATTTGAATTATTGTAAAGGGTTTGTTTTTTTTTTTTTAGCTACATGAGCATTGTCGATGGATGTTGTCTATGGTTCAACAGAACCAACCAACGCAACGGTTCCAAATTGTGGAAATTCGCTTTAGCAAAAACTATGTTCGAGAAATTCAAAGAATATTTTTTTGTGGTTAACTGGCCTCGTCAATAATCAAAAATGCTATGTACCAAGCGACTCTTTTTAATTGAACAACGATTCATGGTCAGCTAGTTCAAGATCTGAATGAGCAGGAAAGAATTATCGTTAAGCATAAGGCAGCTCTTAGCTTCTCTTAGTATTCTGAACTATCAATGACTTCCTTCATGCGAATACAACCATGCGTATCTCAGCTGTTCTTTAATAAATCCTCCAGAATTGTCCTGAATAGTGAATTTAGAAGAATTTAAAAAATTAATAGCAATCTTTGTCCGGGCCGCTAGTTAAGCTTACTAGCGGCCCCGACAAAGATTGTTATAAATTTTTTAAATTCAGCATCTTAGAGTTTCTCTTCTAGTCGAACCAGGACCTCATACAACAAAGGTCTCCATCCAGCTCGGTCCCTATGCTAGCTGTCTACAGTTTCGCACGCCAAGTTGGTTCAGGTCCTCAACCACCTGTATGCTCCACGTGAGACGTGGTCTTACTCTTCAGCAACGTCCTTCCGGGTTAGATTTGCTCTACATGACCCAACCATCTTAGCTGTTGGACCTTAACTTTTCTGTCTAGGTCAACGTCGTTGAACAGCTGGTACAATTCTTGATTGAACCTTCGTCTCCATTCTCCTTTTGATTCCATGTTCTTAGGGTCCATGTCTCTGCATCATACATTAACACTCAGTGACGAGGATTTTGTACAGTGAAACTCAAGTTGCTCTAGAGAGAATTTACTTGCCTTCTAAGTCCAAAGAAGCAATAAGCAATAGTGATTCTTCGTTTGATTTCAGCGTTGGTGTTGTTGTCTGAGTTTATAGCAGATCCCAGGTAGACAAATTTAACTACCTCGAAGTTAAATCTGCTTATGTTGACGTTTGCCCCAAGACGTCAGTGTTGGTAGTCCGTTCTTGTCGACAGCATTAACTTGGTTATAATATCCTCGTTATCCGCTAGACCCATCTTCCTGGCATCCGTCTCAAGACCCACAAACGCTCCACTGACATCACGCTGTGTTCTTCCAATCATGTCAATGTCGTCTGCGAATCCTAGTAGCTTGAAGGACTTTTGAAAGATTGTGCCTCTGCTGTTGACATTGGAGTTTTGCACAATCTTTTCAAGAATGATGTTGAAGAAATTGCATGACAGCAGACAGCGCATCACCTTGGTCTCAAACCTTTTTTGACATCAAATTCATCCGTAAGGTTTTTTCCATACCAATATGGAACAGCGTGAGTTTTCCATTGTCATCTTTCACAGGCGAACGAGGTTTTTCTGGAATGCCAAAACTAGACATTGCTCTATATCTACATAGTTGGTATCTTTAGACGCTGTCCAACAGAGCCTAGTAGTTGATTTGAAGTTCCTGGGTCTTCTGCCATAGAGTGAATATTTGATTGATGGTAGACTTTCTGGGTCTGAAGCCCCACTGATAAGGACCTATTAGGTTGTTGACGAAAGGCTTCAAACGTTCACACAGCAAGACAGACAAGATCTTGCAAGGCGATGCTTAGGAGACTTATATTTCTGTATTTAGCGCAGTTCAGGGGATCACCTTTCTCGAGCATGCCTGATGCTTTTCTATGATTTTCTTTCAAATCTTGCAGTGTAAGCGTACTCCTTACCAAATAATCTTTAACTGCTTTGTATAGTTAGGCTGCTAGGCCATCTGGTCCAGCAGGTTTGTTCGACTTAAGTTCAAGTTTAGCTTTCTTCACTTCGTCAATGTCGGATGGGTGGAATTGACGGTCTGCTTCACCAATTGAATTATTCTGCATAACTGGCGGAATTTACCTCGTAATCGTCGCTTGGAAAAGTGGTCTTTTCATATCCTCAGCACTAATTACGATGTTCCAATGATGGTCTCTACAGGCTACGGTTCGGTGTGTAATACCTTTTTGTAAATTTTTCGGATCCCGGTTTTGTTCTGACATACCTTTTTTTCTACTTGATCGCGCGTTTCTTATTTTCCCTATTTTTCGGAGAAGATGGTGTTCCTTTCTTCTTTTCTGCAGATAGAGCTAGCAAGCGACTCAAGTCCTTCTTTGCAGTACTACTTTGTATACCTCTTGTTCTACAGAGCAGCACAGCAAAAAGGGACTCAAAATTGAAAATTAGCTTTTCTTCTGGTGGCCAGTTAATTTCTTGAATGACTTACATAACTTTTCAAGTGCAGATCGCAGAAAATACTGCCGTTCTTGCCGTTAGGGCAGCCTTCGTCCTCGTCGGTGCACGTTCGTTGGCTTTCTTCGCACTCTAAAACGATACAATCCGAAAGTATATACCCGCCTACGGGACTGTTAATATCTCTTGCGTTATAGGCCCATCAGGCGATGAGGCTAGGAACTTTAAGAATAACCCTAGTTTAAAAATTTCGCAGGGCGTCATGAGTTCATTAAAAAAAAGTGTTAGTTTATTTTTACTTAAACTAAATCGATATTTTTCAATAACTCATTCTAATAGTCAAAAATACTGACTTCTTTTATTCAACATCTTTTCAAATGTAAAAAACCTTCCTTTTCTTCCACTGGAAATCTGATAGAAATCTTCCCATTTGCAGTCGTAAATTTCGCACACTCTTGTATATTCAAATATTTATACACAATTTTATTTCATTGAATATACAAACGATATGCGAGAGTAGGTACCTTTACTTCGCGCGTTGTAGGAAATTACCTGTCAATCTTCAGAAATTGACAATAGAACACACTTTTTTTTCGCTGTGTAACAACAAACCCGGAACAACAATATGGACACATGTTTGAAAATAATTGGATAAGAATTCGCTCTGATACTCCAACTCCATCATGCTCACTGTTGATGTTTATATCTCGATTTATTTGCTTGTTTGTTTGTTTAGTTTCGTTTTTTTTGTCGGACGAATTCCAATCAATCAAAACAACAATTATTTTAGAAAACAAACTCAACTGAATGTGAGTTCCAATCGATGTACAAAACAGTATTGTCCGTGTCGAGACTCTATTGATTCCAACTCTCCCACTCCTTTTTGGCACTGACTACTCATATGAATGTTAAATCACCTGCAAAACCATTCCAGATCATTGCCCTGTCTGCCCACTTAATTGGAAATTTCATTTTTAATCGTTGCTGATTGATGAGACTTCATTGCCAAAAATGAACTAACAATTTATTCAAAATACACTTCCGGTGCAATAGTGCTTTGCTGTATAGCTTCTATAGGTATAGCAGACTTTCGGATTCGGTTTGCTGAACATGGATGCTGGAATTTTAGTTTAGAGTTCTTTTTATTTTTCAATTCGGTGTTGGTAGTTTGTGCAGAATGGAATTTTAGATGAAGAATTCTCAGAGAATTCTAAATCGAAGAGAATTAGAAAATTGCATTAAAAATAACTAACTTGTGCAGTATCGATGGACGATGAAAGTGAGAGGGTTGGTTTTAATTTGCTGCTGAAAACAGTTTTAAAGTGTTTGGAAAATTGTGTATTTGTTTATGAAATTGGTAAACGATTGTATTGGAAAATATTTGGGGAATTAAATTAATAGTATGGTCTTCTGGCTGATTCGGTACAACATAAGAGTTGATCAATGTTATCACGAATTCTGCAATGCTTAGCTATAATGTAACTTCTTAGAAAAGTCTACTCCCTTGCAATGAATTTAAGTATTGGCAAAAATTATTCCCTAAGAGTAAGTTCCTCAATCAAAACGTTTGCTCTCGTATAGAGAAATTGTTATGTATCAATTAAACGATAACACATTTGCTTCTCTGTCTAATTGCAGTGACTTTTTGTCATGGTTCATGACGAATTAAATTTTTCAAGTCAATTGTTAACGAATCGTGGTTTTCAACCAACAATCCGGTACACCTTATATTAGTTGAAGTGTCATCAGTTTAAATGGGATGAAACATTTTCATGGCCTTGCTGACTGTGCTGACGTAGGTGGCCTTAAAGTCTTCAAACAGATGTTATGTTTGAATGTTTAATTTGTAGACATTCTTCCATCCATTGACTTGAATGTCTGATCTGTTGTAAATTTGGCTGGCTTGAATCTTGGTCCGATAGGTAAATATCCTAACTTCCTTCAGAGGGCCATCTTGCAACATGAATCTACTCAAGTGTAAGTCATTCCCGAAAACGGCAATGAAGATTCATTTTGATACATACACCTGTGGCAAGTATGCCCTAGTCGATGCTGGGGATTTGAAAAGACTACTTCTGTAGACTGTATAACGCTGACGACAAACACAATCCCGTCTTCAGGCAAGAGCCATTCATTTAACACGATAAAAAACGGCAATATCACGGATAGTCTTAAAGCCGAGCTATTCAATGCAGCAAGCGACAATCCAGAGAGAATAAAATAGAGTGGCGCGACAGCTTTTGAAGAGCCAAGGCCTAAGTGGCTTGCTCTCATCAACAATTCTCTAGGTGCGTGTGAAGAATTGAAGGGACCTACAATTTTACGCCGATTCCGAACGGCAAAGTTGAGAAGCACTTTTTCATGACAGATGATACTCTTGGCAGTTTTGTCAGTTCTTCGCAAGAGGCAGCGTCCGTGAAAGATGAAATAAAAACTTTGGGCCCGAGTAGGATTTGAACCCACGACGTTCTGCCTAGCAGCCAACGCACTTAACCACTAAGCTACGCCAGCTACGGAAGAATGCATGTCCGATGATTATGGAACCCGAACACTATTTTCCAGATCCTGAAAATAGGAGATTCCCTAAACTCCACAAACTACAGAGCAATCAGCTTACTTCCATCGCTTATCACATCCTGTCTGCCGCAATATGTAAAGGGTGAACGTCTGAAGCCTTTCTTCAAAAATCTGATTAGTCTTTATTGGCTTCTTCTCTTCTTTTTCTTATGGTGGCGCTACAGTCCAGGTCGGACCAGGGCCTCACCCAACAAACTTCTCCAGCCAGCTCGGTCCCTGGCTAACTGTCTCCAGCTTCGCACGCCAAGTTGGTTCAGGTCCTCTACCACCTGTGTTGTCCACCGGAGTCGCGGTCTTCCTCTTCTGCGACGTCCTTCTGGATTGGATTCGAAGACTACGAGCCGGAGCATTATTTTCCATTCGCTCAACATGACCCAACCATCTAAGTCGTTGGACCTTAGCTTTTCTGGATAGGTCAGTGTCGCTGTACAGCTGGTACAGTTCTTGGTTAAATTTTCGTCTCCATTCTCCATTAATGCAGACAGGACCAAAACTCATTCGAAGAATTTTTCTCTCAAAGCAGCCCAAAGCGTTTTCATCAAATGTTTTCATAGTCCATGTCTCTGCACAATACATGAGGACCGGGATGATGGGGGTTTTGTAGAGTGTAACTTTAGTTGCTCGGGAGAGGACTTTACTACTCAATTGCCTTCTAAGTCCAAAGAAGCAGCGTTTGGCAAGAGTGATTCTTCGTTTGATTTCAGCGCTGGTGTTGTTGTCTGAGTTGATAGCGGATCCCAGGTAGACAGAGTCCCTAACTACCGCGAAGTTAAATCTGTCTATGTTGACGTTTGCTCCAAGACGTCGATGTTGGTTGTCCTTTCTTGTCGACAGCATTAACTTGTCTTGCCCTCGTTAACCTCTAGACCCATCTTTCTGGCCTCCGTCTCAAGGCTCACAAACGCTCCACTGACATCACGCTGTGTTCTTCCAATTATGTCAATGTCGTCTGCGTATCCTAGTAGCTGGACGGCCTTTTGAAAGACTGTGCCTTTGGTGTGGACATTGGAGCTTTGCACAATCTTTTCAAGAATGATGTTGAAGAAATCGCATGACAACGCATCGCCTTGTCTAAAACCTTTTTTAACATCAAAAGCGTACGTTAGGTTTTTTCTGACCATGATGGAACAGCGTGAATTTTCCATTGTCATCTTACACAGACGGATGAGTTTTTCTGGGATGCCAAAACTAGACATTGCTCTTTATAGTTGGTCTCTATAGACGCTGTCATACGCGGCTTTGAAATCGATGACAAGATGGTAGGTATCGATTTGTAATTCCTGGGTCTTCTCCAAGATCTGCCGTAGGGTGAATATTTGATCGATATGGTGGACTTTCCAGGTCTGAAGCCACACTGATAAGGACCTACCAGGTTGTTAACGAAAGGCTTCAGACGTTCACACAGCACGGCAGACAAGATTTTATATGCGATTTTAACGTGGCTTCAGAGCAGATCAAATCGACTACAACTCGAATTGTCACTTTTTGGCAGATCCTGGCACTACAAATCAACACCCACCACCTTTTTATCGATGCTGCCAAGCTAATTCACTTGTGCAAATTGACGATTGAGAACTCAAGCTGCTCAATCAAGGTTGACAACGAGCTCACAAATAATTTGATGTCAAAAAAGGACTCAGACAAGGCGATGCAATGTCATGTGATTTCTTTCATCGTGCTATAAGATGGTGCAAAACTCCACCATCACCATTAGAGTCTGTTCAACCTTAAGGCTGAACAATAATGCAACGCAATAATGCACACTTAAGTAAACCATACACACAAACCCTAAACACGCAATTAAATGCAATGCAATTAAAATACGTTCGTTAACTTTTCGTCCAAATTTTAATAGTGCAGTTTCATTCTCTTATTGCTTAAGTGAATTTGAGAAAAACCCTACTTCTTTTGCTAACTCAAGCAAATTTTCGTCCGGTTTCTTGACATAAGTTTAGCAATAATAGTTGGGCTCTTAATCGTACGCCGATGATGTTGTCTTAATAGGAAGAACACATTGTGATGTCAATGGTAGCTTTGTTAGAATTGGTACAGAAGCGGGAAATATTAGTTTGGCGTTAAATGAGAGAAAACGAAGAACATGATGTTTTGGAGAAAGTACACCCAAAACCGACGAATCGGACAAAATGTAACAATAGACGCATTCAACTTCGAGGTAGTAGAAGAGTTTGTCTACCTACTCTCCGCTATTAACACGGGCACTTATTCCAGCGCCGAGATCAAACGAACAATAATTCTTGCTAATAGCTGTTTCTTAAGGCAAAGAAAGCAATTACATAAGTAAAAAAGCTCTCTCTCGGTCAACTAAATTGAAACTTTATAGCACTCTCATCATCCCAGTCCTGCTGTATACTGAAAAAGCATGGACCTTGACACACTCAGATGGATGTGCCTAAGGCTGTTTCCAGAGGAAAGTTCTTCAGGTCATCTTTGGCCCCGTTTACATTTATGTGGAAAAGAGAAGAAGATTCAAACAGCAAACTTAACGGGTTGTTTAACGACACGGACCTGGTCAGAACGGTCAAAGTCCAGCGATGGATACTAATGCTCCCGTCCGGAAAACCTTCGAAACCATTCCTGAGTGACGAAGAAGTAGAGGAAGACCGTGACTCAGGTGGCGCACTCAAGCGGAAGAAAACATCAATTTACCTGGAATGCAAAACTGTAGATAGCTAGCTAGTGACCGAGCTGGCTGGCGGACTATATATCTCCACCTTAAGTAAGTTAATAATAAAGTGTGGCAGGTATATCTTCGCCAACTGTTACATTTCTTCTCTCTTCCATGAGATTGGTTCATTGTTCGATTTTCAGCAGTCTTAAAGCCCGGTCTCTGTCTCAACCGAACAGTATAATTTTATAATTTTGGAAAGATTTCGAACTCTATTTGTCCAACACCTGTTGAACGAGTCAACTTAGTTTGGCAATACCCCCGAAAATCGATAGAGAAAAAAACAAAAACAAATGAAAAAAGAGCTTTTTAATCCATCGAAATCTTTGTCATTTGCTGATGGAATTTGACAATTACTTACGAATTTAGGTCGCTTAATGGATATTTCGTTCTAAATGTTACCGGACTGCCCCAAAAACCGCCAAGCAAATAGCCAAGTCTCGATGAAGCTGCTTGTTTATTTCTAAAAAGTAATGAAATCTAGAGAAAGTCATGACAAATCCAAGGATCCTTGATGCGATTTCTTTATTATAATTGTTAGTGTTGTTTGACTTGGACATGGGGGGAGGGTACTGGTCTTATCCAGAGGTTCTCCAATAAGGGCCTGATAATGCGACGAAATTGTTTCAGTAAAGGATGGTACAGCAGTCTTTGCTCCGCGCTCGAATGCCTTTGCAAAAGGTAAAATCAAAAAATCTTTTAAAAAAAGTACTTAGAAACTTGAGTTAGCGAAATAAGCTGACCCATCCTCCCCGGCTTATGTTCCCAACAGTGTATACAGGTCACTTAGCATTTTGAACGCTTGACATGTCTTGGTTCAAAAACTATTATTTTCAATTTTGAAATAAACAATATTTTAATGTATTAGCTAATAGTTTTCCCTTATTCCTTTTTTACAGATAATTCACATCAGGCACCATTAAGAGCATCAACAACAACAACTACATTGGCAAGTTGTTAAAAAAAAAAACGGACCCCGACCACCGTAAACCCCTGATTCACACGAGTCCCACAAAACACCACACCATGTCGTTCGCCTGGCATAGACACAAATTCGCGATACTCTTCCTTATATGCTGCACAATCTATTCCACAGAGTCGCGCTATCGCGACAAAGATCGCAAGCGAACAGAAAAATCCGACCGTCTCTACAGCCAACCCGCCCAGCCAAGCACCCAAGAGCAAATCAACCTGTGCTCCCGTCGAAGAGACATGAAACTAATGTGCTACTGTACCCCCGACGATTCTGCCTTCCTGCCCGTCAACAAGGCCGAATGTTGGATATTCCAAAGTGGACTCCATCAAAACGACACCACCTGGCAGCGATTCTATCAGCAAAAGAAACTCCGTCATCTGAAATTCCTCGTCCAGAACACCGGCTACCTTGACTACATACCAACCAAATACTTGGAAATGCTAACCAATCTGACAACTTTCAGTATTGAGTATTCCCAAATCCAAGTGGTCAAAGGCTATGCCTTTGCCAGTTTGCCAAATCTAGAATTGATAACACTAACAAATAATCTGATTGAAATAATCGATAGGGACGCCTTTGCCAATCACATCTTTTTGCGTGAACTCAATTTGATGCGTAACCAAGTGACCGAAATGGATCGATATGCATTCCGCAATTTGCCAATGTTGCAAAAACTCTATTTGAGTTGGAATAATATTTCGAATTTGCACGAGGAGGTGTTCAGTGAGATGGGCAAATTGGAGGACCTCAGTTTGGAGCACAATTTGATATCGGTGCTGACGGGTGATATGTTCAAGGGGCTGGGCAATTTGAAGACACTCAAACTAACGCACAACAATTTGAATTTCATTGGGGATACGGTTTTTGCGGAGTTATGGAGTCTGCAGGAGCTCGAATTGGATGATAACCGTATTGAGGTGAGTCTTTTTTTTTTATTATTTTACTTTTGGACTTTTTTTCGTTGTTGTTGATGTTTTCAGTCAAAAAACAAGATTCCTGGGATGTCGAGGCGATGTCGATGTCCATGCGAAATGGGAATATAAAAGTTTTGGATTCGAAAGTTGTTGTCGGGAAAAAGTTTTGTCATTTCGGATTCGGTTCTGACTAAAGGTGCGAGTTGGTTAAATGAGAAAGTTCTGCGACTACTTTTTTTGTTCGGAAAAATAAAATGATAGGTTGGCTCGCTGTTGGGCTTAT
>CAKKXW010000001.1:92016457-92031266 GCA_920937365.1 Sphaerophoria rueppellii
ACTCTCTTTATTTATAGGGAAAAATATGTTAAATATCAACAGAAGGAATATTCTAAAATAATAAATATGTCAACAATAGTAAAAAACAACTTTCATTAATAATTCATTCGATTGATACCAGCTCTTCAACGTGAATCTCTTTATTTGTGAATTGTTTATTTTTATATATTTTAGATGTTGACGCTTTTAGCTTTACAAAGTGTGTTGAACGACTTAAGATTTAACAAATTTATGAAGACCATCCTTTCGATATATTCTTCCTTACTTTATTAAACTTTGGTTTGTTTTTCTATGAAACTGTATATCTTTTTTGTTATATTTTTCCGTGTCATTATTTTTTCCTGATGCTTTTTACTTTCAACAAAAAATGATAACAACTGTATAAATAATAAAATCTTATAAGGAAGACAACTATAAATTGTATAAAAAGGGATATTTATTTCTCTCATTGTTCGCACATTAATATTGTACACTTAATTTATTTCGATTTGAATAAAATAACGGAAGTCATTTGCTAATTAAAATAAAAAATATACAAAATTGTGTTTTTTTTTTTTTGTTACTTTGGACTTTGAATTCTGGTGGTACATTGGAGCTATTTGTATCAGTTGGTGTTCTTTTTGAAAAATTGAAAATTTGACAGAACAAAGATAGAAGTTTGAAATTTCAATGTCTGTTTTTGGAATGGAACACTGACGGAGAACAAAAATTGTTTGGCCAATAGAAAAAATTAGACAAAAAAAAACAATGGTTTCTCTAAAGGACGTCTTGATAACATTTCTCCTAATAACCATTTGAACGTTCCCTGAACTACCAAATAAATTCATACTCCAAATTAGCCAAACCAGTCTAACCGTTCACGAGTTTAAGTGAAACTGAACCACAACAAGAAGCTTATTATGTACTTAGAGCCAATAAAAATGGTTTTGGGATCATAGCTCGGTAACAAGAACTTGCACATAGTTTTTGTTGCGACCACACCTTTGTGTTCGTGCATCATTTCGTATAGGCTCCCTAGGAATCTTAAGAGATCTGGCGATTTAAAATCAAAAGAAATTTATTAATGGCAGAAACCGAAAGAAATGTTTGTTTGATTTAAATTTTATAACCGAGTGCTGAAAAAAAAATCGCTTTCAATGGTGTAATGAAACGTTTCATTACAAATAATAAATAATCCACTCCAATATAGGAGGCCGACGACAACCAGCTGGATCGCACAGTCAACAAACAACAGATGCACATTGATTGTTTTGGGAATGAAAACTTTTATCCCGAATAGGGTTAAAAGCATCAAACCCAAGGAAAAGTCATGGTTTGATTCAAGCTGTAAAGTTCCGATGTTTTAAAGCCAACCCAACTGAGGAAAACCGGAACAAGTTTAAACAAGCCAGGAAGGCCTGCAATGCCCATATTCGGCGGACCAAATTTTTACATGACCAAAAATTAAGGCAAAAAATACTGCAATGTCCCAAAGGCAGTAAAAATTTTTGGTCATTTGTAAAAAACATGAAGAATTCTTCTTCTTCCTCTGTCCCTACGCTCGTCGACAATGACACTCCAGTTGTTATGTTAGCTCGCTCGCGAAAGCTAACCTTTTTGCTTGGCAGTTCGCCGCCAACTCTTCGCTGCCAGAGAGTGTCATGACTCCTCCAGTTCTTGAGCGCGTCAATGATTCCACGGGACAAATCTTCTTCCGCACTCGTGCTGTGGCGAGAGTATAAAAGGATCTCAACATACATAAATCCGCTGGCCCGGATGGTATCCCCGCTATTATTCTGAAGAGGTGTTCTTGCACGCTGGCAAAACCCTTGCGTAAGCTTTTCCATCTATCCTATTCTTCTGGGCTCGTTCCGAGTAGTTGGAAAACAGCATTTGTCCAGCCTATTCCAAAAATAAAGCGAATCTTCTTCTCCCTCCAATTATCGTCCGATTGCACTTTCGTCAATTCTTTCTAAGGTCATGGAAACGCTGATAAACTATCAGCTTAAGAAATATCTCGAAGACCGAAAGCTTCTTAATGACCGGCAGTACGGCTTTCGCAGCAACAGGTCCACTGGTGATTTGATGGTTTATCTCACCGAACAGTGGAACAAATCTTTACATCGTTTTGGAGAAAGTAAGATTGTTGCACTTGATATTTCAAAGGCATTTGATAGAGCTTGGCACCAGGCTCTTTAAGGAAAATGCGTGCTTTCGGTATTGACGAGTTCCTCCTTCGTTGGATTAGAAATTTCTTTCGAACCGTTCAATACAAGTTGTATTGGACGGATTCAAGTCTGAAACCCACAATGTAAATGCTGGTGTGCCCCAGGGCTCCGTTTTGTCTCCGACCCTCTTTATCATTTTCATTAATGATCTCTTGTCTGTTACTTCTAATCCAATAAATTGTTTCGCTGACGATAGTACCCTAAGCTTCTCATATTCGTTTCCAGATTCAAATCCCTCCTCTTCGGATGTGGAACTGCAACGGCAAAATATGATAAGCTATCATCTATAAAACCTATATCCGTCCAAAGCTTGAGTACAATTCACATCTCTGGGCTGGTGCTCCAGCTACTTACTTAAGCCTCTTGGATGGAATTCAAAAAAGAGCTGTAAGAATGATTGGTGATAGAGAGATCACTGATGCATTCACCACTTTAGACCACCGTCGTAACGTTTCGTGTCTCTCTCTGTGTTATCGTTACTTTAACGGTTAATGCTCTAGAGAAATAGCCAGTTACATTCCACCCCTTAAAAAATTCAACCGTAATACCCGCGCTTCCAGGAATGCCCATCAGTTTACACTCGAGCCCAACTTCGGTCGTACGCTCAAGTATAGAGAATCGTTCTTAAGCCGTACTACGCGAATGTGGAACTCTCTTCCACACTCTGTTTTTCCCGATCATTGCCATGTTCAGCAATTTAAAACCAATGTACACCGGCATCTTCTCTCTAAAAAAAAAAAAAAACAGACTGTGAAACTATTCCCTGGGTCTTATACAGTGACGTCTACTTTCAGACTGTAATTTTCAGTGGCATCTGCTTGCTCAGATTGTAAAAAGTACTGGGGTGGAATCGTGTAAGATGATAGTTGACTATCAAATTTTTGACTATCAAATGTGATAGTCAACAGCTTTCCATCTGTGTAAGATGATCATTCGGAAATCAAATTTTTTTCTTGGATTCTTGGCATCACTCTATTTAGTTCATGTTTAAACCTGATTGTTGTTGTTGTTTTACATGCTTTCAAATTTGTTGAGACACAAACAAGAAAATAAAAATAGAGACGAGAATATGAATATTGTATCTATGTGTCCTTTTTTGATTCGTATCTATCCTATCAGCTGACTGTGTGTCAAGAAGTTTGTTTTGTTGTTTTGTACAATCAATTTTTTTTTTCTTGGAGCGATGAGAATTTTGTTAAAGTTAACAACACAAAATAATAATTTTATTTCTGTCTTCTGTGGTTATATTGGAGAGGCTAATGAATGAGTGTAATTCGAAGTGAATGGTTTTCAGAGGATAATAAAGTGTTGGTACAATATTGTTTCTTGAAAACGATTTCTCTTTCTCGTGAATAAAATAAATGTGTGAATTTAATTTTATCTTGGTTTTATCTTTCGTTGTTTTGCAATTGCAAAAACAATTGCACCAGCCGACCCAAAAATATTAATTTTTCCCAAAGGAGGAAAAAACACAAGAAAAAATGTCAAGTTGAATCAAATTGACACCTAAATAGGTGTCAGCTGAAAAAGTCAAAAAAAGATGACTGTCAATTTTGACTATCAGCTTATACAGACGAATTTTCTTGAATTTGACTGTCAACTATCAAAAATCAGCTTACACGATTCCACCCCTGGACTCTGATTAGATTGCTATATATATTTTATACAACCATATATTTAAGGAATTCTGTACTGTAATTTTTAAATGTTTAACTCATAATACTGAATGTTATTACCTTGTTTAAAATAAAATAAAGGATTTGTATGAACTCTCAAAGAGCTAAAGTTTCGTTATTTCTTTAGTTAGACCCTGGAAGCCGCTGAGTTCAACCGCAGCCTTTGATAAAAAAAAGGTCCATTATCCATTTTGGGGTTTCAAAAGTAAACGTAAAAGAATACGTATACGAATATATTTTTTTTTTTTTTCATGATATTTCTTTGTTACCATAAAGTTTGAACGTTGACATAATGTGTGAAACACTACATCATTTAAGTGACCACCAGACGAATTGTTGCAAGCATCGATTCTTTTGAGGATATTTTCAACCACTTTTTGAAGAATGTTAGGTTTTAAGTGCTCAAGAGTTAAAGGTTTATCTGCATAAACACGGTCTTTGGGTATCCCCACTAAAAAAATCCAGCGGTATCAAATTACATGATCTTGGTCGACAGTTGATATCACCACGATGAGAAATAACACGGCCAGGAAATGTTTCTTGCAATAAAGCCATATTCGCTCGAGTTGATTGGCATGTGGCACCGTCTTGTTGAAACCATATATTTTACAAGACGTATTCTTCAATAGCAGGCAAAAAATCGGTAATCATATGACCATAATGCTCCGAATTAACGCAGACAGTCGTTTCGGACCAAAGAGCCCACCAAACAGTGGCTTTTTGAGGATGTAATGGCCTCTCTTCAATTACTTGAGGATTCTCAGAACCCCAAATACGACATTTTGTTTATTAACATACCGACCATGTGAGAAATGCGCTTCTTCGATGTAGAAAATTTTGTTCGAAAAATCGACGTCCACCGCCAGTTCCTCAAGCACCCATTCGACGTATCTATGAAGTTGTGAATGGTTTATTCGGGTAACACTTTCACTTATAGCAGACATTTCTTTTCTTTTTCTTTTTTCTGTCCATAATATTTTTTGAAAAATGTTGAGTAAATCGATTTCGCTTGGTTTTAAATATTTGAATATTCTCATTATGCAGAGCCTTCTACTGAAGGCCAAACCCCAAATTCGATTCCTAGCCCTGCTGACCGAGATATTTTCATCAGAAGATCAAAGGGCATGGTGGTGCCCAGCCAGTTCTCCACTACTCCCTTTTCACAGGATCGAACTCAAGCACATTTTTAATCCCCCATAACTTTTGAACAAATAGAGTTAGAAGCTTTAAATTTGAAGTCGAGATTTGTTCTTAATCTACTTCGCTTAATCCCGTGATTAGGGTCAGTAGAATCAGCATAAAAGGTAATTAAGAAGACCTCTTCAAGCTGTAATCATAATCATAGTAAGTTGATTTCATGCTTTAAAATTTATTTATTTTTTGGTCATAGTCGATAGCCTAACCTCCATTAACTCCGAGATCGCAGTTGACATTTTTATTTGTCAAACTCAAGTCAATTTACTTCCCATTGAGAATCAATAACTAATGTTTGACTAAGCGTTATTATTTATTTATTGACTTGGCTTTATGTCTTTCGATAGAATTCGAAATGCCCACAATGTTTGATTGTTTTCCTCCTTAAGTAATCTCCTCCGAGGAGGCACAATTCACAATAGTAGGTCATCTTAATTAAGCCATTAAGAACTCGAACAACAGGGCTTCATTAGATTTGAGTTCATACATTATTTTTCCTGCTTTAATTGATGTCTTGATTTTGTACCTTGATGTTATTTTCACTGTTAAGGTTCATATGGGTTCAAATACAAGGTGTATTTAAAGGAGGTTACTTCCAAGTCACAAGCTAACAACTGAGGTTGGCATAATACTGTTTCAGGCAATTTTTAAAATTTTTGAAATTTTTCAAGTTTGTGGATGTACACCCTGTTATTTTTTGTTTGGCCTATGGTAACCTTGAAGGTCACATCAATCATTGTTAAATTGTATTTTCTGTTTCTCTAGTCAAGATCATAAATTATGAAGAATTAAAAAATGGTACTTCTCTGAATTTATGTGTGATTAATGAATATTTTTGCTAAGACAAGCAAAATCCATTAGGAGAGTTTAGTTGTTAAAATATTCATTGACGAAAAAAATAGTTTGTTGGAGGTTAATCTACTCTTAACAACTACACTAGTACTAGAATGGTTTCTAATTTGCATTACTTTTTTTCATGGAATGTTTCAAGTGAAATATTATGCAGCAGACTTCCCTGTTCCCTTGGATGGTATTACTGCTAAATAAACGAGATATTGTGTAACAATGTAAAAAATGCTAATGGTTGAAGAAAAATGCATAACTTTGAACCCAAATAATTACCTTATTTGACGTTATCACTGGAACTCAATTTTTCAAAAGACTATTAAACACAAAAACCTGAAAATCGAAAGTATAAAAACTAAAAAGGCCAAAATACCAAAAGCTTGATAACCCAAGAGCCCCAAAACCAAAAACCCGTTAATCCAAAACCCCGAATGCCAAAAAAACAACCGAAAGCCCAATAACCCGAAAATCCACAACACCTAAAACCTTTAAAACCAATATACACAAAACCCCGAATACCAGAACATCACTCTAAGAAAAATAGTTATTTTACTAATTACTACAATAAGTGTTTAAAGTTTTTCAACACCGGTTGAATTTTGCTACAATTATTGTAGCATCGAAACGAAATCGTAGTAATTTTCAACATTTGCTGAAAAATAAGCATTTTTGTTGCCAATTAATCAAATTTAGAATTTTTGTTTAATTTTCAACATATTTAAACATTTTTCAATGAAAAGTAAGCATCGCTGTTGAAAATTCATATCTTTTTGTTGGGAAATCAATAGATTGCTTAAAATTAAGAGGGGTGATGAATTTTCAACACCGTATTTTCTTACGAGAAATAATTTTTTCTCTTATTCAACAGATTTTTCTGAAAATTTAACATTTTGGCATAAAAATCGTTAAAGTTTGTTCAATATTAATCAAATATCTGAAAAACAGAAGAGAATAGAAAAATTCAACATCTCAGATCGTATTTTTACAGACATCGTTTTCTCTCTTTCAACAGTTTTTGTTTAATTTAATTTGATCGTTTTCATTATCTCGTAATAATGTTGAATTTTTAATGTGCATTTCAACAAACAATATCTATCAGTCGTGAATTAGTGTTTTTAGAGTGCGGTTGTGCGATTATAAAAACAAAAAAAACAAAAAGTGAAAATAGTGAGATGAGTGACATATTTGTATTATTATTATTATTATTATTACATATTATTATTATTATTATTATTATAATTATAATTATTAATAGATATCTCATTTAGTTTTTGTGTCACTTATTTCCACGATAAATGCAACAACCGCTTGGTCTAATTCTGTATTGTTGTTGTATTTAACATGGAATTTCTTTTGCAATGTCAAATAAAATAACAATACGGAATTTAATCAAGCCATTGTGGTATTTTTCGTGGAAATATGTGACATCCAACATTTCTGTTGGAAATTCAACCTTTTTTAGAAAAAATCATAATTTTATGTTGAATTATCAACTAAATTGTTTAATAATTCCAAGTTATTTTTAGTTTTCTACAATAATTGACATTTCTCTTTAAAATATATGCATGTATTCTCTTGTGACAGAGAGAAAATTGCAATTGGATGATGGTCATGGTCTCTCATTTATATTTCCTTAAATTCAGTTAAGTATTAGATCTCCTCCTCAAAGTTTGTTTTTTTATAAGTATCGGCCTTAGATTTTCATTATAACATAACTAAATAATCTTATATCTTACCCTAATGTAAATTATTTTAATTTTCATTGACATAAACCAATGCTTTTCTTTTTTCTTTCATTTACAGACATGAAGCTCATCATTTTTTTTTTTTATTAAATTACTTTTTTTTTGTTAATAAAATAGTGTTTATGTATTCTTAGTTTTTAAGGAACTATTGAAAAAATAAAATAAATAAAAATATATTTTTTTAAAATGCATATTTAATCTTTCTTTTTTTTATGATAGTTTTCAAGAATGAAATTCAATTTTGTGGGATGATTGTTTCGAAGAATCAAGTTTAATTTTCAAGGATTTCTAATGGTTTGTATTTAAATTCAACGGAGATAAGTTATTCAATTGCTTTAACTTGTTTTTTTTTTTCAATATAAGGATCAAGAAGTTTGCTTATATGACAACAATCAAATTTTGATGAGAACCCAACCCGTGTAAAATGGTAAGAGCTCAACATATATATTTTGAAAGATACTAGCAATTATTAGAATATGTTCCCAAAAAGGCTCATATTTAATTAACTGTAGCTATAGATTTCTCATTACAAATCCTATTTTCAAATATAAATGCTCAAAAAATATGAAAACTTGAATATGCCAACTAAATACGATTGCTTTTTACAAAAAAAGATATTGGAAATTCAGAAAAATAAAACAAATTTATAGCCATATTTAATATTCAAAATAATCATTTAAATATGTAAAGAAAATTGTGAACTTCCAATAAAATTAGCTGGATTTTGATAAAATATATAAAAATATTCAAAAAACAGCATTTTAGTTTAGTAATACCTACTATAGTTAATGCTGTTTTTTTTTTCAATACATTTTGTTTAATATCCAAGCAAATAATCGGAAATTCAATTTTTTTTTCACATGTTTTAAACGTTTATGTTGAATACTAAATGTGGCTGTGAATAAATTTGTTTAATTTTCCTGAATTTTCATTTTTTTTTTGTGAAAAAGCAGCTTTTTATGTTGAATATTTAGGTTTTTAATTTTAATTTTAAGCATTTGTGCTGAAAAATAGGGTTAATTTGTTGAAAAAACAACTACGGTTGATTAAATTTAAGCAAACTTTCGGGAATAAATTTTAGAACATGTTTATCTTTCAACAATTATGTTGAATTCTAATCATTTTATGTTGAATTTCTGATTTCATTTTGATTGGTATTAAACATTTCTGTTTGAATTTTAATGAATTAAAAATTAGTTTTCAGCAAACTTCAATTAAAATTCAACAAGTATGCTTTAAAGCCAACAATACTTCCTGCATTTGGTGAGCAATAATGTTGAAAATTAAGTAAGGTTGTTGAAGAGTCAGATTTTTTTTGTTGAAATATCAGCAGAACGAGTTGAATATTAAAAATAAAAGCTTAATTTTCTACAGATATTGTTTATTTTTAAACTTATTTGTTGAAAAAGGGTACGATTTTTTCTCAATTTTGAAGAAAACTGGACATTATTTGTTGATTTTTCAACAAATCCAGAGTAAATTTTATTTAAATATGTTTAATATTTAGCAAAAATTGCTTAAAAACCGACGATCTGGGATTCACGAGCTACGATATACGATCTATGAAAATGCGTACTTTTAGTTTGTTGAAAATGTTGAAAAACAATTGCTTTTTTCGACCAAATGATGAATAAAAAACAACGAAAATTCGTGTTAAAAATTTCTACAATTATTGTAACGGACCAGATGCATACAATAATTGGAGTAATTTTCAACAAAAATTTCTTAGAGTGATCGGAAAACCAAAAATCCAATACCCAAAACTCAAACCCCCAAAAACCGGAACAATAAAGAAACCCAAAAACAAGAAAACACAGAAGCCCAAAAACACAAGCGCTCAAAAATAGAAAAACTCTAAAATTAGCCAACCCAAAACCCGAAATCCATTTTTTTAAATATTATGAGCAGGCTGACGTGACTGGGTAATATTTTTTCGTAATATCAACTGCTAAGGCAGCACTCATCAGGCGTTTGGCTCAGGAACTATTGATTCAAATTGAAAATTTCTTAATGTGTTTAGCTAAGTTTTGCGAGCTAGAGTGGTGCGACAGCTTTTGAAGAACCAAGGTCGAAGTGGCTAAAGAATTGAGGGGACCTACAGTTTGACGTCGATTCCGAACGGCTATGTTGAGAAGCACTTTTTTAATTAATATTTGATACTCTTGGAAGTTTGGTCAATTCTTCAATTATTATACAAGATGTAAAATGAAAAAAGAAATATTTATAGGAAGAGTTGGGCTCAGTAGTGTCCGTAGCTTAGTGGTTAGGTGCGTTGGCTGCTAAGCAGAACATCGTGGGTTCGTGTCTTAATCGTGCCCATAGTCTTCATTTTATCTTTCACGGGCACTGCACCTTGCGAAGAACAGACGAAACTTTCAAGAGTACCATCTGTCATGAAAAAGTGCTTCTTAACTTTGCCGTTCGGAATCGGAGTTAATTTGTAGGTCTCCTCAATTCTTCACACGCACCTAGAGAATTATTGATGAGAGTAAGCCACTTAGGGCTTGACTCTTCAAGAGCTGTTGCGCCACTCTATTTTTTATTTGTTGGGTTCAAACCAACACGATCTGCGGATGTCATTGGTACCACCATATTTCGTCTCTGGTCTTAAACGTTATAGCTACTGGTGTTAAGTTTTACTTTGTTTGAAATTTTTCTTTTTTTAAAACAAAATTAACTAATTTAATTGTAAGTCCATTTTTCCTCGTTTTAAATAATCTGTGACCCTTAGACTGATTCGCTGTTCGTGCATTTATTTTTGCAAAACTTAAACCCCCTCAAGGCTCCTTAAACTATTCGTCCTTCGTGCACTTAAGTTTTTAATATATTTCATCCGATTAAGAAAGTCAAAGTGCACATTAAAAAAAAAAAAGGCAAAGAAAATACAGTAACCCTCAAGCAAAATGAAGCTTAATTAGTTTGGGCATACAGATCACGCCAGAGTGCCAGCATAAAGGTCAAGCCATTCTTCGACTTTGTCTGGTAATAAGGACATTTTTCATTCGTTTTCAAGTTGAAGAAATTAAACTAAACTGAAAATAAAAAAGAAACAAAAGCGAAACAAGAGCAAAAAATGAAAGAATTAAAAGAAGATGTCCAATGAAATATTTATACTTTCAGCCAATTGTGGAAGAAACTTTTTCTAGTGTCGGGTCACTTGTCTCATTTTGTTTTTTTCTCTTGTTGCAACTTTTAAAACTTTTAAGGTATACTCTCTGACATTCTTTAAAAGTCTGATGGTTCTTTCCTCATTTGGCTGAATTGAAACTGAAGAACAAAATAAAAAAGAAAAGGGAACGAAATTCAACAATCGACAACGAATAATGGTGGCTGGGAGTGGCCACCACCCACTCGGTACTCAAGTAGATGGGTACTTAATTCGGGGAAACATTTTAATTTTATGTGAAAGTCATGTCCTGCGATGTTGGATGTCGAATGTTTTGTATTTTTCCGGCTTCCGCGATTCTTTTATTGTTTATTTATGACTTAGTGGTGCTAAAACGGTGTAATTTTGTCAAAAATAAGAAGTTTACAATCTTTTTGTCAGACTTTTGATGAGGGTGATGTGTTTTTTTTTTTGTGTCGAGTATATACATACACGCACTAGCTATGTTTGGGGCTCAATTTTCTTCCTCGAAAGTGTCCTTCTGATATAAAATACAATAACAAAGAATTTATTACTTGCTGATTTGACAGTCGATTTGACAGCAATAAAAGGGAATACGGATGCGTATAAAAATGTTTGAGGCGGTCGTAATTTTTTTTTCTTCGACATGCTCACATTATTTGGCGATGGTAGTAAATTTAAGTTTGACTGGCGTAATTTTGTAACGATCAAGTGAAGACGATGGCGACGCTGTTTATACATTAACGAGTGAATAAGACTTTTTTTTACTTTGGAGAAAAAAGTGTTATTTTTGTTGTGAAAATAAAATTTGTACGAGAGGGGAATATTGTTATTTTTTGTTGAAGAAAGTTTTGGTCAACTTGTTTATTATTTATAAGGAGCTTTCTATAGGTTTGGATAATTTTCTGATTCAGCTACGTAGTTAACAGTTTGGTGAAAAATAAATTGTTTTTTTTTTTTTTTTTTGGGCATAAAATCTGGCGTCGGTGTGTCACAATATTCTCATAATCATAACCTTTTTTATTTTACCAATATACCAATATAAAGTGTAGGTAATAATTTTTAAATGTAATTCTACGATATCTTCAAATTTCTAACTCACTTAATTGTAAGCTAAAAACACACCAAATCAGACAAAACGATTTCTTGTTTTTCGACAAACAATCGTGTCTGATTCCAACTCACATCGAGGCGGACAAAGAAAAATTGTCTTGTCCTTGTCGGCTTCGGTGCGTGTTACTTCATAAGACGGTGTATAGTTTTAGGTGCTGACATTTAGCCCCGGACTTTTTGTCTTCTTCGGTGTTTTTTGCTTCTATACAACCCCATGTTTATACTGCAACCGACGAGCGGATAAGACTTTTTGTCGTGTCGTGTCGAGCAGACAGGACTTTTTGTTGTGTCGTGTCTTTTTCGGTGTGTGTTGACTTATGAAAGCAATGGACACAGGAAACGATTTTTTGTCGAAAGACAAAAATACGTTTTGTCCGCTTCGGTGTGTTTTTAGCCTATGAGCAATGGACACACAGACATGATTTTTTTGTCAAAGACAAAAAGGTAGCACTAAACAACGAACATGCTCGAGCAACATGCTCAGCTTCGTTATTACCTACACACTACACAGGTAACATCATTTCGTGTTGTGTTGAGATTTGGTGACGATTCACGAACATCTCACCACATGGCGAACATCGAAACCGACAAACAGAAAAAAATCGAAACAACAGCAAAAAGTTTTAAAACCATCCCCGGCACGACAAATTTAAGAGGAGCACGAACATGTGGGGCGAGCATGTTTGGCAAGGATACGATGCTTTTGAAAAACCATAAAAATAGATTTAGCTAATTTCTTAATATGATGAAAACCAAACTCAATTCCAAGCCCTGGTTGCTGAGAAATATTTGCATTAGACAAATCGACCCCCTGAACCTTGTCTCGGCAAATTTCAGATCAACGCAATATAAAGGGTTTTTCAATAGGGACGCTCAAAAATTTTTTTTATATATAACAAAAACGGTTTTGGATATCAATGAAATTCTTTCTTCCTGTGAAAGTACATTTGATGCCATTATGTATGAAATTTCTTTTGCATGACCACCACGGGCACGCTTGCAGAAGTCCAGACGCTGAACCCAATTTTCGACGGTTTTCAAGCATAAATCGGCCGATACTGCTGCAATTTCACGTTCGATATTCGTACGAAGTTCATCAATCGTCACTGGCTGTTGGCATAAACCATAGATTTGACGTAGCCCCACAGGAAATAGTCTAACGGCGTTAAATCGCATGAACGAGGCGGCCAATTCACAGGTCCATTTCTGGAGATAATGCGCTCATCGAACTTCGTTCTCAATAATTCGATTGTTTGGCCCGCTGTGTGACTGATTTGGGTCTTCCGCAATTGATGTGCTAGCGGCAACAATATTCTCGACACTACGGGCACTTTTTTGTTTCACTGGCACGGGAACATTTTGTACTGAGCCTATGGACTCAAATTTTTCCACTAGACGCTCAATTGTTGATCAATGATCTGGCAGGACGATTATGATGACCATAAATTGTACGTAGCGCTCTTAAAGTTTTGACCACTGACTCCGAATTTCGGTAGTAAATTTTAATAATTTCCACTCGTTGTTGGATCGTACACCTTTCCATGATGAAATGGCAAACCTTACTGAAGAGAAATGTCAAGAGAGCGGGAAAAAATATGGCGTCTCTGCTAAAAAACATAAGCCTTCTTATTCCTACGAATTCTCCTCAAATCTATCAGTCAACTTCCAACATTATTAAACTGATGTTTGGTTCAAATTTATTCTGTTTCTGTAAGCATTTAAAAAATTAACATTCGAATAACTTTTTTTTGCTCGGATTTGGAACAAACTTGTTTTAAATGTCCTTAGCTAGTTGTCTGACAAAATTCGGTAAGAAAGCAAATAATGCGCTTGACTCGCTACCTGTTGCGAATTTTTGGAATATCTGATATCTAAAATTTTGTCGTGGTTATTGGGCACAAAACTTTAGTATTTAGAATGGTCAAAATTTGTTTAAGGTCATAAGTTGGAACAAACCAGTTTCGTCTCACATATTTTTACTTGCGACGTATAGAATTTATGTATGGCAAGTATTGAATTCGTAAAAAAAGTTGAGATAATAATCAAATATGACATTACAATAGTAAAGAAGCAGAAAAGTGGTTCTAGCGATTCCGTCCGTCTGTCTGCCTGTCTGTCTGTCTATTTGTCTGTCTGTTAACGCACTTACAGCCTTAACCAATGATCCGATTGACTTCAAACTTGAAAATTAAAGGTTTGAGCAGATTCACGTGGGTAGTTATTTTTATTTTTTTTTTTAAGATCAAAATTTAGGGTAGCCACCATACAATTTGTTTGGCCAATTTTTTTCTTAATTGCCCCGGTTCCTTTTCTTATTATAAGATTTCTTCAAAAAAAAATTCAAAAAAATATTTTTAAACTTTTTTTTCTCAAAAACGGATCAATATTAAAATACGAAATTTACCTATAAAATGTATATTTACGTATTCTTGATTACTGCATACCCAAATTAATTTTAAAACATTTTTATGTTTCTTCAGACGATCCAGTCGTACCTGCACATTTTTTTTATACCGAGAGCACAAACTTTTAACGGCTGGACTTTTGTTTGTATAATCAATATTTAATTCAAATAAATTTTTAAATTTCATTCACTGTAGTATGGCCAGCTTCAGAGACTGAACAAACGATAACAACGCACCTTCGAAAATCGAATACTACACCTTTAATAGAATGACAAATCGACTTAAGTGATTAAGTTTTGTGAACATTCTCAGTGGCCATCAGTTGAAACAGCTTAAAGGCCTTACTATAATTGCTTAAATGGACGTAAGCTAATGTCAAAAAACTGGACGAAAATTGCCTTAACTAAGCAAAAAAGTAGGCTTGGCTTTCTCTTCTTCAAATCGTCAAATTCACTTTAGCAATGAGCGAATGAAACCGCACTAGTAAAATTTGAAC
>CAKKXW010000001.1:92048910-92059130 GCA_920937365.1 Sphaerophoria rueppellii
TTAAACACAAAAAATTCGAAAAAATGAATGAAATATTTATTTGAATCGATAGTTTGAACCTTGCAATTTAATGTTTAAAGAAAATTTCATGCAAATGTTGACCGCGGCTGTGTCTCAGGTAGCCCATCCGTTGAGTCCAATTTTGGCATACACTTTCACACATATCGGCCGTTATCTCACGAATGAATGCATGGATGTTGGCTTCCAGTGGTGACGTGAAATAACGCCCGACGAAATAAGGCCCCATCTTAAAAGGGGCCTTATTTCCATGTTGAAATTGAAATAACACCCGGCGGGCCTTATTTCAATTGCATTATGGAAATAAAGCCGCATTTTACATGGAAATAAGGCCGCATTTACAAAACACATAAGAAAACTTGAAATAGGGCCTAGTTTCCATGCCAACTTGGAAATAATACCCCCCGCTGTTAGCAAGCTCTTAAACAGAGATTTACTCTCAATTGCACCAATAGGCTTAGCAATAACTGTTGTTTAAATGTGAAGAACATCTCTTTCATAATCTGTGTATCAGTTGTTTATGAAAAAGTGCAGTGATAAGTGCTCCATTTAAAAGAAAAAAAAAAGTATTTTGAGGAGTAAATGATGGAGAACAATTTTTTGATTATTTGCAAAATTTCAAAGTTTCAAAAATTTTAACGGCGCAGTGTCATAAGTTCGTAAGTCATAAGTCCGTAAAGGACTTTTGACCCACTTAGGGTCAATGAACTGAAATATTACCCGAGACAAACTTAAATAAGAATTCAAGTACTGAGCAATGTTATTCGTAAAATTAAAATAAATTTCATGTATTCATTCAGTAATCGAGTTTTAAGACTCTGATTTTTTGTTTTTAATCAAATGACCGTAAACATTCAGAAACTCAGTCATACCGAATTCAGTTCTCAACACTCTGAAAATAATGAAAAATCGCCTGATATTTTTTATTAATATCATAGCTTATTTTAGTTGTCGAGCAAATAATTTTTCTAAGCTTCTACTGTTTCGTTCTATTTGAAAAAGTAAACACTACACAATTACACATCCTGTAATGCATAGAAAATTAGAAGATGCTGCATTTCAATGATTCATCTGAGCATCTTTTTTTTATTTCGATTGAGGATGAGATAAAAATGAGGATGAGATAAAAAAGATTCAAGATTTGGTTAGATTGCGAGCGAAGCGAGCGGAAAAAATTTTGCCCGCAAGAGAATCAATTTGGGGTGTGAAAATAAAAAAAATTCGCGCGAATTTTTTTATTTTCACACCCCAAATTGATTCTCTTTTGGGCAAAATTTTTTCCGCTCGCTTCGCATTCTAAGTGGGTCAAAAGTCCTATACGGACTTATGACCTACGGACCTATGACACTGCGCCAATTTTAACTCTCAAAAACTGAGCTTCAAAACTGATTTACCTTTGAAAACTTTTCAGCATTGTATTTTGAAACTCAGTTTTTCGAGAGTTAAAATTTTTGAAAACTCGACTATGAAGGCCTTGCAACTAATCAAAAAAATCAAAGCTTAGCTTAACTAAAACAGAAAAACGAAATAAGGCCCTACGGGCTTTATTTCGTACTTGCAATGGAAATAAGACCCCAACCCTGGTAAGGGTCTTATTTCCATAAGAAATGGAAATAAGGCCCTATCGGGCCTTATTTCGTCCGGCGTTTTTTCACGTCACCGCTTCCAGTGCGTCAATCGAAGCGGGCTTGTCCCTATAGACATTAGCCTTGACATACTCCCACAAAAAATAGTCTAATGGTGTCAAATCGCACGATCTAGGCGGCCAATTGACCGGCCCGAAACGTGAAATTAACTCTTCACCAAACTCGCCTCGCAATTGCACCATTGTTTCGCGTGCTGTGTGGCATGTGGCATCGTCTTGTTGAAAATACATATCATGCAAGTCAAGAACTTCCATTTCGGGCAAAAAAAAGTTTGTCATCATCGCTCGGTACCGTTCACCATTGACAGTAACGCTGCGATTCGTATCATCTTTGAAGAAATATGGCTCAATAATGCCGCCGGCCCATAAACCGCTCCAAACAGTGGCTTTTTCGGGATGCATTGGTAGCTGTTGCAATGCTTTTGGCTGATCCTCACTCCAAATACGGCAATTTTGCTTATTTACGTACCCATTCAACCAAAAATGAGCCTCATCGCTGAACACAATTTTTCGATAAAGAAGCGGATCCTCGGTCAGCTTTCCAAGAGCGCATTCACCAAAAATTCGGCGTTGTGGTAGGTCGGCTGGCTTTAGTTCTTGCACCAGCTGTATCTTAAAAGGCCTTACGCCCAAATCCTTCCGCAAAATTTTCCACGTAGTGCTGTAACAAAGGCCTAACTGCTGGGAACGGCGCCGAATCGACATTTCGCGGTCTTCTGTCACACTAGCTGATACGGCCGCAATATTTTCTTCACTACGCACAGTACGTAAACGTGTTGGTGGTTTAATGTCCAACAAAGTAAATTTGGTGCGAAATTTGGTCACAATCGTCCGAATAGAAGGTCGAGAATGCCGACCATAAAATGGAAGCAGCGCGCGATGAACATTTCGAACCGAGCACGAATTTTGATAGTAAAATTCAATAATTTGCAAGCGTTTTTCATTTGTAAGACGATCCATGGTTAAATTGCAAACCAAACTGAAGCTGTTTGACAGTGACACAAGGTACTTAACACACGTCAGCTGTCAAAACCAGTGTTGCCAAAACCAAAGCAGCTAAAAAATCACCCGTTACTTAAATCGCTCGTTTAACCAAAAAGTCCATCGGAGTGCCAATACGATTATTTAATTGAAGCGTTAGAAAAATATTTTGCACCGCGATTAAATATACGAGCAGAGCGCTATAAGTTCAATAAAATCATTCAAGAAAAAGGGCAAAGCATTCAGGAGTTCATCATTCATCTAAAAGAAGTCGCACAATTATGTGGTTTTGGTGATTTTGAGAAAGACATACATTTTTCTACCGCAACATTTCAAATCGTTTAGCATTGGATGATGCACTAAAGGATCAATTCATAGCCGGTGTACGAAATGAAGGGATTCAACGTGCACTGTTAAATGACTCATCGCTCAATTTTGAAAAATGCTGCAATGTCGCTCTTACAATGGAAATGTCTACAAAGGAATCTAAAGGTATACATCCAAGAGTCTCAACGCAGTTTGCTGTGAAATCATCATCTTCAAGTCCGTAGAATAAACGTCATCATGAAAGTCATCAGCCGAAGTCCAGTAATATGAGCGGTAAATGGGGGAAATGTCAAAGAAGTGGTCGTCATCATAATTCCAAGTCATGTCCAGCAAGGAATTGGAAGTGCTACAACTGCAATCGAATCGGACATACATCTGTAGTCTGTACTCAATCGAAGTCCAACGCAGTCAAGTTCATTAAGTCAATTGCCAAAGTCGTGTCCGCATATGTTATTCTAAGTGTTATCATCGAGGGTCAGCCGCTGCCAATGGAGTTAGATACTGGAAATTGTCATAGTCTAATTAGTCTTAGTGAATATAAGTCAAAGTTTTCTTATTTAGTACTGGAACCAGAAAATAATATTCTTATAACTTTTACAGGTCAAAGACTAGATGTTCAAGGTAAAACAGAGTCCGCGTGGAATTTCAAAGACATGTACATGATTTAGAGCTGATAGTTGTCGAAAGCCATATCATTTCATGGCATTAATGGATTGAACGTGGCTGGAAATTTTAACACCGTTATGGAAGGAAAAGTTATTTGGTGATTTTCCAGGCTCGGTGAATAAAATCGAGGTAAATTTTATTGATTTTATTAAAAACAACTTCCCGAATGTACCTACGTCAAAGCCCAATGAAACGATAAAAGACTTCGAGATCAGTATTGTCCTAAAAGCCAACACTACACCAATTTTTCACAAAGCGTATTCAATTCAGTGCCATTAAGAATCAAGGACACAGTAGAACAAGAGTTGAACCGCTTAGTTAAAAACGATATATTGATTCCGGTCAAGTCAAGTGCGTGTGCATTGGGCAAGTCCAATAGTTTGCGTTCCAAAATCAAACGGAGACATACGAATTTGTATGGACTGTCGTGTAACGATAAACAAATTCATTGAAACCTTTTATCATCCGTTGCCTCCTACAGAGGAAATATTTGCAAGCTTTGCTAATTGTAACGTTTTTTGTGTTATTGATATGTCAGGTGCATACAACCAGTTACGGGTCACCGATGCTAGTCGAAATCTTTTAACTATCAATACCCACATAGGCCTTTAGCAATACACAGTGTTGCCATTTGGTGTTTACATGGCACCATCGGCATTTCAAAGTACCATTGATGTAATTCTAAAAAATAAAGAAAAATATACCGTTGCTGCTAATGATAGCATCCAGCAGCGCTCAGAACTTATGATGGCGAAGTCTGAATTCTGGATCCCGAATAAACTAATCCAGCTGTTCCGCATGATGCTTTTGCTTAACAACACGCAGCGCAGTGGGCAAATGGGTAATAGCGTAGGATTTAGACAACGAGATGTGCTGCCATGTGACTTCTTCAACATAAGATGGCAGATAGTGTGCAAGACAAGTGTGAGCACGGAAAACACTATCTTCAACAAATCCACCCAGCTCCTAGGCTATTCGGAGGACATAGACAACGTCGGTCGTTCCCAGAGAGCTATGCTTGAGGCGAACAGGCGAAACTCATTGGTCTTGAAGTGAATGAGGACAAAATAAGGTACATGCTATCAACAAACAAAAAAAACCATCTGTTCACCGCCTAGGACAAAACGTGGGTAGCAGCAATTTCAAGGTAGTTAAGGAGTTCACCTACCTTGGAATAAACATCAATTCCACAAACGACACCTTAGTAAAGTTCCGACGAAGAATTACCCTAGCTAACCGCTGCTACTTCGGTTTGGCAAAACAACTGGGTTCAAAACTCATCACTTGAAAGACAAAGTGTCTGCTATACAAAACTTTGATTTTACCATTTCTACTCTACGGCGTCGAGCACTGGACGATAAGTAAAATAGGGGAATAGATACTGGGCACTTTCGAAAGAAAAATTCTTCGCCGGATTTTCGGTCCCGAATGTGACTATGGCGAATGGAGAGGAAGGATCAACCGCGAACTGTATGAGCCATACCAAGGTGTGCACTGTGCATGTTGTCTAGAAAGGCAAAAAATGATGGCTACATGCGCTCGGCCACATCGAGCGAATGGACGACAACAATCCAGCCAAGAAAGTCTACTCATCGCAACCCCACGTTCAAAACGACAAGGAAGACCGAACCTACGGTACAAGGACCAAATGATTGTCGATGCCAGAGCGCTTGGTTTTGTTGACTGTAGAGTGCATTAGAGGGACCGTTCTTTATAGAAGGCTGCAGTGTTTCAGTCTCCTTCATGGATAAGTAGATGTTTAAGAAAGTAAGTATGTGCAAAGGACTAGTGCTTTCCTTTCTAGTAATATTTCTTGCGAACTGGGTGCGCTGGCATACAAAATCAAGTATTGAGTAACTTACTGGAAAGGTGTAATGCCTCATTATTGAAGCTTTTCTTAACAGATCGGTCTTTGTTTGATTGGGCTCTTCTTGCAGAAGATCCATGTACTTCGGGTTGGATCTGTTAGCCAGAGCCACTCACTCTGTGTGACCCAACCTACATTATAGAAGATCGTCATCACCTTACATCCCGTCTTTGGTTCAATAAACCAGAAGTCGAACGAAGAGCTGCCATCTCAAAGCATCTTACAGCTTTCTCATCCAGTGTTGGCATAGTCCATACCTTTGCATTGTAAAATAGTTACCGCGGAAGAGACATTTTATTGTCTCCAGGAAGGTCTTTAATAGATACTCAATTGTAGGTGCATAAAGTCCCCGAGGGAGGTAGAAGGACAGGAGGACCACGACTCAGGTGGCACACACAAGTGGAAGAGGACCTCAATCAACCTGGAGTGCAAAACTTGAGGCAGCCAGCTAGGGACCGTGACTTACATCACAGATGTAATTGCGGAGCCCACTAACTCATTCACTCCTGGATTGAGGCTCTCAAACGCAACTTTGGTGTCATATTTGGAGAATGGTGTTAAACATTCGCCTGACAACGCTTTGTTTTTTATCATCCAAAAGTACCTGCCGAACGGTCAAAATCTGATCGATGGTGGTTAGTCTATAAGGACATTTTCAAGATCTTACTTCCTTTGTTTCTTTCTTAAACCTCCAATTACAGTCTTACTTTCATAGCCATGATATTGCTCTAATATCAAAATTTCTTTCCAACCTGAGTTCCAGCTTCCAACTAGATAATCTGATGGCCGGTTAGTCCCCCAGCCTCGACTGTCAAGTTAGGTTAGGTTAGGTTAAAGTGGCTGTCATGGATGTTAAAAGACTCACTTAGGCCAATCAAAGGCCCATTGTGATACCACATGAATCTAGAAAGGCTTTTCTTCGAAAGCTCATTGAAACCAATTAGAGTGCCTTACGAAACGTAGAAGATTAATTATAATAATATATGTACGAGATCGTTTAGATCATTGTAGAAGTATTCTCCTAAGTGAGTCATACGTTTATGAGCCAGAGCAGGACAGGTACAGAGGAGGTGGAGAACTGTTTCCTCCTCCTCCTCATCCACGCAGTTTCTGCAGAAATCATTAGAAAATACGCCCAGTCACGCAGCGTGTCTTCCAATTAGACAGTGTCCAGTAATGACACAAATTAAGGAGCTTATATCCGCTCTGCTTAGAGATATCAGACATCTAGATCTCTTTAAGTCCAAATTAGGCCAGATGTTTTTCGTTGCTTGACAGGTGGTTATGTTGTTCCACCTAATGTTAGTTCTCTTAATATCATCTTGTTGTAGCAAAAGCTTACATGTAGCGATGGGTATACCAACATTAGCCATTTGTGCTTGTACCATGTTTGGCGAGTTCGTCAGCTTTGCAGTTTCCTGGAATGTCTCTATGGCCCGGCACCTAGTGAAGGTGAATGTTAAATTGTTGTGCCATCTCCATTAGAGACGATCGACAGTTTTGGACCGTAATCGAGTTTGTAGAGACAGAGTCCAGGGACTTTATAGCTGCCTGACTATCTGAGAAAATCCGGATATCAGATGTGGATACCACGTTTTCTCTGAGCCAGGACAGGACCTCTATAATCGCCAAAAGTTCTGACTGAAACACGCTACAATGAGTTGGAAGGCTGAATGAGGATAGAAGTTTGAAACTTCCTATCGACCTGTAGTTGAGGAACGGAGTAGTATGTGTGCTTTGGAATTGATTCTAAATAATTAAGAATAACAGAGTGGCCAATGTTATTGTTAGTCCACTGTTAAGAGGCATTCAGGCGAATAGCAGAACTAGCAGCTATTTGTTTGCTGATTATATCCAGAGGTGTCAGATAGAGTAGGGTGTCTAGTGCCGCAGATGGGGTCGAACGAAGTGATCCGCTTATACTTAGGCAATGCTGAGCGTTGCACTTTACTAAGCTTATCGCAGTTCATTTTTACGTCTAAGGCAGTCCACCATACTGACACACCATAAAGAACAATCGGTCTGATTACCGATGTGTGAGTGATTCTGGGTTACAGACCCCATTTGCTACCAATGGCTTTCTTGCAGTTGAAAAGAGCTTCCGTAGATTTCTTCTTGCGGAAAAGCCACCAAGTTCTGAGTTAATTATTCTGCTATTCAGTATTAAATGAATTAACTCACCAAGCGAACTGTCCACATTTAGAGTTGACAGTGCAGATGTGATTGCAGATGTGTCCACGTTGTTAAAAGCGCCTTCAAAGTCAAGGGATGCAACCATGGTATACTCTTTATGGTGGAGGGAATATTCGATAGTGCGTACTTAAGTGTTAACGCCGTTTCAACCGATTTTCCCTTACAGTAGGCATGTTGAGACTTAGACATGAGTCTTGTATCAATGTTTGCCCTGAGGTGTATATCTATCAATCAATCATGATGATAGACTTATGGGTCTGAGATCTTTAGGGTTAACTTGCGAACATTTTCCCGCCTTGGGTATGAAAACAAGCCTCGACTGTCAGAATTTTAATACAGTTGAAACTCGATTAACCGGGATTCGATTAACCGGGACGCTCTATTATCCGTGATGAAAATATTTGAGATTCTTTCTCGACAATAAAGACAATGAATATGGTTAAACTCTATTATCCGTAGTAAACTCTATTGTCCGTAACATGACAACAGGACCGAACAAGTTTCTTCACTTTTCAAAACTAACGGAACTTTGTATCCGTTGCATTGCATTTAACATACACGAAAAAAGAAGTTACGGAATAATATACTTTTCGTGTTGTGTTGTGGTTTGTGTTGTATCTTTTTTTGTTACGGTTTTTATTCAGATTTAGTTGCAAAATCGAAAGTGACGCATCTTAATAATGGCTTTTTCATTGTTATCGGAAAGAAAAAGATCGCGTAAAGTGTTATCAATTAAAGAAAAAGTGGATTTGATAAATGAACATTGTAAAGACAGTGTGCCTGTGAAAATGTTGGCTAGAAAATACAAAATCGGCACTCAAACGGTGTATGACATTATAAAAAGTAAAGAAAAGATTTTTAAGTTTTTCGCTGACAGTTTCACTGTAAAGGGATTAGAGAAGCGAAAAACTCTTAAGCAAGCTGAGAATCCCAAAGTCGACGCAGCAACTTATGAATGGTTCCGTCAGGAAAGATTTAAAGGCGTTCCAATTTCAGGGCAAATGATAATGGAAAAGGCTAAATTTTTTCATGCGAATCTAAACATAGCCTCTGATTGTGTATACTCTGAAGGCTGGCTGGGAAAATTCAAAAACCGGCATGGAATTCATGGATTGAAAACAACAGGCGAAAAAGCATCTGCTGACTACGAAGCTGCTACGCTTTTTGTACAAGAATTATTTGAACGCATTCAAACAGAGAATTTAAGCAATGAGCAAATTTATAATGCCGATGAAACCAGTCTATTTTGGAAATGTTTGCCCACAAACACTTTGGCATGCAACGACGAGCGTTCTGTTGAAGGGAATCGAAGGAAAGGCTTACTGTACTTGTTTGTTCTAATGCTTCAGGAACTCATAAATGCAAGTTGATGGTTATTGGCAAAAGTGCTCTTCCAAGAGCTTTAAAAAATGCTGGAGAGCTTCCAGTTATCTACAAAGCCAACAAACGTGCTTGGGTAACCCAAGAACTGTTCCTTGACTGGTTTAATAAAAACTTTGGAACACCTGGAAAAAAGCAATCTTGACAGGAACTCCAGAATTTTATTGCTCTTGGATAACTGTCCAGCTCATCCAGACATTAGTGATCTTAAAGCCCCAAATATACTAGTAAGGTACATTCCACCAAACTGCACTTCTCTGATTCAGCCAATGGACCAAGGCGTGATTCGAAGCCTCAAGTGCCACTATCGCAAAGATATTATTCGAAGGCTAGTAAGCTCAGAAAATCGGATCAGTTTTTCAAAGTCATTTAACATCAAGAATGCTTTATGGCGTATTGCTAAGTCTTGGAATTTGGTTACAACTGATGTACTGAAAAATGTTTGGCACAACTTACTTTGCCCCGAAAATGAAGAAGAAGGTAAGTTTTATCGAAACCATTAAGATTAATTTTTTACATCATCGATATTTTTAAGCTTCCTCAGAAGAAGATGGCGTTAACGAAGTTGCAACAATTTATGGAAATCGCAGAGGATTTTGATGTCAACGCAATAAGAATTTGGGTAGACACAGAGGCAAATGCTTTACCATTTGGTGTTTTATCAGAGAACGAAATTATTGAGATGATAAATAACAACCTTGACAATGAGTTGTTACAAAATGATCTCTAACCTGTAGAATACTTACAGTTTTTGTCAAAAAAAATATCATTGAAAAAAATTAAACTAAAAACATAGCTTTAAAATTTTAAGTCAAAATCTGATAAAATGAAAGCATTGACTCACTGCACTTTCATCTCTCCTGCAGCGTCTCGAATACAAAACACATTCACTTACCTTCACTTCCCCTCCAGTGTCCCAAAAACCAAACACACATGCACAGACTTTATTTTCCCCTGCAATGTCCAAAAACACACATACAAAGACGTTTATTTCCCTAAAACTTTTTTTCAAGTTCTCTTGTGAGATCTTTCAGTTAGGGCAGAACAAAGATATTGTTATGTATTAACCACTTTGTTACAAAACTTTAAGGCATATACAATAATTAGGAAAAGAACAATAGGCATTGTCTTTTTGGGTCAGCA
>CAKKXW010000001.1:92059630-92175997 GCA_920937365.1 Sphaerophoria rueppellii
ATGAAAATTTCAATTGTTGGTACTGTAGAATTTATTTCAATTTTTTACCGGATTATTTGATGCACATGTATTTTTGATTGTTTCTGTGGTATTGAGTTCGACTCACTTATTTTGTACCAGTGGTCTGTTCTACACCGTATTTTGACAGAATGTTCTGGTAGTGGCGTGAATGAAAAATCGACCAAGTCGTTATTGACATATGAGCAGGGTAGTGGAGTAGCGGAGTAGCGGAGTGACAGGAAACAGGAGTATGTATAGAGGGCATAGGGGTAGCAGTTAGAGTGAAGGGTAGGATAGCGAGTAACGAGGTACCAGGGTTGCGGGAAACGGATAGCAGTTTAGATCTTTATAAATTTGCAATCACAATCAATAAAGCTCAAGGTCAATTTTTAGAATTGTGTGGCTTAGATTTAGATACGACGGATAGTCTTTATATCTACGCAGACAGAAAAACAAAACATATTGAAAAATTAAATTTGTATGAAATGTAATCTATGTTTTGTTCCTCATTTCTCAACCATCCAATCACATGTGCCACTGCGAAGTGTGGCAGGGTAGAGCTAGTAAGTTTATAACTTTGTATTTTATTTTTTCTTCCCTTTTTATTACGAAAAATATCTGTAAGAGGGAAATAATTGAGACAGTGTTCTCTATAAAACTCATTCAATTGAATGTCTACAAAAGTTGTTCCAGTATGTTCAAAAGGCTTCTTAAACCGTTCTGTCCTAAAGCACAAATATCGGCACGTATCACTCCAGGCAGAATAACGATAGACCAAATATTCACACTGAGGCAAATCCAGGAAAAGACCAACGAATTTCAATTCGAAACCCACCATCTTTTCGTCGACTTCAAAGCTGCTAATGATAGCATCCAGCTGCGCTAAGAACTTATGATGGCGATGTCTGAATTTGGAATCCCGAACAAGATTATCCAGCTGTTCCGCATGACGCCTACCAACACGCGCAGTGCAGTGGGAAAATGGGTAACAGCGTAGGGTTTAGACAACGAGATGTGCTGTCATGAGACATAAGATGGTACATAGTGTGCAAGACAAGCGTGAGCACGAAAAACTCTATCTTCAAAAAATCTACACAACTCCTGCGGACGGACGTTCCCAGAGAGCTATGCTTGACGCCTTCACGGCGATTGAAGAACAGTCGAAACTCGTTGATCTTGAAGTGAATGAGGACAAAACATAGTACATGCTATCAACAAACAAAGTAACATTTGTCCACTATTTAGGACAAAACGTCATTGTTGGTAGCAGTAATGTCGAGGTAGTTGAGGAGTTCACCTACCTTGGAACAAACATCAATCACACAAACGACACCTTAGTAATGTTCCGACGAAATATTATCCTAGCGAACCGCTGTTACTTCGGTTTGGCAAAACAACTGGGTTCAAAACTCCTCACTCAAAAGGCAAAGTTTCTGCTATACAAATCTTTGATTTTACCAGTCCTACTTTACGGCGCGGCGCCGAGTGCTGGATGATAAGTAAAATAGAGAAATTGCTATTGGGCACTTTCGAAAGAAAAATTCTTCGACGAATTTTCAGTCCCGTATGCAACAATGGCGAATGGAGAAGAAAGTTCAACCACAAACTGTATGAGCCGTACCAAGATGTGCATGTTGTCTAGAAAGGCAAAAAAAGACGAATAAATGCCCTAGGCCACATTGAGCGAATGGACGACAGCAATCCAGCCAAGAAAGTGTTCTCATCGCAACCCCATTTTCAAAACGACAGGGAAGACCGTAGTGTATGTAGCTTAGTGGTTAGGTGCGTTGGCTGCTAAGAAGAACGTCGTGGGTTCGAATCCTACTCGGGCCCAAAGTTTTTATTTCATCTTTCACGGACACTGCCTCTTGCGAAGAACTGACAAAACTTCCAAGAGTATCTGTCATGAAAAAGTGCTTCTCAACTTTGCCGTTCGGAATCGGCGTAAAATTGTAGGTCCCCTCAATTCTTCACACGCACCTAGAGAATTGTTGATGAGAGTAAGCCACTTAGGCCTTGGCTCTTCAAGAGCTGTCGCGCCACTTTTTTTATTTTTTTTAAGGAAGACCGAACCTACGGTACAAAAGGACCAAGTGACTGCAGATGCCAGAGCGCTTGGTTTTGTGCTAGAACCGTTCTTGATGGAAGGCTGCAGTGTCTCAGACGGAGATCCTTCATGGATTAGGAGATGGTTAAGTAAGTAAGTATGTTCAAAAGACAAGTGCTTTCCCTTCTAGTAATATTTCTTGCGAACTGGGTGCTGGCATACAAAATCAAGTATTGAGTAACTTACTTGAGGGGTCTAATCCCTAATTATTGAAGCTTTTCTTAACAGATCGGTCTTTGTTTGATTGGGTTCTTCTTGCAGAAGATCTATGTGCTTCGGGTTGGATCTGTTAGCCAGAGCCACTCACTCTGTGTGACCCAACCTACATTATAGAAGATCGTCCTCACCTTACATCGCGTCTTTGGTTAAATAAACCAAAACGCAGAGCTCCCATCTTGAAGCATCTTACAGCTTTCTCATCCAGTGTTGGCATAGTCCATACCTTTGCATTATAAAATAGTTACCGCGGAAGAGACATTTTATTGTCTCCAGGAAGGTCTTTAATAGATACTCAATTGTAGGTGCATAAAGTCCCCGAAGGAGGTATTAGAAGGACAGGAGGACCGCGACTCAGGTGGCACACACAAGTGGAAGAGAACCTCAATAAACTTGGAGTGCAAAACTAGAGACAGCTAGCTAGGGACCGAGCTAGCTTGTGGAGACTGTTGATTGAGGCCCAAGTCCACAACGGACTGTAGCGCCTTTAGTAAATAAGTAAAGTCTTTTATTAGTTGAAAAACGGAGTTCACAATCTATAGAAGTAGTGATTAGTAAGATTCCTGTCGCTTACCGTAACTTACATCAGAGATATAATTGCGTAGCCCACTAACTCATTCACTCCTGGATTGAGGCTTTCAAACGCAACTTTGGTGTTATATTTGGAGAATGGTGTCAAACATTCACCTGACAACGTTGTAGGATGCAGGACGATTTAGTAATAGGCTTTAATCGGTGTGTAGCTGGGTGGCACGCTTGCAGATGCTCGAACTAAGCTCGCCGATGGGTGAGTTCTTGCTACACAGTCTTCCTGTACCACAAATTATTTTCGTGCCAAAGAAAACTAAAGAAATTAAAGTGCCATAATGATCTCTCTTACCCAAAGACCACTGTGACGTAAAGAGATAGGAAATTTACTAGAATTGTGTATACGCACAAAAAAGAATTTAATGATTTGAACCGTGTACAAGCATTTATAAATGTATATAAATGTTCCGATCACCAGGTGTCTTGGTGACTTCTTGAGGAATCCCTCCCTTTATGACGTTCAAACGTCAAACATTCCTTGACTGTCTCTTCCTCGTATTTTGACAAGACAGTCCCAAAACTGACAATTCCACTTCAATTCTTACCACATTTCGCACTCCACATTACTTCAAAGATTATGTTTTTTCAGATTAATACATCACGTTTTATTTCTTAGTCCATCTTATAATTTTTATTAAAGAAAATCGTTTTACTCTGATTATACCAAAAAAATCATTACGTAACCTCATCATGGTTTTATCTTTCTTTCTAATTCTCTTTTTAACTCTTTTTTTTTTATATATATATATATATGTATGGATTTGCTTAAGAAGACTCCTTATTATCAGTTTATAAATATGTGTTTATACTTTACTATTTTTATTTCTTACATCTAATAACGCAAAAATAATAGATTCAAAAAAAAAAATAATACAAGAAAAAGGTACTCACTCATTCATTAAATACTTTTTTGTCTTTGTTGATAGAGGTGCTCCAGTCCGAAATTTGTGCACAAAGTTCGTCACGTTGCTTGCTCTGTTCAAATGCTTCATATATGATTGGATTAGAAAAATGATTCTTGTACTTATTTTTTTTTATACTATGATTTTTGCATTTAACTTAATTTTTTTTTCTTATTCTCACTCGTATTGGCTTTCCTTCACACTTTAATTCTTGAGCAAATCTACAACTTTTACTTTTCTAATGATTTAACTAAAATTTTAATTCAAAAAAATGTATTATTTATATTTAATTTAAAATTTATAAGGACAAAGAGTAGCACGACAAGAATTTTATTTGTGCATGCGGTCATTGGTTTGATCGAAAATTTGTTCGCTTGGTCATCAAGGTGTCGGTCGTATTGCTATTGCTCTTTCCTTTCGTTTTATTTATCTTCGTTTTCTTGATTTCTCGCCAGCGGCGATTTCAGTTTTTTTTTTGGTTTTTTTGTACAAGAATTTGTTCCTTTCTCGAACACGTTTCGTTGCTAGGCAAGCAAGTGGATGGCTTAGGAGAGTTCTGGCATTGAGTCTAGCGTTTGCTAGAAAAACATGCGCTCTCCAGCTTCTTACTAATAAAATTCTGTTCCGCCTTATCCTAAGCACATCCACCTTGAACAAATCTACGAAAAAATATATATGTTTTTTTTTTTTAGATCAAAATCTGTCTTCATGCTCTTTTCTTCTTACTATTTTTTTTTTTTTTTTTTTTAGTTTATTTCTTTACCTGCGATTTCGCTTATGTCCGACTTTAATTTTTTTTCGTATTTTTTTTTCTTTAAATTCGATCGTATTCAACAAAAATCAAGTTCACGTTGGAATTATCTGGAAACTCACTAATTTCGATGCAATTTTAATTTTGAGACCAAGCAATGAGAACTTGCCAAGATTGCTGTCACGAAGAAAGTGACGAAAGTGGAAGATGGCTACAACAGCGAATCCTCTTCCGAATTAAAATTGATCTTCATTTCGATGAATTCGATTCTCGAAAATCAGTAATAGATTTTTTTGTTTGTTTTGCTGAATTGGGGCATACGTATTTACACATGGCGATTTTCTGATTTTCATTCCGATATTTTTTCTGATAAATCTTCCTTGCTTTTTCAAGAATAAGGGATTAATGCACTTGGGCGTATACTTGCTTTATTTTCTCTTAATATAATATTTGTTTTTTTTTTTTTGTGTTTGCCTTGTTACTTAATTTTTACAGAGTCACATTACAAATTCAGGACTTTTCAATGACACCTGTTGGCTGGAAAAGGCCTGAAAACGTGACGACAAAAAGAGACAAGAAAATCGACCCACGATCCTGACTGATTTGAATTATCTTTTTAAGTCTTTTGCATGATACGTTCCTATCCTTTGACCATCTGTATCCTCCACTTCATATAAAGATTTACCTATTGGTCTTAAGATTCTACATTTCAAAAATTTTGGACATAATTTAGCGTTTATGTTCTTGGCTGCGTCGCTCAATACAAACTTTCTTCTGAAAACGATCTCACCAGGAGTAAAATTTCTTTGAGCGCTCCTCAAGTTGTACGTTTTTCTATTACGCTCATAAGCACATTGAATATTATATTTTATTTCAGATCTGATAAGATCTAGTCTGTCCTTATGCGATACAAATTCAAGGTCACTCTCTTCTAGCATTTTGAGATTCCGCAGTAAATCATACATACTAGCATGAACAACCATATGTTGCCCATATAAACAAAAATATGGAGAGGTTCCTGTTGATTGATGCACAGATGTGCAAAGAGCTTGCTGTATTTCACCTACATGCTTATCCCAGTCCTTATGATTTTTGCCGAGATAGCTTCTTATACCTGCCAGTATGGATTGGTTCACTCTCTCTGCCGCATTAGCCTGAGGAGAGTAGACTGCACTACGGATATGGGTTACACCATATTTTGAAAGAAATTTCTTGAAATCGTTTGATATAAATTGATTTCCATTATCACTGTGGATAAATTCTGGAACTCCGTAAACATAGAAAACGCTCTGCTCCAGAAACTCTACAACCGATGTCGTAGTTGCTTTTCTCAAGGGCCTTAACAAAACAAGCTTCGAAAAACCATCCAATACTATTAATATGTACGAGTTGCCTCGCTTGCTCCTAGGGTATGGACCCAAAAAATCTATATATAATTTCTGAAAAGGACGATTTATTTCATGTTGTGATCCCATGGGAGGTCGCAAAGTTTGATTCGACGGCTTGTTCTCTTTACAGACTTCACAATTTTGAACAAAATCTCTCACTTGTATGGTCATGTTAGGCCAGAAAAAGTGCTCTTTTATTCGTGCTATTGTTTTGCTAATGCCACCATGCGAACAACTAGGAGGATTATGATATCTTTCAATAACTGAACGTGTTAAGGTTTCTGGTACCCACAATTTCCATCGAAATTCTGAAGCAATATTTAAATCTGAATTTGACAAAACTTTCTTATATACGCACCCACCCTCAACTTTTAGATCCTTTAACTTGTCACAATTTTGGGAAATCGTTGATATTAGGTCTAGATAACTTTTTGATTGAAATTGTGGATCTTTCAAATCAATAAAAAAATCATTTTTATTTTCAACTACAAGTTCGTCATTAAAGGCCCTCGACAAAACATCAGGTACAATATTTTGAGATCCTTTCCTATGCTTGATCTCGAAATCATAAGCCTGAAGTTTTAATGACCATCTCGCTAATCTTCCACTTAGGTCTTTGGTGGTCATTAACCATTTAAGGCTAGCGTGGTCTGTGATGATGCAGAATGGCATTCCTTCCACGTAAGGTCGAAACCTTTTCACAGCTTGAACGGCTGCAAAACATTCCTGTTCAGTTACGCTGTACTTTCTTTGCGCTTCGTTCAGCTTTTGTGAAAAATATGCAATAGGATTTTCGTTTCCGCAATCATCAAGCTGGAAAAGAACCGCTCCGATTCCCAAGTTTGATGCGTCACATTGAATCGCATATGGCTTTTTAAAATCAGGGTTTCTAAGAACAGGTGCAGCAACAAGTGCCTTTTTTAGTAATTCAAAAGATTCTTGAGCTTCAGGGGTCATTTTAAAAGATTTGGTCTTTTTAAGAACATCCGTTAACGGACTAGCAATATCAGCATAATTTTTTATAAATTTGCGATACCAACCGCACAAGCCTAAGAAGCTTCTAACTTGTTTCTGAGTCTTTGGCATTGGAAAATTCTGCACCGCTGTAACTTTATTTGGATCAGGTTTTATGCATCCTTGGCCAATAATGTGTCCTAAATATTTCAATTCTTTGAAGCAAAAATGTGACTTTTCAACATTGATTGTCAAATTTGCCTTACGCATACATGCAGCAACCTTTTCGAGAATCTCAATATGGGTATCGAAATCTTTCGCTATCACCAACAAATCGTCAACATATGGAAACACATTTTCTTTAAGTTCATTTGGAGTCATTTTATCTACTACTCTACACATTGTTTGGGATGCATTTTTGGCTCCGAATGGCATGACGGTAAATTGGAAGAGGGAACGTCCAGGCACATAGAAAGCAGTCTTATCGCGTGACTTTTCATCAAGCGGAACTTGCCAAAAAGCATCCTTTAAATCAATGCTGCTAATGAAGTGCGCATCTGGGAGTCTACTCATAATTCCCTCTAAGTTATGCAGGGGGTACGCGCTACATTTTGTGACAGAATTAACCTTTCGCAGATCTAGACATAGTCTATCTTTGCCTGGTTTTCTGACCAGAACAAGAGGCGAACTCCATGAACTTTGACACTCCTCAATGACTCCTAAGGATAACATACGATCCACTTCTTTGTTGATTATATCCTGGATGGCTTTGGATACCGGATAATATCGCTGCTTTACAGGCAAAGCATCACCAGTGTCAATTATGTGTGTATCCAAATTGGTTTTCCCTAGCCCAAGCTTGGCAAAAGATGGAAACTTTTCCACAGCTTCACTTAAACGTTGCTTTTGCAATTCATTTAACGGTATCATCTTTCGTTCGTCTCCATTGTTAACATCCGTGTCTAGATCTTTTGCTAATTCGCTAATTATGTTCGGTGCGATTTGAAACTTTTGCCAAAAATCTATCCCTAGATAAAGTGGTTGGGATAGCGAAGGAATAAGGTATAAATCTACACTCTCTTTTTTATTATTAAATGTTATTTCAACCTGAATTCTTCCTACTATAGATTGTCGCTTACCATCCGCAGTTTTCAAATACGAATTAAACTCTATGATTGGAATTTCAAGTTCATTCACCACCTCCAAACAATCTTTTCCTAAACAGGACACACTCGCTCCGCTGTCCAATAGGCCTGTAAGATCCCTGCCTTTAATTGAAACCGTAGCGTAGGGCCTTGGATCTGAATCTAGACTTAATATGCTTGACGAAATAATTTTACAAAATAATTTTCTTTTCTTTTTACGCAGCCTTGATTTTAACATTTTATTATCCATTCCAGTGTATGAGAGAGAGTTTGATTTTCTTTCCACTGTAACTAATTTTTTACGTAGTTCATTGTACTTCTCCAATCTCTCCTCATAAGGCAAAACACGGAATTCATTTCTTTTTTTCTGGTTTATATCATGTCTATGGTCTTCTTTTTGGTCATCGCCGGGTTTTTGTCTTGTGTCATAATGAAAGTTTGTATTGGTGCATGCATCGACCTTGGTTACTCGTTTTCCGGGATAGTTTGTGTCGAACGAGATTCCCCGGTCATTTTCTCGTTCGGAAATGAGTTTTCCTCTGTCGGTCTACAACGTGTGCAATTTAAAACGGTGAATCCATCTGCACCACATCGGTAACAGAAAAGTCGATCTATTTTGGCCTTGCAATCAATAAATATATGTCCATGTTTCTTACAATTGAAACAAATCGGAATTTTTGAATTTGTCTTTGCAAATGCTTTGTGATCCTGAACTAAGGCTGAAATATCTGAATCTTCTTGTGCATTCTCATTTAATTCATGTATCTCATGAACGAAACGATTTTGATAAGATCTATTTTGAGTGAAGCGCGATTGCAACATTCTTTCAATTTTCTTAGCTTCGTCCTTGAAATGTTCTAAGGTATAGATTTTCATTGGATAAATAAAATTCATCAAACGAGAATTAACGTTTGTTCGCAGAATCTGTATAAGATCATAATCTCTCATCGGTTCTCTCAATTGTGTTCTTAGATGTAAAATAGAATTAAAAAAATCTTCAAACGACTCCTGCGGCGATTGTTTCCTATCCATCATCTGTTTAATAATTTCGAAATCGGATTCATGATTACGGTATTGTTTAATTAAGGCCGATCGCAAACCAGGCCAATCTCCCCGTGGATTACTTCGTAAGTACATCCAATACCAATCTTGTGCCGACCCTGACAATAAGAGATGAAAGTCTCTTAACACTTCGGTCCATGTGCAGTCATAATTTAACTTTAACATATCTACCCTGAACACAAAATCTTCTACCGCTATACCCTTGGAAGAACCATCAAACCTAAGACCCCATCGATCCAAACGCGGCACTTGACTTCCATGCATTTGATGCACGGATTGATGGTTTAGCCTTTCTGGATGGGCATCCATACGCGGATAACGCTTACGATCATGATATAAATCCGAATCTTGTAAATCCTGGGATAATTCGTAGACATATGAATTTGAGTTGTTCTGATTGACTGGTCTTGAATTTGGCTCTCGATCATTTTGCCGTTCTACAGTTCCTAAGCTTTCCCGTATTATATTTGGAATGATTTTACCTAACTCTTCACTGACAACCTGTTTTATGTGTTCTTCAAGTGTTTTCATTTCAGGTGCTGCACTCGAAATGAAATGTTTACGGACATTGTTTGCATTGCGATCGGATAAGGTGTTCCTAGCAGCATCTAAAATGTTTTGCCAAGCGGAATTATTGCCTTGCGGAACATGTTGCGACATATGTTGCGAAACATTATTTTGATCTATCACTGCGGTTGTAATAGGATTTTGAAAATAGGTATTTGAAAATGTTGTTGTGACATTCGTTTGTGTTGTTGCTAGCGTTGTTACTGAAACATTTGCAATGGAAAAATTTGATGACAGCGAACTGTCCGTAGTTGTTATTGGGTCACGATTTTGCTCTCTAGTCCTATTTGATGCAGTGGAATCGTTTACATTGTCTTTATTAGAAATGTTGTTCTTGGGATTTGGATTACTTATTTGAATTGGGGAATGCCTGAGCGGCTGAAAATTACTAAGGCGCGAATTTGATGGAGTATTGTTTAATGGAACTTGGGAGCGAGTTGACATCCCTCTCTTTGGAATGGCTCCTCTGGAATTGTTGTTGTTGTTATACATTATTTTGTTTTTGTTGGGAATTATAAATTTACTTGTATGATGTAAAGAGTACCTCTTGGTATCAAATCAGATATTGAAAGGTTTTTTTGTTTCTTTTATTTTAATTGTAAAAAAAAAAGTATTTGTTGTTGTTTTAGATTTTGTTTCAGCTTTATATTTATGTGAAAAGTAGGTATTTGTTTTTTTTTTTTTTTTTTTATAGAGGATTAATTTTGTTTGTATATATATATGTGCATGTGATTACAATCTTTGAAATAATGCTTTATGAAAATGTGTATGAATGAAATGGAAAATTAAATGACGTACAAAGGTTCAAACATTTGGGGAAAAAAAGGAAAATATAGAAAAAGTAAAATGGTAAGTATTGATATGTGGTTTTGACATTTTAGCCTTCGGGCTTTTATGTTTACTCACACGTTACAAAGACTCGGTCTATGTAATCAAATCGATCAGATGTCTTCTCATAGATTATTTGGACTATTGAATGATTGAGACTTCAACGACTCAAATTGTTTCTATGGTTATAAAAACCATCTTGGATTTGTCATAGCACTGATCTTAACTGGTTATGATTGATCTTTTTTTTATTTTTGCAGAAGTGATTCCGCGTATAGATCAAGTTTAATTCACAGACTTCTGCAAGAAAGTTTGGTGTGGGGATTAACCGAGATGGAATTGGTCTAAATTGTATTTATAAGTTGAATAAAGTGATATGTTAAATTTAACATTCTCTGCCCCACGTTGTTGGGCGCCAATTGTAGGATGCAGGACGATTTAGTAATAGGCTTTAATCGGTGTGTAGCTGGGTGGCACGCTTGCAGATGCTCGAACTAAGCTCGCCGATGGGTGAGTTCTTGCTACACAGTCTTCCTGTACCACAAATTATTTTCGTGCCAAAGAAAACTAAAGAAATTAAAGTGCCATAATGATCTCTCTTACCCAAAGACCACTGTGACGTAAAGAGATAGGAAATTTACTAGAATTGTGTATACGCACAAAAAAGAATTTAATGATTTGATCCATGTACAAGCATTTATAAATGTATATAAATGTTCCGATCACCAGGTGTCTTGGTGACTTCTTGAGGAATCCCTCCCTTTATGACGTTCAAACGTCAATCATTCCTTGACTGTCTCTTCCTCGTATTTTGACAAGACAGTCCCAAAACTGACAATTCCACTTCAATTCTTACCACATTTCGCACTCCACATTACTTCAAAGATTATGTTTTTTCAGATTAATACATCACGTTTTATTTCTTAGTCCATCTTATAATTTTTATTAAAGAAAATCGTTTTACTCTGATTATACCAAAAAAATCATTACGTAACCTCATCATGGTTTTATCTTTCTTTCTAATTCTCTTTTTAACTCTTTTTTTTTTATATATATATATATATGTATGGATTTGCTTAAGAAGACTCCTTATTATCAGTTTATAAATATGTGTTTATACTTTACTATTTTTATTTCTTACATCTAATAACGCAAAAATAATAGATTCAAAAAAAAAAATAATACAAGAAAAAGGTACTCACTCATTCATTAAATACTTTTTTGTCTTTGTTGATAGAGGTGCTCCAGTCCGAAATTTGTGCACAAAGTTCGTCACGTTGCTTGCTCTGTTCAAATGCTTCATATATGATTGGATTAGAAAAATGATTCTTGTACTTATTTTTTTTTACACTACGATTTTTGCATTTAACTTAATTTTTTTTTTCTTATTCTCACTCGTATTGGCTTTTCTTCACAACTTTCCTTCTTAAACAAATCTACAACTTTTACTTTTCTAATGATTGAACTAAGATTTTAATTTAAAAAAAATGTATTATTTATATTTAATTTAAGATTTATAAAGACAAAGAGTAGCACGACAAGAATTTTATTTGTGCATGCGGTCATTGGTTTGATCGAAAATTTGTTCGCTTGGTTATCAAGGTGTCGGTCGTATTGCAATTGCTCTTTCCTTTCGTTAATTTATCTTCGTTTTCTTGATTTCTCGCCAGCGGCGATTTCAGTTTTTTTTTGTACAAGAATTTGTTCCTTTCTCGAACACGTTTCGTTGCTAGGCAAGCAAGTGGATGGCTTAGGAGAGTTCTGGCATTGAGTCTAGCGTTTGCCAGAAAAACATGCGCTCTCCAGCTTCTTACTAATAAATTTCTGTTCCGCCTTATCCTAAGCACATCCACCTTGAACAAATCTACGAAAAAATATATATGTTTTTTTTTTTTTAGATCAAAATCTGTCTTCATGCTCTTTTCTTCTTACTATTTTTTTTTTTTTTTATTTTATTTCTTTACCTGCGATTTCGCTTATGTCCGACTTAAATTTTTTTTCGTATTTTTTTTTCTTTAAATTCGATCGTATTCAACAAAAATCAAGTTCACGTTGGAATTATCTGGAAACTCACTAATTTCGATGCAATTTTAATTTTGAGACCAAGCAATGAGAACTTGCCAAGATTGCTGTCACGAAGAAAGTGACGAAAGTGGAAGATGGCTACAACAGCGAATCCTCTTCCGAATTAAAATTGATCTTCATTTCGATGATTTCGATTCTCGAAAATCAGTAATAGATTTTTTTTGTTTTGTTTTGCTGAATTGGGGCATACGTATTTACACATGGCGATTTTCTGATTTTCATTCCGATATTTTTTTCTGATAAATCTTCCTTGCTTTTTCAAGAATAAGGGATTAATGCACTTGGGCGTATACTTGCTTTATTTTCTCTTAATATAATATTTGTTTTTTTTTTTTTTTGTGTTTGCCTTGTTACTTAATTTTTACAGAGTCACATTACAACGTTTTGTTTTTTATCATCAGAAGTACCTGCCGAACGGTCAAAATCTGATCGATGGTGGTTAGTCCATAAGGACATTTTCAAGATCTTACTTCCTTTGTTTCTTTCTCAAACCTCCAATTACAGTCTTACTTTCATAGCCATGATATTGCTCTAATATCAAAATTTCTTTCCAACCTGAGTTCCAGCTTCCAACTAGATTATCTGATGGCCGGTTAGTCCCCCAGCCTCGACTGTCAGGTAAGGTTAGGTTAGGTTAAAGTGGCTGTCATGGATGTTAAAAGACACACTTAGGCCAATCAAAGGCCCATTGTGATACCACATGAATCTAGAAAGGCTTTTCTTCGAAAGCTCATTGAAACCAATTAGAGTTCCTTACGAAACGTAGAAGATTAATTATATTAATATGTACGAGATCGTTTAGATCATTGTAGAAGTATTCTCCTAAGTGAATCATACGTTTATGAGCCAGAGCAGGACAGGTACAGAGGAGGTGAAGAACTGTTTCCTCCTCCTCCTCATCCACGCAGTTTCTGCAGAAATCATTAGAAAATACCCCCAGTTGCGCAGCGTGTCTTCCAATTAGACAGTGTCCAGTAATGCCACGAATTAAGGAGCTTATATGCGCTCTGCTTAGAGATATCAGGCATCTAGATCTCTTTAAGTCCAAATTAGGCCAGATGTTTTTCGTTGCTTGACAGGTGGTTATGTTATTCCACCTAATGTTAGTTCTCTTAATAGCATCTTGTTGTAGCAAAAGCTTACATGTAGCGATTGGTATACCAACATTAGCCATTTGTGGTTTAATGGGTAATGTTGTACCATGTTTGGCGAGTTCGTCGGCTTTGCAGTTTCCTGGAATGTCTCTATGGCCCGGCACCCAGTGAAGGTGAATGTTAAACTGTTGTGCCATCTCCATTAGAGACGATCGACAGTTTTGGACCGTAATCGAGTTTGTAGAGACAGAGTCCAGGGACTTTATAGCTGCCTGACTATCTGAGAAAATCCGGATATCAGATGTGGATACCACGTTTTCTCTTAGCCAGGACAGGACCTCTTTAATCGCCAAAAGTTTTGCCTGAAACACGCTACAATGAGTTGGAAGGCTGAATGAGGATAGAAGTTTGAAACTTCCTATCGACCTGTAGTTGAGGAACGGAGTAGTCTGTGTGCTTTGGAATTGATTCTAAATAATTAAGAATAACAGAGTGGCCAACGTTATTGTTAGTCCACTGTGAAGAGGCATTCAGGCGAATAGCAGAACTAGCAGCTATTTGTTTGCTGATTATATCCAGAGGTGTCAGATAGAATAGGGTGTCTAGTGCCGCAGATGGGGTCGAACGAAGTTCATTTTTACGTCTAAGGCAGTCCACCATACTGACACACCATAAAGAAGAATCGGTCTTATTACCGATGTGTATAGCCGGTAAGTGATTCTGGGTTGCAGACCCCAATGGCTTTCTTGCAGTTGAAAAGAGCTTCCGTAGATTTTCTTATTCTTTCGGGTATGTTGCTCTTCCAATTCAGTTTTCTGTCTAAAATAAGACCCTGATATTTAGTTTCCTCTGAAAACTTTAATTGGACACCGTTTATAGAAGGAGGGTCGATGTGCGGAATTTTATATTTCCTAGTGAATAGGACCAAATCGGTTTTGTGTGGGTTAACGCCTAAGCCACACCGATTCGCCCAAAGTGATAGCTTATTTACACACTATCAGAATCGGTCGTATAGGCTTATACCAAGCACCATATTACGAACAATGGTTTGCCAACACAGGGACCGTGTTATACCCTCGGCTCATCACTTAGTGTGGTGTTAGTTGTTAGTAAGCACATAACTAAACTAAAACAAATAACACAACACACATAAATAATTAACATAAAATAAAGAAAAAATAACATTACAAAATCAACATAAAACATTAAGAAAGTGGAACACTGGTTTTCCAAATAAATTTGAGTTGAATTTTACTTAAATTAAAATCAAAAAGTTTTGAGTTCCAGTTTATAAGTCTACCCATACTCATGCATGCCATAATTAGTACGGTGAATATGGATCTTTATCAGATCCTGACTACGGAGATTATAACCTCCCCCTCGAGAGCAAAACAATATTTGACAGAGAAGGTCAGGAGCATCAGTGACTCCAGTTATAATTTGATGGAAAAATTCAATATCATTATTATTTCTTCTCTGTTGTAGTGTTTGCATATTAAGGATTGACAAACGATTTTCGTATGGAAGGGTATTTAGGGGATCAATCCACTGAAATCCTTTTAACAAAAAACGGGTAAAATTCCGTTGCACGGATTCGAGTCTTTCAATATGAACATCATATAAAGGAGACCACACCTGCGATGCATACTCAAGGTTGGGACGAACCAAACTGTTGTACAAAGCACTGGTGACATTAGGATCCCGGAATTCCTTTGTCCATCGCTTAATAAAACCTAACATAGAATTAGCTTTATTGACTATGCCGTTAATATGCTCAGAAAAATCTACATTATGTGTAAAAAGAACTCCTAGGTCCTTAATAGTAAAAAAACGAGCTAAAGTGTGGTTTGAAATGACATAGTCATAAGATGAAGGTGAACGTTTTTTAGAGAACGTCAATGTTTGACACTTTATCGAGTTAAGATTTAAACTGATCTTTTCACACCATAATGTAAAGCGGTTAATATCATTTTGAAGTAAAATGTGATCATTTGCAGAAGTTATATTTTTATATATCTTCATATGATCAACAAAGATGAGAATTTCACTATTATTTACACATAACGGTGCATCATTGATAGCTAATATAAAGAGAGGGGGCCCCAGATGGCTCCCCTGCGGAACACCTGATTACGCCAAGTATGAGCTTTTTGTAAGACTTTTTTTAAGGTATTTAGATGCTTCCCTGCAGCAGCTAGGTATAGCAACGTCATCAGCATAGGCTATCACTCTGAAGCCTTCTCTATCCAGAAGGGTAAGAATATCGTTAACTACCAGATTCCAGAGTAGAGGGGAGAGAACAGCGCCTTGCGGCGTACCTCTGCTTACAGATCTTGCGGAAAAGCCAACAAGTTCTGAGTTAATTATTCTGCTATTTAGCATTAAATGAATTAACTCACCAAGCGAACTCTCCACATTTAGAGTTGACAGTGCAGATGTGACTGCAGATGTGTCCACGTTGTTAAAATCGCCTTCAAAGTCAAGGAATGCAACCATGGTATACTCTTTATGATGGAGGGAATATTCGATAGTGCGTACTTAAGTGTGTAGCGCCGTTTCAACCGATTTTCCCTTACAGTAGGCATGTTGAGACTTAGACATGAGTCTTGTATCAATGTTTGCCCTGAAGTGTATATCTATCAATCTTTCTAATGTTTTAAGAAGGAATGATGATAGACTTATGGGTCTGAGATCTTTAGGGTTAACTTGCGAACATTTTCCCGCCTTGGGTATGAAAACAAGCCTCGACTGTCAGAATTTTAATAACTATATAGACTCTTACCAAACAAAGCTGTAGTAGGAAAAATTGAACTACGATTTATTATATTCCTTCGTTCTCCCTGATTCTCAACATTTCGAGTCTCCTATCATCATCGCGCCTTGGCCTTGCCGATGCCTCCATCTGTCCCAATATCGAGATCCCATTTGGGCCTCCCTTAGTAAGTTCTTCCTTGTTACCCGATTGTTGTTGCACAGTTCCGAATTCGAAGGCTTCGGGCGTCCGCGTCCTCGTCTTCGCCATCCTCCCAGCGAATATTTGGTCTGCCTCGCTGTTTCGATACCAAACTCGAATTAGAAATGTCATCGAGAACGACGCAACCTGGATGAACGTGTGGCGTGTTGAGTATATGAAGCTTTTGCACACCGACTGACAGGCGAACAAGCACCTTTTAGCTCATCTCCGAAATTGCTCTCAAAGGACATACTTAATTGCTATCATACAATTTTTTTATATGAATTATTTTGCATACCAAAAAAAAAGAATACTAGCATTGATACCCTGGCGTTCCAGAAATAAAAACAAATATATTTTCAGCATGAACACGCGTCATCTAGGTGAATCTGCTCGTAGAGCTCAAGAAGGCATTTACGAAGGACATGAAAAATAAGAATAATATCGTTTATTGGGTAATAGTCGATGCTGAAAGTGATTGAGAGATGTTATAAAACTGATTGTTATGGTTATAGAGGAACAGCAATGATTGTTTGGTATGCGGGTTTTTGCCACTAGACAAGACAACAGATGTGATTGACAATATTGTTGAAGGTCGTAGTCATCATTATCGTCGTTGATATGAGTCCTTCGGCTGAAATAAAACAAAAAACTCAAGTCACTTGCAAGATGCTCAAATTATTCAAAAATATGCCGCTAAGCTCCAGAAACGTTATTTTCACCCCCAAATATCCCTTCACTACAAACTAACCATGACTATCAGCACGGCTTTAAGAACATCTCCCCAATGCTTCAACTTGATCCTTTAGCCTTCATTAAAACGCATCGCGTCTCAAATACATTTTTTGTGCTCCCCTCGAAAGAAGATAATATGAGTTGTCATATCCACAGCCTCATTAAATCCTCCTCGACATCCCCTGATCACTTTGCATCGATGCAATCTTCTCTTTTTTTTTTTACAATGATATCATGAAATTGCTTGCCATTTTGAATCCCATAGATATAGGTTTTATAGGCGCACACTCTTGTCTTAACAAACTTTGTTCGACAAAATTATCTTCACAAAAAGATTGAAGGTATTAAAATGAGGTTAAGGATTCGCAATGCAGTATTCAAAGATTCGCCGTTCGTCGTTGTCAGACCATCAAAACCATAGACCATTATAAGATAAGTAAGTATGCTAGACGACTATCAGCCGGCAGGATATGGAGGAGATGAAAAACAAGGAGTAGAAGCGAACAAGTAAGTGGAGTGGTTTTGTTTAATGGATTACGTGAGTGTACTGTCTGATGATGTGCTCGAATGGCGAATGCAAGCATATAAGGAAGAAGGTTAGTCAGCCAGGAGGATCTTGAGGCCCAGAGAAGAGCATATCAGACAGCATGTAGGATGATTTCGGTAATTAGACCAAATTTGCCAAATTGAACATAAACTAAAGTCAAATACATTTTGTCTTTTATTTGCCTCCGAGAAGGGATAAGGAGAGAGGTTTGCAATTGAGTGTGTTGTCATACAAACTAAGGATGTTATCATGGTTGCCATTCTTAGCTAACAGAGGGACTAAACAACATTGTCAGTAGAAGGGACTGATATTGACATTCAAGATTCAAAACTTCAGTTCCTAGAAAAATAGCTTGCATGTGGACAACCATTCACCGAGTACCTAGATTTTGATCTCATTTCTGGGTAACATGAATTTGTTTCATATTATTAATAATGCAGTTGTAACATAATCGTGTAAAATTGAGTAATTGCCATGTAACGAATAATTCCGACATTCAATTGCATGTTGTGTTAATACACAGAGGCAAACTTACTTTCGTATTTTATGATCACACAGGTAAGCAAACAGCAGCTGGCACTATGGAGTGCACCTTGCCTAAATGCTGTTGGTTTGGTTTCAATTTGGCTCAACATTAACCGGATATGCATGTGTGGCTAGTTACCAGAAATTATTTCCGAAAATTACATGAACTTGTTCTAAGGGATTTGTAATTTCGACTTATCTACTTTGTAGGATGTTGGATTTTAGCTGGGCTGTATTTTCTTTGAATAACATTATAAATTGGTAGTGGATGAATGTGGGTTAGCGTTTCCACTTGGTTTTAATTTGAAACTTTCATTTAATGCTGGTTCTGGCTTCTGGGGCGTTTTGGAAATATGTTTTGGATTTGGAAAATTTTGTTCGAATTTTTCAACAATTTCATGTGAAAGTTTTTGTTTTGAGAGAAACTCGAAAAAAACTAAAAAAATACTTTATACATATAAAAATGGATGTAAAGAGTTTTTCAAAAAGGACGCTACAAAAAAAAAAACGGTTTTGGATATCAATGAAATTCTTTATTCATGTGGAAGTAAATTTGATGCCATTATGTATGGAACTCGATTTCTTTTGCATGGCCGTCACAGGCACGCTTGCAGAAGTCCAGAAGTCCACGCTGAACCCAATTTTCGACGGGTTTCAAGCATAAATAGGCCGATACTGCTGCAATTTCACGTTCGATATTCGTACGAAGTTCATCAATCGTCGCTGGCTTGTTGGCATAAACCATAGATTTGACTTAGCCCCACAGGAAATAGTCTAACGGCGTTAAATCGCATGAACGAGGCGGCCAATTCACAGGTCCATTTCTGGAGATAATGCGCTCATCGAACTTCGTTCTCAATAATTCGATTGTTTGGCCCGCTGTGTGACATGTGGCACCGTCCTGTTGAAACCACATATCGTCCAAGTCCATATCATCCAATTCATTCCAAAAATAATCGGTTAGCATTGAGCGGTAGCGATTCCCATTCACAGTAACGTGCCGGTCTTGATCATCACGGAAGAAGTACGGCCCAATGACACCACCAGCATGTAAACCGCACCAAACAGTGATTTTTTCGGGATGTAATGGTGCCTCGTGAAGCACATGTGGATTGCTGCCTGACCAATAACGCATATTTTGCTTATTGACGAAGCCATCCAGCCAGAAATGAGCCTCATCGCTGAAGATGATTTTTCGATGAAAATCCGGATCATTTTCAAGTTGTTGCTCAGCCCAATTCACGAACATACGACGCTTCTGGTGATCAAGCGGCTTCAGTTCTTGCGTCAATTTGATCTTGTAAGGATGTAGGCCAAGATCTTTTCGCGAAATTCGCCACAACGACGTCACAGAGATGCCCAACGCTTGAGAACGACGTGTGAGAGACTGATTTGGGTCTTCCGCAATTGATGCGCTAGCGGCAGCAATATTCTCGACACTACGGGCACTTCTTTGTCTCACTGGCACGGGAACATTTTGTACTGAGCCTGTGGATTCAATTTTTTCCACTAGACGCTCAATTGTTGATCTGGCAGGACGATTATGACGACCATAAATTGTACGTAGCGCTCTTAAAGTGTTGACCACTGACTCCGAATTTCGGTAGTAAATTTTAATAATTTTGACTCGTTGTTGGATCGTATACCTTTCCATGATGAAATGGCAAACCTTATTGAAGAGAAATGTCAAGAGAACGGGAAAAAATATGGCGTCGTTTGCTGTCCCTATCGGTCTACTTTTGTAGCGTCTCTATTGAAAAACCCTTTATGTTTGTCCTTTATGGACTCCGAAATGACTAACAGATATTTGTGAAATTTTCATGGTTAATAATGTTGTATTCAGTGATAGCTTCTATGAAAAAAATTGGAAAACTTCATGAAATTTCTTGTTATTTTTTGTTTCAAAATGTGTTTGCAAATGTAAAAATAGAAAGCTCTTGATGAAAAATCGGAAAAGTCATTGGTTTTAATGGGAGAACTCTGCGACAGCAAGAAGAACTTGAAGACCTAAAATCAAGTTTTTACATGGAAATAACGGTGCATTGGTTTGTTTGTATGTCCGGTAATGACTCTTAATCCGGTCAATCCTCAATGCATTTTTTGTAACATTTTCATTGAAGATATAGCCTCAGTAAAAACAAATTTGTTGGGCAATCTTACGGGAAAGTGAACAAATTAGGAGGACAGTTTAAAGCTGTATGGAATTATTGGTAGGAACGATCGTTCAGAAATTACTTTTCGAATGAAATAGATTTTTGTGAAATATTCAAAACTCACCGGTGCGTCAAATGGTAGGAAAACAGGACCCAAACGTCTTTAACAACCTCTGTCTACCAAGTCCTACTCGCACCTCCACGTGGTGACCACCGGGTGTTTAGTACCTTGAGATATGGATAACTTTGTCGACAGCTAACGAGAGAGAGCGGGGAGAGTGGTTTTCACTAAGGCACAATTCCTTGTGAAAAAAAGCGAAAGAATGGATCTGTGGGTGGAATCTTAGGTCCCTTAATAGACCACGTGCAGTCGAATAACTCGAGGAGGCCCTAGACCGTTATAAGGCGGATATAGCTACCAGGCGCAGAACTCCCACGTCGACGCTAGAGCCACTATCTTCCAGAAGTCTGTGCAACTATACTCACGTACGCTGATGACATTGCTATTGTTGGGAGAACGCAGCGTGATGTCAACAGTGCTTTTGCGAGTATACAAACAGAGGCTAGAGAAATGGGTTTAGCGTTTGTGAGGACAAAACAAAGTATTTGCTGTCATCGAGAAAGGACACCCAACACCGACCGACGTCTTGAACAAAACGTCACGATGGACGCATATAATTTCGAGATAGTTAGGGATTTTGTATACCTTGGCTAAGCTATAGAAAAAAATAACTCTTGATAATCGCTGTTTCTTCTAAGTAATTGATAAGTAAAGCCCTCTCCCGAACAACTAAGGTGATGCTAGGCCGGTTCGAGAAAAAAGTTCTACGTAAGATCTGTGATCCTGTTTGCATAAATGGCGGATGAAGGAGAAGATTTAACCACGAACTGTACGGGCTGTACAGCGACACTGACCTAGCTAAAAGAGTGAAGGTCCAAAGACTCAGATGGCTTGGTCACGTGGAGAGTGTGGACACCAATACTCCGGCCCGTAAAGTCTTCGAACCCACCCCAGAGGGACGACGGACGCAGTAGGCACGCTCATGTGGCACGCGAAAGTTGAAGATGACCTCAACCAACTCGGCGTAAAAAACTTGAGACAGGTAGCTAGGGACAGAGCTGGCTGGAGAGGTTTGTTGGTTGAGGCCCAAGTCCATCCCGAAATTTGCATTGTCTTAATGAAAGTAAAGGGTTTTTCAATAGGGACGCTACAAAAGTAGACCGATAGGGACAGCAAACGACGCTATAGTTTTTCCTGTTCTCTTGACATTTCTCTTAAGTAAGGTTTGTCATTTTATCGTGGAAAGGTATACTATCCAACAACGAGTCGAAATTATTAAAATTTACTACCGAAATTCGGAGTCAGTGGTCAACACTTTAAGAGCGCTACGTACAATTTATGGTCGTCATAATCGTCCTGCCAGATCAACAATTGAGCGTCTAAAGGAAAAATTTGAATCCACAGGCTCAGTACAAAATGTTCCCGTGCCAGTGAGACAAAGAAGTGCCCGTTGTGTCGAGAATATTGCTGCCGCTAGCGCATCAATAGCGGAAGACCCAAATCAGACTCTCACACGTCGTTCTCAAGCGTTGGGCATCTCTGTGACGTCGTTGTGGCGAATTTTGCGAAAAGATCTTGGCCTACATCCTTACAAGATCAAATTGACGCAAGAACTGAAGCCGCTTGATCACCAGAAGCGTCGTATGTTCGTGAATTGGGCTGAGCAACAACTTGAAAATGATCCGGATTTTCATCGAAAAATCATCTTCAGCGATGAGGCTCATTTCTGGCTGGATGGCTTCGTCAATAAGCAAAATATGCGTTATTGGTCAGGCAGCAATCCACATGTGCTTCACGAGGCACCATTAAATCCCGAAAAAATCACTGTTTGGTGCGGTTTATATGCTGGTGGTGTCATTGGGCCGTACTTCTTCCGTGATGATCAAGACCGGCACGTTGCTGTAAATAAGAATCGCTACCGCTCCATGCTAACCGATTATTTTTGAAATTAATTGGATGATATGGACTTGGACGATATGTGGTTTATCTCCAGAAATGAAACTGTGAATTGGCCGCCTCGTTCATGCGATTTAACGCCGTTAGACTATTTCCTGTGGGGCTACGTCAAATCTATGGTTTATGCCAACAAGCCAGCGACGATTGATGAACTTCGTACGAATATCGAACGTGAAATTGCAGCAGTATCGACCGATTTATGCTTGAAAACCGTCGAAAATTGGGTTCAACGTCTGGACTTCTGCAAGCGTGCCCGTGATGGCCATGCAAAAGAAATTCCATACATAATGGCATCAAATGTACTTCCACAGGAATAAGAATTTCATTGATGTCCAAAACCGTTTTTGTTTTATTTAAGAGTGTTATATTTTTGTAGCGTCCTTATTGAAAAACCATTTAGAATGATAATTGTAAAGCTTGGAAAAATTCAGATTCAGATTGGATTCAAGCAAATTATATTGCATTTTAACAATATCTGTGTTAATTTATAATTTTGTTGGACTTGGTCTGAAGGGTGGCAAGACGAGATTCGCAAGGTTAGCTAGTTATAAACTGCTTCGTTATTTTTGTTCGGGATCGTTTGCCAAGTCATCATGAAAAGACTAACACCAGAAGATAGTCTCCAAACTGATCAGCTGCGGTGCAACCTGAAAGCACGCAAAACAAATTATTTGAACAAAGTACTGTGCTTCGTTCTCCATGATTCTCATCATTTGATGTCTCTTAAAACTTGTGTTTTTGAAAAAAGATGTGGTGTAATTGATGGTAAGAAAAATTTGAAATGGTACCTCACCGATTCCCTCACTTACCTGAGAAAAATTCGTGTACAAGATGCACGCGATGCCACACAACCGAGTAGAAGGCAAAACTTGATCTGCCTGACCACTGATGATGATGAAGGTTACAAATATCACATGGAATATACTTATATGTATGTCAAGCAAATTAATTTATCACTCAGGCGAGATTTAATTTCTTAAAGTTTATGCCATTTTGTCTTCATTAGCCTGCAACCACAAAACTGCCGTACTACAATCAAACCAAATAGGCGACCAAATGTGGATTCCACATGATTTAACACGAAAATACTAAAATCTCAAAGCTGGCTCTGTTTGATATGGGCCTAATGTGGTGCCTAGAACTCCCGACCGATAAACTAAGATAAGCAGCCCACACATGCCACCACCCAGGCCCCATATGAGAGCGCCCGCATATATATTTAAATCAAATGAAGCGTTGAGCTTCACAAAGCATCAACGTGCTTCGGTGGCCTCCTCGCGCCGCCATCGGCACTTTCATCGCACAATCTAATCTCTGCCATGGAAAATAAAATAAAATAGCAAAAAAAAAATAATATGTGAAATTGAATTTTCCACGCGAGAACGATGTCCATAATGAAATTTGAAGAAAACCGCCAGACAACACAGAGAAGACGCCATCTCAGGAAAATAATAAAAAAAAAATAAACTCGCGGTTTTCGTTCGATTTAATAAAAGCGGTCCTTTGTGACTGCGGCTGGCCCTGGGCCCGCAGAAAAATGCAAAGTGTTAACATTGCTCAGTCATGTGAGTTTATTTGCGCCAAAAGCATCGCCTTATCCCTCTCACACTGTCATCGTTTTCTTTGTTGTGAAAGCTGCTGCGGTAATGCCTTATTTCAGGGACACTATAAGGCTGAGCTTATACTCAGAGACTTTATCCATAAAATTAGATTGAATGTGTGTTGTTATCAAAGGAGGCGGCAAATTGAAAATATGGGCTCGTTTAACCTGACAATAAAAAGAATACAAAAAAATGGCAACAATATAACAAAAAAAAAGCATAGAAAGAAAAAGAACAACAACAACTGCGATGTGGTGTAGGTGGAAAGGTCCTTATCGCTTACATGACATATGAGGGACGTAAAGCAACCCGGATAACCGCCTAGCGTTTGAGGCTTATTGTGAGTTATGAAGTGACAGCTTGGAGATTAAATTAAATTTTATTGTCATTTTTTTGTTGTTGGATTTTTTTCTCGGTTTCTCGGGATGGTACTTTTTTTATTGCCACTCAGCCATAAACAAGGGTGTTTTTATTCATGTTAAGAAAACTGATTTATTAAAGACAAAAATGCATGCCAGAAAATCATGTGTTGGCACTCTTTCAGATAACCGAACAAATCCGACATGAAACGCAAACTTCTGCTTTTAACTTGAGCAATGTGAAAATTGGTATAATCTGGAAGCAAAGAGACTTCGATTAATAGGTGCACCCTTAGTCAAGGGTGCAACGGCTACGTCTGAGTTGGTATATTCAGAACATTCAATTTCGGGTGAATCCCATGAGTAATATTGGCTGTCAAAGCTTCATTCTTGACTGGCTTATTCCTGAAGGCCCAAGACTTTACATAACATCAGAGAAAATAGTCCAAAGCTGTGTAACATCGTCGTACTATATAGCTGGCAAATTAAGTACTCACCAAAACAGTTTCTCGATTTTCACAGTTTTCGCGTACACTCTCAACTATCTACCTGTCTTCACTACTACGTAGTTTAGTCTAACCTGTCGATTATCATCCACGAAACTTGGCATATTATCCTAAGGGCAAGCTAAAGGGGCGCGAGCCAACAAAAGGGCGCACGGGCGCAGTAATTTTGAAAAGTGGCAAATAATGCGAGTTCATACGTGGTTGTTGAACTAGCAAACTCATGAACTCGAACCGCAATTGCCACTTTTGTTAAAATAAAAATCGGTCCTTAGCAATAGCACGTACCTACTACATTCTACAGCAAATATCTTCTCAAACAATATGCTATAGAATCAACAAATGCTAAATGGTCACAGGCTCACAGGGTACCACCTGCATAGCAACTAAACAAAAATGGCAAAGCAAAGACCTGAAACGGTCAAAAGGTTTGATCTTCCTGAGCAGACAAAGTATGAGCTCCATAGTTGGAGTCATAACAGGACATGCTTTGAGGCTAGGGGTCTACGCAGACGACTTCTGTAAGAAGCTGCATGAACGAGCAGGAAGAGGAAACAGTCCAACACCTTTTATGTACTTGCCCGGCACTCTTCAATAGAAAGAATAACTATCTCGGTAATCCCTTCTACGATAATACCAGTGAACTGGCAACGGTCGACGAAACCGGAGCATTGATGCCCGCTCTAAATGACCAAACTATATGACTCTCTGGACCTTCTTCTTCTTCTTCTAAATTCTTCATTAATGTACATGGGGCCATAAATGACCCGAACAACTATGCTCTCATCCAATTTTGTGTGGGTCCAATGCTCTGAGGGTGTTGTACCTGTAGGTAGATATAGTTTTACCATATTTGCTCTACTCAATTGCATTCATAGCTCAAAGAAACAGTGATTAGCAAGAGTTTTTCTTCGTCTGATCTCGCCGTTGGTGTTATTTAAAAAATGTAAATAGAGTGGCGCGACAGCTCTTGAAGAGCCAAGGCCTAAGTGGCTTACTCTCATCAACAATGCTCTGGGTGCGTGTGAAGAATTGAGGGGACCTACAATTTAACGCCGATATACTCTTGGAAGTTATGTCAGTTCTTCGCAAGAGGCAGTACACGTTCTGCTTAGCAGCCAACGCACCTAACCACTAAGCTACGGACACTACCGTTGGTATTATTGCACGTCTTAATAGTGGAGTCTAGACAGACAACCTCCCCGGCTAACTCGAAGTTACATTCGGTCCGAGCCGTAGGTCGTGTCGGTGTTGGGTATCCTTCTTCATAGACAGTATATACTTCGGTCCCTTATTTACCGCTTAACCCTTTTATGCCACTTCTTTCTCAATTCTCACAAAGGCTTAATTGACTTCAAGCTGTGTTCTTCCCATCATATCAATGTCATCGGCGTTAGCGAGAATTTGAACAGACTATTGGAAGATAGTGCCTCTGGTGTTTACGGTAGAGTTTTTTTTCACACACTATCAGGATTGGTCGTAAAACACAGGGACTGTCTTATACTACTATCTATATTTGCATCACCTTGTCTGAATCCTATTTTGACATCGAAACATTCCTTAAGCTCGTTGCCAATCTTTGTGGAGCACCATGAGTCATGAGTTCTCTATCGTCATTTGGCACAAGGAAATGAGATTTACAGGGATGCCAAGACTAGACATAGCTTTGGATGCTGTCCTATTATATGCGGCCTTAAAATCGATAAAAAGGTTCTGGTTGTCGATTAGGAGCTGTGAAAATTTAGTCGAAGGTTGACTTTCCTGGTCTGAAGCTACATTGATAAGGACCAATCAGATTGTTGACGAAAGTCTTCAGACGTTCACATATTACGGCAGAAAGGATTTTGTAGGCGATGTTAATTAGGCCAATTCCTCTGTAGTTGGCGCAGTTTAGAGGATCTTCTTTTTTCAGGATTGGGCAATGCTGAGGTTCCATTCATCGGACAGTCATTCTTCTGACAATATCTTGTAGATGATTTGGTGAATGCTCCTATCTAGCTCGTCGCCTGCTCCTTTGAACAACTCAGCAGCTAGTCCATCTGCTCCAGCGGCTTTGTTGGATTTCAGCCGTGATATTGCGGTTTTCACTTCTTCTAGGTCGGGTTCACGGAATTGTTGGCTATCATCGTGTCCGATGAAAGGCTCCTGTCTGACGGCGGTATTTTGTTCGTTGTCGCCGTTATACAATCTACAGAAGTGGTCTTTCCAAATCCCCAGCATTGACTGCGATTCTTCTATGATGTTCCTTTGTTTGTTTTAAGACAAATTTGTATGACGAAAAGTGATCTTATCTGAAACCCTTTCTGACGGGGCAGAGATCATTGTTCAGAATCCTTTTTAGGTAAAGATCGATGGTAAGTTGACGTTGTGATTGAGTATCACATCTTTAACAACAGCAGCCTTACAACGACGCACGATGGAGGCCACTAGCCGTTCCACAAACTTTTTGACCAAACTTGCGTTCCGCAGCAAGCAAATATGTTTTATTTTGTCAAAAGAACGCATTATTTAGGGTACACAGCACTTGCAGTCGAAATGGGTCTTCAATTTTTAACTAATGTTTAAACAACTATAAGGACTTTTTTTTAACTGATCCAATTTATTGTTAAAGCAGTTAAATTCCGAAACACCAAAATCATAAAACCTTCTAGGTTCTAGAGCAGGTAACTGCTCTCATATCTTATTTTGTTCTGAGCCCAACACAACATTGCCTTAGAGTTCCTGTTACATTAGGTATTTTCTGAAATTCATCCCCTAGGATAATCAATGACGCATTTTATTTTTCGGGATCAAAGGTATGCAAGTATTTATTTTTTTAAAGAGTGGTCTATTTAATAAATCATGGTAAGCCTCCGGGAAAACGTACCTAGGTACCTATTCTTCTTAATAGTCCCTTTCTAAACAAACATAATCTTGAAGCTTTTTTTTAGATAAGGTTTATTTTTTTTTTTTTTTTTTTGAGGAATGGCCTCGATTTAAAATTGCGACTTCAAAAGGTGTTCGCTGTATTACTTTGCTTACCTACAAATTCATATTTCGCAGACCCTTATAATAATTTAGATCAGCCATTTTGGATTAGACCTGAAAGGAAGGAGGGACCCAGAAAAACAAAAAGATAAAAAAAGAACAAAATTAATTAATATTTAATTACACGAAAACATTCATTCTATCTAAGATTTTTATTCCAACGAATGGTTTATTTCAATGTTGTTGTAATTGTTGAGTGTTCGTTACATAATAAGTTGCGAGTTCCATGAGAATTCATGTGACTCGTAACGAGGCCCCTAAGGTAACTAAGTACATATTACATAAGTCTGTATTGCCTATTTACGTCATTGATGAATAATTTATTTTGAATGTTTTCCCCTCCAAACTCCTGTGTCTTGATTTTTCCCAAATCGTCATCCTTCTTTCTTCTTTAATTCAAGGACAAAGCTAAAAGTTCTGGTCTGACAAAACCTACCTATTATATGAAAGTTAGCTACTTTGAAAACTATTTTTTCAAGACTCTTTTTGAACAGTCGATAAGTACTCTTTTATCAAATAAACCATGCATCGCTGAATAGAGAGGAAAATGTCAGCAATAACAAACTATTAAAAAATAAGTTAACCTCTAATACTTTGCCGCTGGCCTTGCAAACAATTCCATGTCGTATTTGTTTAAATCACTTTTTTGACGGAACTCTTATTTTGAGTCTTCCTCGATTTGTTTCTTGAATAAATTTGAAGAGTCCATTGAAGAAAACAAATATTTTAAAAACATCTTAGCAAGTCATTCACCTCAAATTCAACCTTGACAATATAAATATTTTCTTGGTTAACACATTAGAGTGTATAAAGCATAGGTCTAGTCGAAATTATTGCTCGTAATGTTAATTCCCACAATCATTAATAAGAATTTGTATAATGCTCATAAACGCCTACAACTTTAAATAGAAACACCTACTTTTGTTCTATTCAAAGAAATCACTTTTGATGTCTTAATCATTTGCTAAACAAATAAAACACTTAAACTCCACAAAAGGCAAAGAAGAATTATTCATTAAGGAAATAAGCACAGTGGAACACTGTGTTCAATAAGTGGAAAAAGTTTAATTTTACATTTAATATCTCTGAAGATCACTTTTTGTAACTATACCTTTGTACTCAAGTCTACTTACTATACTTAATTTCAAGTACACTTGGGAATAAATAGCGACATTAGTTTTCAACCAAAGTCGAAAAGTATTTTTTATTCAATTTTGTCTTTTTAAGTAGTGCAGCTGTAGAAGATCAACCTTCACTGAACTGATAATTCGATGAAACGTATTTCTTATCAAATCGGTGAAGGTCGGTCTTCACCGTCTCTTAGACAATATCGGCTGCTAAAAATTCTCCTCTAAGTTATATGAAGATGCTCAAAAATAGATTTAGTACATGATAAGAATAATTCATCTGCAGGACGACATAAAACTTAGTCATTTTTATGTCAAACAACGACTTTTTCATCCAGCGAATACCGCTTTCTACTTTTTAAGTAAGTTTTTTTCACTACCTTTTCTTAGCAGCCAAGCTTTGGTTCCGGATTCCGCGATATAATTGTTTTGTTTGTACTCATTTAGCGGTAAATGAGGGAAAAACGAAGTATATGCTGTCTTCGAGGAAGGACACCCAACACCGACGGCTCGGGCAGAACGTCACAATAGACACGTATAACTTGGAAGTAGTAGACGAGTTTGTCTACCTAGGCTCCGCTATAAACACGGGCAATAACACCAGCGCCGAGATCAGACGAAGAATAACTCTTGCTAATCGCTGTTTCTTTGGGCTAAGAAAGCAATTGAGTGGAAAAGCCCTCTCTCGAGCAACTAAGGTAAAACTGTACAACACACTCATCATCCCAGTCCTGCTGTATGGTGCGGAAGAATGGACCCTGACAAAATGGGATGAAAGTGCCGTAGGCTGTTTTGAGAGGAAAGTTCTTCGGGTCATCTTTGGCCCTGTGTGCATTGAAGCGGAATGGCGAAGAAGATACAACAGCGAACTTTACGGGTTGTACAACGACATGGACTTAGCCAGAAGGGTCAAGGTCCAGAGACTCAGATGGCTCGGTCATTTAGAGCGAATGGACACCAATGCTCCGGCCCGGAAAGCCTTCGACACTATTCCCGAGGGACGTAGGAGGAGAGGAAGACCGCGACTCAGGTGGCGCACTCAAGTGGAAGAGGACCTCAATCAACTTGGAGTGCAAAACTGGAGACGGCTAGCTAAGTACCGAGCTAGCTGGCGGAGACTGTTGATTGAGGCCCAAGTCCACAATGGACTGTAGCGCCACCTTAAGTAAGTAAGTAAGTAAGTTTGTACTCATGTTGAACGAAATTTCAATCGAATATCGTTCGATTCGTGTCAATTCATCAGATGAAAAGGCTGTCACAAGAAAGACTAAATAATGGCAAAGCAATTGCTTGCATTGAATTAACTGGATGAAGAATTATTTCGCTTCGTTCTCCATGATTCTCAGCATTTGGAGTTCTCTTAAATTCATGTTTTTACTACAGCGCTGTTAGAAAAATCGACTTCGATCTTAACTCATAACTTTAGGTGAAGAAAAGGAGTAAATTGCGTTCATGAGAAAAGTTTAAAAATGTTTGCTGGTCAATGACTTTTCTAGCAAAAGTTCTGCAGGAGAATTGTTTGTGGTCATATGACTTGTTGAAAAATGAAAAGAATCTGGACATTGGACACCCGCGAAAACGCATCGCGTTCGTGGGAGAAGCATGGCTTTTCTAGGTTCTTCCCCGCGTCCTTAACGTGTTTGCCTTTGCACATTTAGCAAATTAGTGCCCTAAGTTGAAAACTAAACTTTAATAGGAAGTGCAGCCTTTTTGAGATGGGTATGGAAAATTTTGTAGGAATTTTCGGATTCCTGGAATGATAGACAGTGTTCACATTTCACCCATTTCTAAGCCGCCACTTGGAATTGTAGCACTATTTTCGTTCTTCGACTAAATGTGGTGTACATGAAGGTCGTGCACCATTGTTTAATCGAGAAGAATCTAAATTTCGCATAAGCAATACTACGACGCATAACTTCAATTGCAGCCTATGTGAAGGCAACTCCTCCCCTTCCTCCACCTACCCCTTCTCCTTTCAATCTCCAATATTTCACTTTTCCCTTTCCTCCTTTCCCCTTGCGCTAGTGAAATTACTAAGCTTTTTGTCGCATTAACCAAACAAAAGAAAAACGCCCCGACTAATGATATTGCAACCTATTAATCAAAGCCTAGAAATGGTATCCTCATCTCGTATGAAGTATGGGATTGAGAATATTCTATCGCGATAAAAAGTAGCTTAAAAGTCTTTCCAGACTCCTAACTACCTCCACACAAGAAATCACGTCAAAACATTGTTCCGCTGCGAAGAGAGAAACAAACACGCTGGCTTTTACATTTATAATGCTCGTATTAGTATAGGATATATGGCAAGTATTGTATTCGTGATCATAGAGATAGATGATAGCAAAGTCAAAAACAGTGGGTGCGGCGGAGCGGCGATTCCGTCCGTCTGCCTGTCTGTCTGTTAACGCACCTACAGCCTTAATCATTGGTCCAATTGACTCCAAACTTGAAAATTAGAGGTTTGAGCGAATTCACGAAGGTCATGTGTCTTAATTTTTTTCTAGATCAAAATTTAGGGTGGCTACTAGCCACCATACATTTTTTTTCAGTTAAGGTTTGAAGTTTCAATTTTCTCAAAACAGCTCTTACGATGTTTTTAGTGTAAAAAAAAAAATGTATTTGTGTTGTTCCAAAACGGTACCTATTATAGAACCGTTTTTTGTTATAAGATTTTCTCGGAAAATAATAGATACATAGTCCTATCAGTGCCTTCTTTTTTGAGGAGTACACACATATCGCCCAAATAATATTTTCTGTTAAAAAAATTTCTAAAAAATAATTCTAACTTCAGTTTTTAAATTCTGTATCTCAATAACGGATTCAAATATTAAAATATCAAAATTGCTTTATGATATATTTTATTAAAATATCTTGAATACTGCATACCCCAGAGTAAATTTAAGGACATTTATTTAAAAAAAACTATCCCATACGAAATTAGTTAAAATATAAAACCGCTATAAGGAATTCGCTTATTTTTTCTTTTTGTTTTTAAATCACACAATATTCTTAGGAACTTTGTTGACTTTTTTTTCATATAGGAATTTATTCTTGGACGTACATATTTCAATGTTAAGTTTTTTATTTATGAATTTATTTAATTTAAAAACATAATAAAAATAATTGAAGGGCGCCGATAAAGCTCTTGAAGAGCCAGGGCCTAAGTGGCTTACTCTCATCAAAAATTCCCTGAGTGCGTGTGAAGAATTGAGAGTCCCTACAGTTAAACGCCGATTCCGAACCGCAAAGTTGAGAAGCACTTTTTCATGACAGATGATACTCTTGGAAGTTTGTCAGTTCTTCGGAAGAGGCAGTGTCCGTGAAAGATGCTTAGCAGTCAACGCACCTTACCACTAAGCTCTGGACTCATGTTCTAATTTTTTTTTTGTGAGTTAAGTTTAGGAATACAGGAGTAAGTTCGTGCGACCCAATCGTGCCCATTTTTACCTCTAGGAATATAAGAACATAATTAGTGCCACCTTAGAGTTGGAAGTCGACCATTTTCTAAAAGGATTTTATTTAAACCAGATTTTATTTCAATTGTCAATTTTTGTCATAACTTCTATTTTTTACCAAACTTTCTTATTTCTTCGTCCCACTGTTTGCCCACAAAAACTCAACACCAATCAATCTTCTCACATTAACAGCTTCCTTTTGTTGACCTAGCCAAACAGATATTAGATGCCAACTCTAAAGATTAATTACGGTGCACGATTTGTCTATATTTCATTTCATATGGCCAGATATCAACATCCAAAACTTACACCACAAAACAAAAACCTAACCAGGATTATTAATCACACATTATGAATGAAAAATAATAATACAACAATAATTAATGACTTAACCCTTGTCACTTACACTTTTATTTGTGTTCCAGTTAGCTTTTTGGCACTCAACATCTGACTTTGGCTTCGCATCGGTTACGTTCAAAAGATGTTACTAGGCCGCCAAAAAATACCAGAAAAAAAATTGTCCTTCAAATTTGTTTTTGAAGTTCATCGACAGTCAAGTGTGACACGAGTACGACTGATTCTTAAAATTTAACCTCAAAAACCGGCAACAAAAACAAAAAAAAAAAAAACATCAAGACTCTTGTTAAAATTGAATTCGACATCGGTTAAGATCTCCAATAGCACAAGCAATCCATCACGGGCGTCGCGTTGTCAAAGAAAAAAGTTATACTGATGGACTTCCCAGCGTATTTGACAGATAGAGATACATAGATGGGTACTCTTCGACACCAAATATGTAATTGTTGTTCTTCCGGAGAGTATCTATCTATCTTGAGTTTGGCAGATCCGGGCAGGTACTCCGATAATGAGTTTGAAAACAATCGAACCAAGGTACCAATCTCCTATTCGTTGAAAAGCAGGTACTGAGATTCGACAATTAAATGTATGTAGCGAAGACAGATGGCCAATGAAGAGTCATTGAAAGTGAGGGTAAGCCATTGAGATACGAGCAACAACCAACAATGTGCGTTGGAGGTCACAAAGTAACTTTAAGATGGATGATGCTGGGTAATTGAATTGGGCGCCACTTAAGCTGCTAAGTGCATAGCGAATATGAGCGAGAAATGAAACAATAGCGAATGTACACCGCCGCTGGTGACTAAAATAAAAGAGCTTAGTGATAACAATGTTGGTATAAATATTCATTGAGGTGTGAATAGTTCATCATTCGTTTGATTTGCGTCAAAGTGAGCTTAACTTATTGGATACAATGGTAAATGGACGGAGTTTAAGGACTGTTTTATGTCCCTGGAACGCAAGGAAGAACTTTTTCAATGGATACATTTCTATCTTCCTTAGAATTTTGCAATTTGGATACTTTTCATCGCTCTGCTGATAGCTTATGCTTCAGCTGGAATAGTCCCCCAAGAGGAATACCTCCCACCAGTTGAGGAAGAAGAACAAGTTGCAGCGGAACAACCTCTTGAAGAATCAGCTGCATTAGCCAAGGATGGATACCGATATAAAACAATCCGAAAGCTTCGTCATCGTCGGGATGTATCGGAGCTCTTGGCTCAGGGTACCCTAACTAATGATGGTTACCACTATCATGCCCCACAGGAATCGATGCCTCTTCCAAAGATCTCCAAGGAATACCTTCCACCAGTTGAGGAAGTTGCTGAAACCAAGGAATCTCCTCAACTAGTTTCGAATCAATACCTTCCCCCACCACTGCCAACTGAAAATTTGCCTGAACAGAAGTCAACTTCACTAGCACCCGAAATTTCTAGAGAATACCTGCCACCGACCGAAGCCGCTGCGACTTTGGATGTGCCAAAGTTCGCTGCTAACGAAGAACTGCCTTTGGAAGATGATGATGCTGTTATCATTGAAGGACCCGAAGAGAGTTCCATCCTAGCCGATGATGGATATCATTACCGGACCATCAGGTATAAGCGGGATGTCTCAGAAATCGTTCCTTCATCATCAGCTGGGTACTCTTACGAAGCACCAGCTACTGATGTCCAGGCAGTCGAAAGTTCTTACATTCCTCCCGAATCGTATCTTCCTCCTCCAGCAGCTGAAATCAAAGAAGCCCCAGCAACAGCTGAATTAGCTGACGATGGATACAGGTACAAGACTGTTCGTAAGCTGAAATACCGTCAACGTCGGGATGTTGATTCTTGTGCTCCTTCCGAGGAATATCTTCCACCTGTTGCCAATGTTAATGAAGCCCCTGAAACCGCTGAGCTCGCTGATGACGGCTATCGTTACAAGACCATTCGTAAGCTCAAATACCGTCAGCGACGTGATGTGTCCGAAATCCTTAGCAAAGCTTCAGACTCAGCAACTCTGTCTGATGATGGATATCATTATAGGATTCCCGAACCAACCCAAGTCATTTCAAAGATTTCCAAAGAATATTTGCCACCTTCTGAAAAGATTGAAGAACTTACTGAAGCACCTAAAGAAGTCAAGACCACCAAAGCTCCTGTTGTTACTGAATCAACAACTGTTTTAACTGAATCAACCACCGCTGTTACTGAAGCTGTCCCAGAAGTCACTGAATCCACAACCAAAGTAACTGAAGCTCCATCAACCACCACTTCAGCTCCAGTCATCTCAAATGAGTACCTCCCCCCAGTTGAGGAGGTTCCTCTACTCAAGGAAGCAATTGAAGTTTCTTCGACTACTGTTGCACCAGTCATCTCCAATCAATACTTACCACCTACTGAACAAGTCGCTATTGTCAAGGAAGCTCCATCAGCTGTAGAAGAATCCGCAATTTTAGCTGATGATGGATATCATTACAAAGTTGGCAGGCGTTTCAAAGTCAAACGAGACGTCTCAGAAGTTATAGCCCCTGATAATGGATATGCCTACAAAGCTCCTGCTGCATCGAATGCAGCTATCACTTACTTGCCTCCTGTGGAAATCAGAGAAGCCCCTGCAGTTTCCAGTCTATATCTGCCCCCAGCCGAAGAAGTCAAAAATGATGTCGAAATAATCGAAGCCCCTGAAGAAAGTGCCGCTCTTACTGAAGATGGTTATCGATACAAGACTGTACGTCGATTGAAATACCGTCTCCGTCATCGTCGTGACGTTTCGGAACTAGTGGCTCCAGTTCAAGATTCCGCTATCCTAGCGGAGGATGGATATCACTACAAGGCTCCTTCCAACGAATACTTGCCCCCAGTTGAAGATGTCGCAGAGGCTAAGGAAGCTCTCATTGTTGAGCCAACTATTTCTCCTGAAGTACCTGAAATTTCTAACCAATACTTGCCACCTCAGCCATCACTTGCCACTCTGAAAGAGGCAGCACCACTTCCAGTTGTGTCCAATGAATATCTCCCACCTGCAGAAAGCGTCAAGGAATCAGCTGCACTTGCTGATGATGGCTATCGTTATAAGACTGTTCGTCGGATCAGGTACCGTCATCGTCGTGAAGTGGCTCAACAAGCTGATGGTTACAACTATAAGGCCCCAGGTCCAGCTCCAGTTGAGATTGAGGCTCAGGAAATTCAGTATGTTCCCCCAGTTGTGGAAGCAGAGGCCCAAGTTAAGGAAACTCTTGCTTCTGCTTCTTTAGCTGATGATGGATATCGTTACAAGACTATCAGACGCATTCGATACAGGCATAGAGTTTGAACGGTTCACATGGGATTATCTGCTAAGATTTGTGATTGACTTGACGTTTTGTTTGTTAAAGTGGTTTTTCTCGTTTACGTGTTGAATAAAATCAGTGTTTAAATTTTTAAAAAAATATTGTTTTACTTTTTAGAAAATTTAAGGATTCAGGCCAATGAACGTTGGACCCTTTTAGCGGGTAATCGTTAGAACAACCATTTGCAACAACCAACAACCATTTGGTTAACTCTAGAAAAGGCTAGTTATTTTTTGAATCTGCAATAATATAGCCTGGTCATGGTTGAGGAAAGAAAGTTCAATGGAGCCCTGAGTAAGAAAAATACTGAATTCTGGAAAGAAATAAAAATTAATGTTATTGAATATAAGAATTCCTTTCATCACCAGAACACTTTATAGTCACTGGAAAAACCCCAAAAAATAAAAACAATTCCACCATAATCCTAGTCATCGACGTCCGTTCTCGAGTTTAGATGGAGGCTCAATCTTCACGGAAGAGCTCACACATTCTATAGATAAATTCATGGCAAACGATGACGCGAGAGCTCCGGGTCAAATAAGAAATACTGTGCCTTCTCATATTGTTATTACGATTGTGCTTCAGGTAGATCGACCGATTCGTTTGCACAAAACGTGTAGGAGTGAATTTACGTGATTACACGCCACAGAGTCTTATCAGGCATCTGGCTGCATGCACAATTGATGACAAGAGCGGCCATAGAATAACAAGACCACCGTCAACGGCGAACAAAAATGAAATCAAACCAAAGGAAAAGAAAGAAAAATATTTACACAAACCGAAATAATTGTCATTGCAGGACGGCGCGGCGATGAAGCGCTGTAGCTGTATGTTTATGCAGGACGTTTTGTCTTGGTGTGACGCTAACTACACACCTTCAGCGAGTCTTTCTGCTGCTCGTAAGTCGGAACGCAATAAGCAATAAGACTCGCAAAGCCTTCCTTAAAAAAGAAAGAAAGAATAACAATAACAAGAAACGCAAGGGATATCACCGTCATCATCATTTCTGGAGTGGTTTCTTGAGTTGGGTATGTCCTTCTTGTGAGTATTTATTTTACTACCGGTCGGTCTAGCTTGAGTTTTTTTTTCTTACCGTTTTCTATTTTTATATCTTACTTGAATGTCGCACTAGTGTAAGGATCTTAGGACTAAGGATAATGAAATCCAAACAAAGAACATGCTGTAGTGGCACTTCAGTGCGAATATAGGTATCGTGGCTGGCAAATAGACAGACAAAAATGGTCTAGTAGTTATTTTTGCTTTCATAAACAAAACATTTGTTTTTTGTATTTTTAGTTTCTCATTTTTAATTTTTTTTTTTCAGTGAAATTTTAATAATTATTTTCACGCCTTCTTGTTCCTATTGCGACAACACTATATTATTGTTCGAATATAAACACTTCTTGGGTCTTAGTTAAGTCCGTCTTCCTAGTGAAAATTTAAGCTCCAGATCTGTCTTTCAGCCTGTTAAACTTATCCCAAATGCTCAGATTTCGAATTTTTTTCTAGATCAATATGAGGTATGACGTATATGAGGTTTCATTTTGGATAGCCTGCTATTTCGGAAGGTGTCACTTGTGAACCTGTTATTTTTTGACATTTGACAAGTAGAAATCACGACATCACTAAAAATGGAACGATACTTGCTTCAACAACGCATTGATATTATTAAAATTCACCACAAAAATGTTGAAAATTTAGGAGTCACAGTTCGCAAAACAAAAGCATTTTTGTTTCGTCGTAAAGAACCTTGTTGAAAGACAATACAGAAATTGATGCAAGAATTCGAGCTATTGGGACAAGTTGTATAAAACCCTGCTGCTGTAGCCCAAAGAGTTGAAGAAAACCCAGGTTTGTCTATTTTCCATTCCTCGTCGTTCCTTGGAATTGGGCATTCCAAAAACGTCATTACACCGTATTTTGCATAGAGTCTTGAGTCTAAAGGCTTAAACAGTTCAGTTAACACAAAAACTTAAGCCTGTCGATCGTCAACAACGTCGTGTCTGCTGATGCTGACTGAATGCATGAAAATGATCCGGAATTCCATCGAAAAATTATCTTGACTGATGAGGCCAATTCCCACCTCAACAAGCACAAAATTGTTGCATCTAAGGCTTGGAAAACCCAAGATTTATTGTTGGGAAACCTCTCCATCCTCAACGTGTGTCGTGTGACTATTTGGTGGGGTTTATGGTCCGACTTGGTCATTTGACCTTACTTTTTCAAAAATGAGGTAATCAAAATTACAGTGAATGAATGGATTGTGCTATCGAGCGATGCTTGATAATTTGTCTGACCGGAGTAAGAGGGTATTGGTTTACTATCAACAAGACGATGCTACGTGCCACACAAGCAACAAAACAATTGATCTTTTACGGGAAAAGTTCCCGGACTTTATTATCTCTCGAAGAAGAAAGAAAGATTTAACGTCAGCACCTAGCAATTAAGCCTTATCTGAAGGTGGACCTATCCACACTGTGGGCGTGACAATTTCCAACTGAAGTCAGCAATGTCAATATGTTTTATTTAAGAGGACACCAAACCTCTTCCTGATGATCCACCACCATACAAAAGCACACCTCAACTTCCTAAAGATAGAAGCGGGTACCCTGTTTCTAGATTCACACCAGCCCCAATTGAATTGGTGCCAGCCCTTATTCATCTTGGTTTCTAGACTACTATTCATGCAACACACGGAACTTCACTCAACCTTCAGTCACCGAAAGAAGAGCCGTTGTCCGGTCACGAAAACTGCACTTAACTTTCAGTCACCAAAAGAAGAGCCGTAAACCGTGATTTGCAAATAGCAGCTGAGGCCAAACTCAGACAACCACAACCCTCGCGAAGGTCCATCCCACTAGTGAGGTGGCAAATCCTCACTACCCGCGGTACCCAATTGCCCCTTAGTGAGGGGTTGAGGTCACATTTTAGTTTTGTATAACCATTCGTTATACATCATTGTTTTTTGTGATCTTTTGATTGTTTTGCAGCTTTTATTCAACTGGCGGATGAGGGACACCGCTCACCCTCTGTCAAGTATATCCACATTGATCGAAGGGATTAACCAGCCAATCAAGGGACACACCCAACAGGGCGTCTAATTTCATTAACATTTATCCACATTCGATACTCGTTGATCGTATTGCCTCATTTGATATATACTTAAATATATTATCTTTAAGGATCGTATTAATCTTCATCATATATCCTGCTTCAATCCGTTAATTCCATTAGACTAAAGCTGCCTACGTCCGCAGGTTCATGCCAATAAATTGACAAGAACCTCTCAGAGGCACCACAAGAAGGTGTAGGTCAGCACGTTCACTAACTAGGAAAGGAAACATGTTTCCTTTCTAAATTTCCAGGTCCATGATTTTACCTCCATCTCTCGAAGAGGTGATAACAATTTGCCACCGAGATTTTGTGATTCAACACCTTGCGACTTCTTCCTTTGTTGCCACGTGAAAGATAAGGTCTACGCCAACAACCCAGAGTAGATTCAAGACCTCAAAGATGAAAGTCGTGAGGCTATCGAGGACAAGGGCATCCACTTTGCGATTTTGTTTTGGAAAAATTCATTTGCTCATTGCTTAAGTGAATTTGACAGCGTAAAAGAGAGAAGGCCAAGCCTTCTAATTTTGATAACTTAAGGCAATTTTCATACGGTTTTTTCTTACATTATATTAAGTTCATTTAAGCTAGAATTAGACTTTAACCTTCTTTTCAACGGAATATTCTCCCCAGAAGTAATTGCAATCCTCCCGTCAACCGCAAAATTTGTGCCTACAGGAATGCCTAGCAGTTCAACTTCGAGCCCTTCTGTCAAATATAAAAATTCCTTTTTGCGAACAAGAATGTGGACCCCGTTCGTCTTTTGAGGTCATAGCAATGTTGAGGAATGATTTAGCTTCATTTTAAATAGAATTGGATTCCTGATTGGCAATGGTATCCGATGTACTTGTAAGGATTTAAATTTTATTAAAACCGGTTCATGTTAAAATAATACAATTCAGGATAATGAAATGCCGGAATTTTTTCCACATGCTAAACCCTGGTGTACCTCAGGGCTCTGTACTCACGTTATTATAAAATGATGTAGGCACTCTGTTTGAAACTACTTATCTGCCTGCTTCGCTGACAACAATATTCTCAGCTTGTCATATTTTCGAGTCCTAATCCTACTATCTATAATTTAAACCCTTTTTTTGGTGCTCAAATTTCTCGGTCTGTACCAACGTTTTACCACTTCCTTTCAGGACGATGTTGGGCTAGAGTTTGAAGTATTAAACTCATGTTTGTCTAAGCTTAACTCACATGTGTAAGCTGGTGCTCCAACCACGTACTTGTGCCGAGCCAAAGAGATTGGTGGTTCTACAGTCGAATAGTTGAGTTATTTATCAACACCGACGAAATGCCTCATGTCTAACACTCTTTTAATAAAATTTCAACTAGGTATGGTCTAGTGAAATGTCCCTTGACAAATTCAACTTTTGGAGGCGCGTGAATTTAGCGCCTCTAAGAAAGCTCATTAGTTCACACTCTAGTCCAACTTCAGTAGTACATATTATCCAGACTGTTAAGATATTCATTATTTAGCCGCACAATACGAATGTGGAACAGATTAATTCATTCTGCCTTTCAAAGGCATTGCAATGTTCAGGAATTCAAGGCAAATTCTCACAGACAACGCTTTCGAAACCTCTGCTTCTTTCCTCATTCTCGAGCTGTGTCTTGGAAGCAAAATGGTATCAAGAATCCTTTGGTAATTTCTTTTAGGAAAATATCAAAAAGATGGCCTCACAGCTTTCTAAACTGCAAAAACAAAGTCACTTAGAACTCCGAAATAATAATAATTTGAAAGAAAATTCCCTCTACGTCTGATGTTTTTGATCTCACGAGTTCTCGCTCTCAAAATACAACAGAAACAGTTTCAACAAACATTTTTGACAGATTCCACAAACTGTTCCCTAACTCTCGGATTTGCCATAATAAACGGATAACACTTACCTAGTTTAGCTTATCTGAACCAACCATTCGCCAAAACCCTAACTTCTCTGGTATTTTCATTTCAAATCAGTTTACAAAAGTTACCAAAGAAATTATCCCCTTAATACTTTTCCCTCCTGTAGGTTATTTTCAAAAAACTTTTTCTCATTTCGAACGAGAACAGACCAAAGAATGAAAATCAGACTCATCTTCATTCGTTTCTTTTGTGTTATCAAAATTCAAAAAAGAAACAAAAAACTCTTCGCCATTGCCATTCGGTATTTAAACGTCAAAACAATGTCAAAGTTAATTTTCGTTGGAATAACTAAGTTTTCGTTTTTGCATTCAACTTCGGAGTTAAGTGCTGCAACTTATTGGCGCCACTATTGTCGTTGTCGACAGTTTTTTTTTTTGTTCTGAATTCTGTAGTCAGTCGTCACCATCACTCTCATCATAACGTGTCGAAAAAGGCTTCGAGCCGCAAACAAAACAATGAAACAAAATATAAAACAAAAGCTGAGAAACAACAAAACGGGACCAGAAGAAAGAATCAAAAATTTATTCAGAAGATAACTTTCAGCAGGGGTGGAATTAACTTCCAGTGGGGCGGGCCCTTTTTGAAAATCGTCTGCCTCAAAAACTAATAAAGATCTGGAAATCAAAAAAACTCAAACTAGAGCTTTTTGTTGGTTGATGCTCAGGCTTAAAGGACTTTCAAATGAACTGAAAGTTATGTACCATTTTGGGCCCCTTTTAAAGCAGCCGCAAGATATTCAAATGCGTATCACTCTGCCCACGAGACCAAGCGAGATGGCTGCGAAAGTTTTGTAAAACAATTTCTCTTCATTGAATGCAGCAGTTACAGTAAGTCAGTGCAATTATTCCCGTTTTACTCAATTCACTTTCAATTACTGCATTATATAGTTCTTTGAGTGTGTAGTGAAATAAGCTGAAAGAGTGGAATCTAGTGAAAGAGAAAAAAACACAGGAGCTACAATTTACAATATTTTGAAAAAAAAAAAAGATTTTTTCTCCTTGGTTTTTTTGTCTAAACATCCTTTCGAGCAATTAGAGTGTGTTGGAAATGAAATTGAAGAGAAGTTTTTGGCATTGAAAGACATTGAAATAAAAATAAAGGAATAAAAAGGAATTCGTACTCTCTCTCTCTGTTTTGCGTACATACCAGCAGCTAGTGGTTAGAATATTTTTCGTGTCCTTTATTTCATAGCTGAAAAAAAAAATGGGTTTCTATGCACCCTGCACACATTTTGTATTCAATTTCAAATAAAGCAGCTATTCACTTTTTCAAAGGCTTTGCAGAAAAACAAACTGTAAAAGGTTACTTTGCGGAAAGTTTTAATCTCCTTCACAAAAATAATTTGTAAGGAATACTAACATGAGGTCAGAAGTGCGTTTTTGCGCTGACGATAGTTGACTATAGTTTTTATGTCAAAAAGAAGATGGTTGATGTGTCATAGTTGAAATAGTTAGAAATAGTTGAAATCATCCAAAAACGCTTTTTAGTTAGGTTTGGTTGATCTGTCAAACAAGAAAAAAAAAAACAAATCTTTTGAGGTTACATTTTTCTTTTCTTTTGATCATAACAATTTTTGTTGCTCTAAATTTATTTCAAAAATTCAAGAATGATCTTGATATGGTAAGATTTTAAAGCCAATTGAGATTAGAAAATATTTATTTATTTTTGAACAACCCACAGCAAGAAAAGAAAAGAGAAAGAGACTGAAGACCACCCTCCATAAAGAAATCTTCAAGCTGTTCCAAGTAAGCCAGCTCCTGATATTCTCCTAATTGCGGCTCCCAGATTCAGTGAAAAACTCTCAATACCAATATCTAGTTCGTGATTTTATATAAATAAATGAAAAAAGTCTTTATTCTCCGAAACTAATTAAACATTTTTTATTGCAAACATAAAACAAACATAAAAGCAATGAATTCAAATATGTATGCCGATTTCGTCCTTCAATCATTGATTTGGGTTTCCTTATGCTTGACTTCTGCGGGAGCGTCATTGAGCTTCCTCTCCAAATTGTCCTTTTCTCCTGTGATCTTCGTAATTTTCTCCTCAGTCAGCTTCATTCACCGCTGCGTCAATTTCTTCACATGCAGAGTAACTTCCATTTGCCGTTCCTGCGGACTGACGTTCGACAATCATTATGCTCATGGGCAGTGGCCAACTTATTCTCCAAAACTATGTCCATGTCCTCGAGTTTTTCGATGACTTTTTGTAAACTAACCGAACGTAGACGCTGACTGTTTTGGCCATCTTTGGCAGCCTGCAAGTCGCCACGCAGTTGCAGTTGAAATAGGAGTGTTTGCGGATTGCAGTATAGCCAATTCGATTGGAAGGGTTTGTGACCGGTAAGAGAATGATTCTTGAAATTGGTGCTGAATTTTAAGCCACTTGGAAATGCATCATTTCCTTGGTGTGTATCTCCTCGTAGTGACTGAGGGTTTTCAGTTTGACTCGTGAAGCTTTAAAATTTGTAAGGGGAATCTTATTTTCTTTATATTTTTGAAATTAAATATTTTTAATTGAAGACGAACAGAAATCTTTTGATTGGAATTAAATTTGCGGCGGCACGGATACGGACAACTACGACGGCAAAAAATGCACGAACAGAATGTTTTTTTTTTTTGAGTCATTAAAAACACCATTAAACAGAAAAAAAAAGACTTTGACACATCAACCATTTTCAACTCACCTCCTGAGTAGAGTTGGGAATAGTTAGAAATAGTTACAATTTGACACTTTAACTCTGACCGCAAAAACGACAATTGTGGTTACGAAACGTAACTATTGGCGTGCAAAAACGAGAAATAGTCAACTATAGTCAACTATAGTCAACTATAGTCAGCGCAAAAACGCACTTCAGGTGGTGATGATGGTTAACTTGGAATTGAACTTTGTTTTAATATCAAAGGAAATTCTTTATTCATTGTTTGGACATACTCAATGGGGAAAAGGAAAACTGGGACATGGTATCCTTGTGTGTTATACTTGATGCAGGTAGTCAAGGACCTAAGCAAGATGTGCGGCACAAGTCTAGAGTGGTGTGCAGGAAACGTCGGAAAAAGTTTTTGGTAAATCAGATTTTAAAAACAATTTGAAGCGTCTAGTATCACCTCTTCGTCAGTTTCAAGGACGGCAACAAAACGAAGATAATCTTTATACCGAGCCTACTGAATTAGCTGATAAATCGTGTGGAACAGGTTGGGCTCGAAAGACTGGAATCGAAAGCCCGGAACATGAAATCCCCGGATAACGTAGTTCCAGCATTGTACAGCATTGTACAATGGGGATTTAAAAACCGTGAAGAGTTTAATGCTTCGAAAACTCAATGCTGTCTTGTATCGTTAGAGCGAGATATATATATCAATTTTTACTTTTCACTTTTACTTTTCACTTTATATTTGTTTAATCTTTCTATTTGACACGAGAACTTCAGGTTTTATACTCTATACAACAAGAGCCACAAACTGAATGGCTCAAGAGTATACCATGTGTCAGCATCAGTGCTGGACATTTACAACGTTTTCATTAAATCGTCAATATGATGAATTTCATAAATGTGATGAAATCAAAGCTGAATGCATTCATTAATATGACGAATTTTATAAATGCGAAAGAATTATTCATCAATATGATGATTGCATTAGCATTATGAAGAAAAATCATTAGAATCTGGGGTTATCATATACATGAAAAGTTTTGATGAACTTATGAAATTTCCCCTTCAAAGATTTGTATAGAACATGTAGATAAAAAGTTGATGAAATGAGATTCTTCATATTGAAGAACGGTTCATTAGGCAAGTTTATTTTTCATATTATTTCTTCATCAATAAGATGAAAAGATCATCCATGTGATGATTTTCAGTTGATGAACCGCCGTTCATAAATATGATGACGGTTATTTTTTTTCAGTGTACCCCCCTTGCCACTGTCCATGAGTGGCACTTGCATCAATGAGACCGAACATCTCGAGATTCTCGGTATGAGCATCACTGACCACCTCCTGTGGTCCGAGCACATACGCGATGTCGCTAAAAATGCCGCAAGATGTTTGGGTTTCTTAAGACGGTGCAAGAAATTTTTCTCCCCGTCTGATCTGGCTATTATCTACAAGACTTATATCCGTCCAAAGCTTGAGTACAATTCCCATCTTTGGGCTGGTGCTCCAGCTACTTACTTAAGCCTATTGGATGGAATACAAAAAAGAGCTGTAAGAATGATTGGTGATAGAGAGATCACTAACTCATTCACTCCATTGGAACACCGTCGTAACGTTTCGTGTCTCTCCTTGTTTTATCGTTACTTCTACGGTAACTGCTCTAGTGAAATAGCCAGTTGCATTCCACCCCTTAAACAATTCAACCATAATACCCGCTTCCAGGAATGCCCATCAGTTTACACTCGAGCCCAACTTCGGTCGTACGCTCAAGTATAGAGAATCGTTCTTTAGCCGTACTACGCGAATGAGGAACTCTCTTCCACACTCTGTCTTTCCCGATCATTGCAGTGTTCAGGAATTTAAAACCAATGTACACCGGCACCTCCTCTCCAACCCCTTCCCGCTTTCCTAAAGCACTCACTGTGTTTATGGCATAATAAGGATACAGAAAAAATTATTGAAATCGGACCATTGGTTTCGTTTTTATAGCCTTTTAAAGACATAACTTGTTAGTAGTATTGATTACATGGTAAAAAAGCACTAAGGCGAAAGTTTTTGTTTTTGTTTTTTGGTTTCGCCCCAATATTTTTCTTTATTTTTTTCTTAGCGAACTTAATTGTCTCAATATTAAACCGAAGAAAAAAATGATTTTTCAAATTTGGTTTTCATTGTATGATTATTTTTAGAAAGCACTAAAAAATTTGTAATTTTTTTTATATTTTTGGACATACAATTTTAGCTACATTTGCCTACAGTCGGAGACTTGTGTCATCTTAATCCTTTCAAGTTTATCTTTCGATAGGTACCAAATTTAGGTGCCACCAGGTGCCACTCTGTATTTTATTGCAGATGGAAAACTGCAATTAGTTACAAATAAACTATTAAAATGGTTATAATTTCAAAAAAAAGTTTTGTTTGCGTTACAAAATCTATTTTAGTAAATTATTTTTGCATTTTTGACGAAAATATGGAAGTACATCAATAGTCAAACAATATTTAAAAAAAAATCCACTAAAAATTTGACCGGATGAACCGCCATTTTGTTTTTAATGAATTTAAGAATCTGCTCATAGCTGGCTCAATTTTGACGATAGAGAAAAATCACCTTCGACAAAGTTGTAGAAAATTTAATTTCCTATTGAATTTGTGAATACACTTTTTTCTTAAAACTTATCGTTTAAGAGCTATGGTACATCTTTGGCTAACAATCGCATTTTTTTTCTTAAATTCGACGAAAAGCTCTCTTATCTATGCTAATGCATTTGAATATAATACAAAATAAGTAAAAGAGAGTAGATTTGCCAAACAAAAAATTGTTGCATGTAATGTTTCATTTTTTTCAAATCTACTACAAAAATTTACTCATGATAATTTGACCTTGGCTCAAAGAAAAAATGGTCCGTTATCTTCTGCAAACACAATTATTGAAGTCTCTTGAAATCAATAATTTGTGGAAAAGTGATTTTAAGATTTTCTTGATTAAAAATAATTCTTGATCCATAATGGAAAAATGTATTTTCCCTGTTGGAACATTGTCTGAAGATGCTCAAGAATGTCAGAATAAGGAGTATAAAAAATACCGACTTAGATATTCTCGGAAATGTAGCCGCATTGCAACAAATCAGGACGTAATGAACCGATTGATGGTGACATCTGACCCCTTAATCTCAAACCTCACCCCTTCTTTTACCATGAAAAATCATGATCAATTGAGTGAAGAAGTTATGGCTCTTCTACAAGACTAAAATTTCAATAAAATGCAATAAAAGTGTTTTTTTTGTATTTTTCCACTATACTTTCTTGTGTTTCATTTGATATCTGTATTTGCGATTACTAATATTACTACAATAGCATTTTTGTCATTTTTTAATGAATTTATTTAAATTTTTTATAATTCTGCGAAAAAAATTTATTTGTTTTTAAAATTAAGGGGCGTGGCAGTGGGCGGTAATTCATTATTTTGATTTCTTACGTGCCAAGTTATCATTCCTGAAAATTTCATCCAAATCCATCAAGTGGTTCAGTTTTTATAGAATTTTTTCCGAACTCCCATACTAATTTCCCCAGTGTGCGTCGTTGTACAACACGTTCGCTGTTGAATGTTCTTCTCCATTTTTCATCAATACACAGATAACCCGAAGAACTTTTCTCTCGAAACAGCCTGAGGCACATTCATCCGATTTGTCCAAGATCCATGTTTCTTCATCATACAACAGGACTGGGATGATGAGAGTATTGTACAGTCTTACCTAGTTGCTCGAAGAGGGCTTTTATACTCGATTGCTCAAAAAAACAACGATTAGCATGAGTATTTCTTCGTCTGACCTCGGCGCTGGTATTATATCCTGTGTTATTACCGGAGCCTAGATAGATAAACTATTCTACTACCTCAAGTTGTATGCGTCTATTGTGCCGATCGAAGACAGCATATAGGTACTTGGTCTTTCCCTCATTTACCGCTACACCCATTTTTGCCGCTTCTGTCGCAATTCCCTCAAAGGCGCCATTGACATCACAATGTGCTCTTCCCAGTATATCAATATCATTGGAGTACGCGAAAAATTGAACAAACTTTAAGAAGATATAGCCTCTGGTGTTGGAGGTGGAGTTTTCTCAAGAACAATGTTAAAGAAATCGTATGACAATACATCGCTTTGTCTGAATCATTTTTTAACAACGAAACATTCCGTAAGCTCGTTGATAACCTTGATGGCGCAGAGTGAGTTCTCTATTGTCATTTTGCACAAGCGAATGAGCTTGGCAGGTATGCCAAAACTAGACATAGCTTGATAAAGTTCGTCTTTTTAGATGCTGTCATACGCGGTATTAAAATCGATGAAAAGGTGGTAGGTATCGATTTGGAGTTCATAGGTTTCTTTCCAGTATCTGCCGCAAAGTGAAAATTTGGTCGATGGTTGACTTTCCTGCTCTGATTAGGACCAATCGGGTTGTTTTACGAAAGGCTTCAGACGTTCACATACCTATTACGGCAGAAAGGATCTTGTTAGCGATGTTAAGTAGGCGGATCTCCCTTCTTCAGGATCGGGCAAACAACGCTAAATCCATTCATAGGCATGGTCTCCCGACCATTTCTTACAGTTGATTTGGTGCATGCTTCAATCTAGATCGTCACCTGCTGCTTTGAAAAGCTTTGCAGCTAGACCTTCTGCTCTGGCGGCCTAGTTTTCACTTCTGATGGCAGGATTTTGTTCGTCGTCGCCGTTATACAAATAACAGAAGTGGTCTTTCCAAATCCTCAGCATCGAATGCTATTCTACTATGATGTTCCCATGTTCATGTCTGCAATCATCGGTTCTTGCTTGATGACCTTGAGTAAGCGGCACAATCTAACACTGTTCGGGGTAAAACTTCTTAGAGATCATACCAGTTAGCTTTCTTATAGATTTTGTCAAAAGGTTTTGATTGGAAAAAATTCAGGATGACATTTTAACGAATGGGTCGCTTCTAATAAGAAGTTTCGTAAGGCCAATACCTGTGCAGAGAACAAATAGAAATCCAAAAAGAACTGAATACTGCCCTCCCTATTAGAATCACCATGTACTTAAGTACAATATTGCGTGAATAGCACTGATATTTTCTGTCAACTGCACACGTCCTCCCAATCTAGTAGTATGACTGTTAAAATGCTTCCCAATTCCCCTTTATGGTCTCCTCTATGCAAAAGGTTACGATTAATTTTGCGACACGACAAGGTGTGTAAATAATTGAAAACCCGTGTCGACCACAACTGACATTATTAGTGATTTTTTTATTGTTTTAAGTTGCTTGGGTTTTCTTTGGTACTTGAAAGACGATGGAGTGAGATGTTTGCATTTTATTGCGAAGCCCCTTCAACTTTACAGACCGAAGAATAATCAGAAAATGTAAAAAAGGAGTAAATAACTAGTTGTAACTTGCAAGTTATATCTGTCATCGCGGCCGTTGTCGTGTCGTCCGTCGTAGATTATTGTCGGAATAGGAGTCGTCATCGTCCGTGTTGTCTGGTCTGTTCTGTTGTTGATGAAAATGAAGGACTAATTTACAAAATGTAACTGGGGGAATTTCTATTGTAAATATTTGCACTTTTGTGTGCATATTGTGTATAGCAAAGGGAAACGAAAGCGCTTTTGGTTGTTAAATAGCAAGGGGGCGTTTGCTGCAATATTTTTACTAACTGCAGAATGCAGGGACCTTGAGCCCGAGGTGGTGAATGGAACGGTGAGAAGTAAATTAAAATGTTCGTTTTCTTAAATTGGAGTGAAATGAATTCGAGATTTGATTGTGAGGAATGTTTTAAAGGAGGAAGGAATGTCAGGAGATATTTAGAATGAAGAAAATGATAAGTACATAGTATCTGTACTGTAGTGTCCGTAGCTTAGTGGTTAGGTGCGTTGGCTGCTAAGCAGAACGTCGTGGGTTCGAATCCTACTGGGGCCCAAAGTTTTTATTTCATCTTTCACGGACACTGCCTCTTGCGAAGAATTGACAAAACTTCCAAGAGTATCATCTGTCATGAAAAAGTGCTTCTCAGCTTGGCCGTTCGGAATCGGCGTAAAATTGTAGGTCCCCTCAATTCTTCACACGCACCCAGAGAATTGTTGATGAGAGTAAGCCACTTAGTCCTTGGCTCTTCAAGAGCTGTCGCGCCACTCTATTTATTTTTATTTTTTTACATAGTATCTAACGTAGGTGTTTCGTTGGGGAACAAATAGGCTAAGGAAGGGATGCACATATCTTGAAAACTTAAACTTAGACTTTCATTTTACATTACATTATTGTTTTATTGAACCAAAAATATACATACAATGTTACTTATGCCTAAAATTATTTAACACTTAACATTACAGGTAATTTGGCACAAAATCGGCCTAAAAATCTACAATGACTTAATTTAGAATATTAATATACTTAATTATACTTGGCTTAAAATGTATTCCGTGGCGTGGTTCATCTCAGGTTGTTCAGTCCTGGTTGTCCTACTGTTGGTTGGTTTTGGATTGGGTTGCGGCATCTAGCCGCGTTGATATGCTGACTCCAGGCCAGCATAAAAGGAAACTGCATCAGCGTTGTCCGTTGTCAATTGCTCGGGGATATCCATGGCACTCAGGTACCTTGGTTCGGGATGTCGTTCTTCGTTGGTCATCCTTCTCATCAGCGGATTGGGGTGGTTGGTGATACTTGAAATCATCTTTCTAGCTGCGTCAACAAGAAATATGTCCAGTGGCTTGATCCGGGCTTCCTCGTAGAGCCGCTTGTTGCTGTGGTACTTGCGCCTTTGCCTATCAAAATGTAGTCCAGTGCAAATCCTTAGCAGCTTCCTTTCAAATAAAAGAAGTTTCTGCATCGCTGTCTTGGAAATAGTAAACCATGCTGGAAAGCTGTAGCTGATAACTGGCCTGAGTAATTGCTTGTAGATCAGCAGTTTGGTTGGCTTACTTAGTCCTGTCCGCTTCTTCAATAGGGGATTGATGCGATGGAAGGCTAGGTTGACTTTGGCAAGTACCGCTCTTGAGTGTGGGTTGAAGCGAAACAACTCGTTGAAGTTTACTCCCAGGTATTTGGCGTTCCTTTTAGCTTTAATTGTTGATCCATTTGGAAACTTCAGTATAAGGTTCCTACATGCTGCCGCCGATCTACAGCGGCTGCTGTTGAAAACCGGTCTCCTGAAGCATACCAACTCCGATTTGGCGGTGTTTATCCTAATTCCCCATTTGGTGTAGTACTCGTAGAGTCTGGATATGTGGGCTTCAACCCTCCGGATTGCTAGGACAGGTGAGATGGATGAGGCGTATGTGAGAGAGTCATCTGCAAAAAGCAGATTCTCACAGTCTGATGGCACAGGTTGGTCCGACGTCATTAGGCTGTAGAGAAAGGGTCCGAGCTTCGACCCTTGTGCAACTCCAGCCAAAATGTTCCTTGTTGTAGATTTAATGTTTTCAGCTTCCACGAAGAACTTCCTGGAAGAAAGAAAAGAAAATAAAATTTTAATTAGTGCCTGAGGGATATCTAGAATACGGAGCTTGTGGATGAGAGCCTCGATCCAAACGCTGTCGAATGCTTTCTCAACATCCAGAAAGCATCCTACCGTAACACGGTGACTGTTGAGGGCTGAGGAGACGTCGTTCTGGAATTTAACCAACGGATGTAGAGTTGAGTGGCCTTTGCGGAATCCAAACTGCATGTCGGGGATGATGCTGCGCTCGTTGCAAAACTTTGTAAGCCTCCTGAGTATGATTTCCTCCAGAATCTTGCTCATGTTGTTAAGAAGGGATACAGGACGGTAGTTGCAGACCAGGTTGCTTGCTCCTTTCTTTGGGATGGCCACTATTTTTGCTGTTTTCCACTTCTGTGGAAAGTAGCAATTGTTGATGCAGTTGTTGATGATAATCGCTAGTATTATCATTACAGCTTGCGGAAGTTTCTTCAATATGTAGTTGGAAACACCATCCATTCCAGTTGACTTCTTTGGCCTAAGACTGCCGATGATTTCTGCAATCTCCTCCTGATTGCAGAATTGCTGGTGTTCGGCTGGATCGTCAGCTGGACAGGCAACGTCAAACTGAACTGCTTCAGTATTGGGTTGCTGGATCAATTGGATGGAGGCGTCGATATCCATACGGAAGGCTTGGTCTGCTGACGGAGAAGGTGTGAAGCTTTGCTCGAAGTGGTTGGCAAAGGCTTCGACCTTATCTGCTGTTGTTGTAATCTCGATGTTGTTGCTGAGCATTACTTCCGGAAGTGGCTTGTTTTTCCCAATAAGACGGTTTATTTCCTTGAACGCGTCTGGTCCTGGCTTGATGGCCTGCAGCCTCTTCCTGAACGCGATGTCATTGTGGTGTTGAATAGCGTTTCGGAACATGATGTTGGTGTGCTCCAGTTCTTTTTTGGCTATTCTGTATTCCAGATTGACGGTGTTAAGTTCCCGGTGCAGTATTCTTTGGAGGCGCTTCCTAATCCTTTGTCTGTGGGCGTATATTATTTGTACATATTCCGGAAGATGCTGGTATCGGTCCTTCGATGACTTGGGTACTTTTTGTACATCAAGTGCATTGGAAAGAGCTGATTCCAGGTTATCAACTGCGCCGTCGATTTCCTCAGTGGTTAGGTTCCTGTTCGTGGGTGGTAGGTTTAGACTGGCTTCGACGTCCCTCTGTAGTCTTTCGATGTTGATCTTCCTGTAGTTTATAAACTCTGCTTGAGGCCTTGCTGCTAGTATTGCTGGTTGATTTAGTTTTACTGAGAGCTAAAACTGCTTCGTGGTAAACTTATACTTTCCACAAAAGCAACTCCTTATACAGAAATATTTGAACGAAGAATTTTAATGCTTCGTTCTCCATGATTCTCAGCGTTTAGTGTCTCATAAAATTTCTGTTGGAGTTGAACTTTCTTTTGATCATGAAGATTTTATCTGCAATTTCCAATATTTTCATACGGCACAAAAAGCCCATTTATTTTAATATCCTTTAAGTCTTTAAATCGTCTGCTTTTGGTTTTCTCAAAAGTTACACACGACAATGGAATTCAAGCCTCACATTTAAGGAGGTGGAGGTTTTTTGTTTCGTGGTGAATTGTTTTGTCACAGCACCCTGGACATTGTTTGAAACACAAAACATTGCAGCCCCTCAAACTAGAGGGCTGGAGCTGCTTCGCCGACACTAGCATTACGTAGTCGGAATTTTATTGCACTTTTCTTTTTTCTTCGTCAACCATACGAGAACGTTGATGAATGGCATCACTGAATACATTCTCCGGCTCCGAGTTTGGTGGAGCGAATTTCCACCATATATTCAGATACTGCGAGAGACGTTCAACAAAATTCCTCAAATTGAAATGCGAGCTATATTGTGGCCGGGTTGATGGCGTTGTATTCTGGGCGCTACAAGGGGAGAGTCATTTTGCCATCGCAATTACCAGCCACATACACACAGCCCACTCTATCTATAAAATATAGAATAGCTTTATAGACCAACACAGGATGTGTACTTCTACACACATGTGATAAAGGATATGTCTTACTTAATAATCACAAATAGACAATACAACGCACAGCAAAAAAAAAAAACACAACGAAATGAAAATGAATTGCAGTGATTCAGGATACGAGCCATAAATCCTGGAGCTAGGGTGACACTAACATTATGACTCTGCTGTTGCGTTGTCTATGCTTCTGCTGACTATAAAGAAGGATGAGGATTTTGTTACCAAAATGGTTTTTCTATCTTCTCCTGCTGCCTGCAGCCTGCTTTATGCCTGATCTGCTTGTGCTTGTTCGTATCATATCGAATAACAATTTTATTGGATTTGCAGTTTTTCATCATCCCTTTCTATTTGATCGGAAAAAATTGAAAGAAAAAAACTAAAAACGAAGGCTTTTTATAAAGCTGATTGTGTTCTCCCCCGGGTTCAATGATGTTGCAAACAACGCAACGTTCGTCGTCGTCCTCCCCTACTTTGGTCGATAGAGAGGTTATCCGGGCACAAATGTGTGCATTTGTCCTTTGAATAATTTTATGAGATGATCCACAGCCAAGCCGTGCCATTGAGGGAATTAAACAACACATTTGGGCATTTTATTTATTTTTTTTTTTGTCATTGTCTTGTGCAGCTTGAAGGGGAAGACGATTAGAATGGGTTCAAGTTTTGGTCGACTTAGTGGATTTTTTTATGGGAATGGGTTTTATGAAGGGGGAAATGCAGTTCAGACGATTTTTCTTGAATTTGAAATCAATAAATCAAAACTTCTGAAAATGATTTATTAAAAGCGATTTCTGAACAAAGTTCACCTTCAACCATAATAATCTGTGAATGATTCAAGTCGAATGTCTAGTCTGAAATCCTAAGTGTCCATTGGGAATTATTGAGAGAGATCTCTTGAATTTTTAATTTTAAAGATTTTGGCTCACTTTAATGCATGGCTCATGGGGCTCCCCGTGCCGGAAAAAATTGAGGAAAACCTGAGCGTCAGAAGATTTTGGATAAAAATAATTGAAGTAAGCCTTTGATATTAATTTTTGTCAAATAATGATTCTTATGAAGGCTTTCGGGTACAAGGGAAATGTAAATGATAGTCCAAGCTTAAAGTTTTTTGCCCAACTTAATTTGGCATTTCTTTGTTTCAGTGTTTGACAAATTCAACCATGCAGACGCATCTGAGTTCAAGTTTGAGTTCGAATCCGATCCTAAATCTGATTCCGATTCCGCGTTCCGCGTTCAAGTCCGTGTCCAAGTCAAAGTCCGAGTCTGAATCCAAGTCCGAGTCCGAGTTCGAGTCAGAGTCCAAGTCCGAGTTCGAGTCTGATACCCAATCTTAGTCTGAGTCCGAGTCCGAGTCCGAGTCCGAGTCCGAGTCCGAGTCCGAGTCCGAGTCCGAGTCCGAGTCCGAGTCCGAGTCCGAGTCCGAGTCCGAGTCCGAGTCCGAGTCCGAGTCCGAGTCCGAGTCCGAGTCCGAGTCCGAGTCCGAGTCCGATCCGAGTCCGAGTCCGATTCCGAGTCCGAGTCCGAGTCCGAGTCCGAGTCCGAGTCCGAGTCCGAGTCCGAGTCCGAGTCCGAGTCCGAGTCCGAGTCCGAGTCCGAGTCCGAGTCCGAGTCCGAGTCCGAGTCCGAGTCTGAGTCCGAGTCCGAGTCCGAGTCCGAGTCCGAGTCCGAGTCCGAGTCCGAGTCCGAGTCCGAGTCCGAGTCCGAGTCCGATCGAGTCCGAGTCCGAGTCCGAGTCCGAGTCCGAGTCCGAGTCCGAGTCCGAGTCCGAGTCCGAGTCCGAGTCCGAGTCCGAGTCCGAGTCCGAGTCCGAGTCCGAGTCCGAGTCCGAGTCCGAGTCCGAGTCCGAGTCCGAGTCCGAGTCCGAGTCCGAGTCCGAGTCCGAGTCCGAGTCCGAGTCCGAGTCCGAGTCCGAGTCCGAGTCCGAGTCCGAGTCCGAGTCCGAGTCCGAGTCCGAGTCCGAGTCCGAGTCCGAGTCCGAGTCCGAGTCCGAGTCCGAGTCCGAGTCCGAGTCCGAGTCCGAGTCCGAGTCCGAGTCCGAGTCCGAGTCCGAGTCCGAGTCCGAGTCCGAGTCCGAGTCCGAGTCCGAGTCCGAGTCCGAGTCCGAGTCCGAGTCCGAGTCCGAGTCCGAGTCCGAGTCCGAGTCCGAGTCCGAGTCCGAGTCCGAGTCCGAGTCCGAGTCCGAGTCCGAGTCCGAGTCCGAGTCCGAGTCCGAGTCCGAGTCCGAGTCCGAGTCCGAGTCCGAGTCCGAGTCCGAGTCCGAGTCCGAGTCCGAGTCCGAGTCCGAGTCCGAGTCCGAGTCCGAGTCCGAGTCCGAGTCCGAGTCCGAGTCCGAGTCGAGTCCGAGTCCGAGTCCGAGTCCGAGTCCGAGTCCGAGTCCGAGTCCGAGTCCGAGTCCGAGTCGAGTCCGAGTCCGAGTCCGAGTCCGAGTCCGAGTCCGAGTCCGAGTCCGAGTCCGAGTCCGAGTCCGAGTCCGAGTCCGAGTCCGAGTCCGAGTCCGAGTCCGAGTCCGAGTCCGAGTCCGAGTCCGAGTCCGAGTCCGAGTCCGAGTCCGAGTCCGAGTCCGAGTCCGAGTCCGAGTCCGAGTCCGAGTCCGAGTCCGAGTCGGTCCGAGTCCGAGTCCGAGTCCGAGTCCGAGTCCGAGTCCGAGTCCGAGTCCGAGTCCGAGTCCGAGTCCGAGTCCGAGTCCGAGTCCGAGTCCGAGTCCGAGTCCGAGTCCGAGTCCGAGTCCGAGTCCGAGTCCGAGTCCGAGTCCGAGTCCGAGTCCGAGTCCGAGTCCGAGTCCGAGTCCGAGTCCGAGTCCGAGTCCGAGTCCGAGTCCGAGTCCGAGTCCGAGTCCGAGTCCGAGTCCGAGTCCGAGTCCGAGTCCGAGTCCGAGTCCGAGTCGACCGAGTCCGAGTCCGAGTCCGAGTCCGAGTCCGAGTCCGAGTCCGAGTCCGAGTCCGAGTCCGAGTCCGAGTCCGAGTCCGAGTCCGAGTCCGAGTCCGAGTCCGAGTCCGAGTCCGAGTCCGAGTCCGAGTCCGAGTCCGAGTCCGAGTCCGAGTCCGAGTCCGAGTCCGAGTCGAGTCCGAGTCCGAGTCCGAGTCCGAGTCCGAGTCCGAGTCCGAGTCCGAGTCCGAGTCCGATTCCGAGTCCGAGTCCGAGTCCGAGTCCGAGTCCGAGTCCGAGTCCGAGTCCGAGTCCGAGTCCGAGTCCGAGTCCGAGTCCGAGTCCGAGTCCGAGTCCGAGTCCGAGTCCGAGTCCGAGTCCGAGTCCGAGTCCGAGTCCGAGTCCGAGTCCGAGTCCGAGTCCGAGTCCGAGTCCGAGTCCGAGTCCGAGTCCGAGTCCGAGTCCGAGTCCGAGTCCGAGTCCGAGTCCGAGTCCGAGTCCGAGTCCGAGTCTGAGTCCGAGTCCGAGTCCGAGTCCGAGTCCGAGTCCGAGTCCGAGTCCGAGTCCGAGTCCGAGTCCGAGTCCGAGTCCGAGTCCGAGTCCGAGTCCGAGTCCGAGTCCGAGTCCGAGTCCGAGTCCGAGTCCGAGTCCGAGTCCGAGTCCGAGTCCGAGTCCGAGTCCGAGTCCGAGTCCGAGTCCGAGTCCGAGTCCGAGTCCGAGTCCGAGTCCGAGTCCGAGTCCGAGTCCGAGTCCGAGTCCGAGTCCGAGTCCGAGTCCGAGTCCGAGTCCGAGTCCGAGTCCGAGTCCGAGTCCGAGTCCGAGTCCGAGTCCGATTCCGAGTCCGAGTCCGAGTCCGAGTCCGAGTCCGAGTCCGAGTCCGAGTCCGAGTCCGAGTCCGAGTCCGAGTCCGAGTCCGAGTCCGAGTCCGAGTCCGAGTCCGAGTCCGAGTCGAGTCCGAGTCCGAGTCGAGTCCGAGTACGAGTCCGAGTCCGAGTCCGAGTCCGATTTAAAAGCAAATCTTAAATGTTTAAAGGAAAAAGTTGCTCTATTTACTAGAACTTCCATTCGTCCTTGCAACAGAAAGCAGCCCCCAGATTCTTCTAAGCTCTTCTTTATGCCCACAATACCACAAAAAATAATAACACAAACATTATAGTGAAAAAAAAGAGAAATTAGCAAAGAAAAATCTGTTTACTCTCATTTGATCTAAAAACGGACTTAAACCTCAAACATCAGGCAACATTATTGTAAGAAAAATATTTCCAAAGGATACCAAGCAAAAAAACACAGAAATAGCTCGCTACTGTTCAAACATACTTGTGTACTTAGCTAAATATAAATATTATTAGAAAGATGAAAGGCCGAGAACCTCAGGGAGTGCAAAATATAAATGTTTTCAAATAAAGAAATAAAAAAAATCCGAACCAGGTGGCCGGTAGGTGGGATGCAAAGAACTTGGAATTAAATACAACTAAACGAAGGAAAATTATTGTATACACTAAGCTCTACCTGTGTTTGTTGAAAATATGTTTGGGGAGAAAAATATGAAAAAATCCGATTATAAACCAAGAAAGGTTTGGGGAAGAAAGATACTGTGAACCCTTGGCCGCATTACCTGCCACTCGTATGTAGGTAATGCTATTCAACCACGGTGGGATTGGCTGAAGATTTTTAAGCTACTTACCTAAGGCTCTATCAATTTGTAATACAACCTAAGCCTTCTTATTACTAATTTTTTTTCAGGTTCAATGTTTTGATACTTCTTAAGTTGTTTATACTTTCATCATTTAAGGGTAGGTACAATTGATCGAAATTGTTTAAAGGTACAAGGCCTCTCCTATTTGCCAAAACCAGTGTTACCTTCTGGTCATATCGTGGTTTCATTAAACTCTTAGAATACACTGCTATACCCGACATATCAAATCAACTTTTCCTGGGCCTTCTATGGCATCTCTTAAATTGATAAATTGCACTAAGCTAAAAACCAAATATTAGTAATCCAGCATTGTTACCAAGAATGCCCCAAATCCATGTCTATACTAATGTAAGACATGTTAGTTGCGATAAAGGCAAAATATAGTCTGAAGATTCACATAATTTCCTTCTACTTGCCTGGAAGTGGAACCGCTACCGATTTTAAGATACAAAACAAGAGATAAGCTGTGGCCTGTTGTACCCCATTCCACAGGCATAGAAGATGGCCAATGCAGAGATGTTAAAAATAATAATATTTCTTGAGGCTTAGATGTTGTGCTGCTTCTTCTGTTGCAACCAGGTACATTTTGAAAGCACCAGTTGATGCTTTTTTCTTCTCTTCCTTCTTATCCTCTCTACTGAGCTGTGTTTTTGAAAATAAAATTAAAAATAGGAAAAGGATCAAAGAGGAATTTGGTTTAAGCACTATACTCCGATTCCCCATTCCTTATGCCAGCAATGTTGAAGGAAGAATGGGGTCGTTTTGTGGCTTGTGATTATGGCAATGCAATTGAGGCTAAGGAGGTAGGAATTTTGAGCTTAAAAACCATCGGTCGAAGAGGAATGTTGGTTTATCTTATTTTTTGAGTTTGTTTTGCTTCTGGATCTTTGAAGTCCTTCAAAAGTAAAGACGAAACCTTTAAAAATGTGACTTGGTTTGGAAACCTTCCAAAATGAAATAGTATTTAAAATGTTTTATTTTTTATTTACTTTGTTGCTCATATCCAAGAGCATGATATTGTTTGATGAAGCATTTTCAAATAACGTATAAGGAAAATCACCAAAGACTTCTGAAACATTTTAGAAACGGGACTTAAAACAACATAAAAATGAGATATTCATCGCAAAGTTTGCTTTCCAAAAGCCATCTTTTGAAAAGGCTCATACCACAACAGCGTCTTCAATACTAAGGACAAACCTGTAACTTGTCACGTAGCGGAAACAGCGTAACCACTCTAAGTTGATTTTGGAGAAAAGCGATTTAGATTGAAAAAAAAGGAATTAGATTTTAAAATAGTGCATTTTATATTGACCCTCGATACATTGACGTATTGTACGCTACGTAATTTTAAACAAAAATCTTACATTGTAATAAGGGCTTGCAAGTATTCTATCAACCATTGAGTTGTTCGCGAGAGGGCTTAACTACTCAGCCCGAAGGAACAGCGATTAGCAAGACTTACTCTTCGTTTGATCTCGGCGCTGGTGTCGTTGTCCGTGTTGATAGCGGAGCCAAGGTATACAAAGTCTCTAACTACCTCGAAATTATATGCGTGTATCGTGACGTATTGTCCAAGATGTCGTTGTTGGGTGTCCTTTCTCTATGACAGCATATAATTTGTTTTGCCTCATTCACCGCTAAACAGATTTTTTCAGCCTCTGTCTGTATACTCGCAAAAGCACTGTTGACATCACGCTGCGTTTCTCCCGATGATATCAATGTCATCAGCGTACGTGAGTAGTTGCACAGACTTCTGGAAGATAGTTCCATTGCTGAGGTTCCATTCATCGAACATGCTCTCTCGACCATATTTTGCAGATGAGTTGGTGCATGCTCCTAACCAAGTCATCCTCGGCTGCTTCGAAGAGTTCGGCCATCAGCTCCCGGGGTTTTTTTTGTTTGTAAGCTAAGCCAAGACGGAAATCTTGGCTTGGGTTTCAGTTTGTGATCGGTAACCTTGAGTCATTCGTTTTACCTCTTGGTAAAACTTCCGAACCTCATTCTTGTTTCTTAGTCTCTCAATGTTAAATGTTAAAATTCAATTTCTCGGCCGTTGAGGTAACTGATGTGCTTGAACGTTTCTTAGCAATAAAATCTAACTCTATTGGGATTGATGGCATGCATCCAACCTTTCTTAAAGCAATCCTTCCTTATATACTTAAATATATCACTCATTTTTTTAATACCATTCTCATGACAAGCACGTTTTCCACATGCTTGGAAACAAGCAAAGGTCATTCCAATCCCGAAAAATCGCAGTTGTGATGAATTTCTACCGATTGCTATTTTGCCTTTCCTCTCTAAAGTCCTGGAAAGAATCATGAACAAACAAATTCGCTGTTTCTTATCCGAACATAAACTAATTTGTTCTTGCCAGTCCGGCTTTAGGGCTGTACAACTGCTTTAATTGACGTCACAGAAGGAATAAGAAACGCAATTGATGATGACAAAGTAACAATCCTTACTCTTCTAGATTTTTCAAAAGCTTTTGATACGGTCAATAAAAACATACTTTGTAGAAAGCTCTTAAGCGAATTTAATTTTTCATCGTCATCAGCTAAACTAATTTACTCCTACTTATCTAGACGATCGCAAGCTGTTTTTGCGAACAATACTTTGTCGTCTCCTCTTCCACTGCATAGAGGTGTTCCACAGGGTTCTATTTTAGGCCCTTTGCTCTTCTCTTTGTATATTAATGACCTCTCTTTCTGTTGCCTTAAGTCTTCATCACATATGTACGCAGATGATGTACAATTATATAACAGTTTTCCTATTGGAATGCTTGAGAATGGTGTTTACGAAATTAACGAAGATCTGCATAAGATTGCACTATGGTCTCATAAAAATGATCTTTGCCTGAACCCAAAAAAATCAAAATGAATTGTGATAGCAGGAACAATCTTAGATACATCATATTTTCTTATAGTTCACATGAACAGCACCCCTATTGAATTTGTTGAATCTAGGGCTTCACGATATTCGATAAAAATATCGGTATCGTATCGTATCGTATCGAAAGTCGATACGATAATCGACACGATATCCAGTACCTGCGATACCGATATCGATACGATAAATGCGTTTATAAAATTTTCGATATTATCGTATCGCCGATAAGCACTGGCCGATAATTATCGAATATATCGTATCGACTGAAAGAATTCTATTTTCGACACTGCGTGCGCAAAATTCGAATTTTCTTTCAATAGCATTTACTAATATGTAGTAGTTTAGTTGCAGTAATAAACATATTTGATTGTTTTTTACGCGTTCGCTCGTGCTTTCATTGTCGATCGTCTTTTGTAAGAACCCGATGAACATCGATACTAGAACGAAACGCGTCATTTGTTTTCGAGACATGTTAGTAACCGGTTGATTATCATTTCATATAATAGGTGGTTGAAAGGTTGTCTTCATCTATAGTCATATATATATAAATGCACCTATAAAAATAAAGTCTGTTAGGGGTTGGAATATCAAGCCTAAACCAGAAAAACAAATTACGCGAAAAGGTACACCGTTCTATATTTTTCTCTTAGAACGGTGATGGGATTGTGAGCTTTCAACAAATGTCAATTTAAAATTGGGGGTTCGGATAGTCTATAATCAAATAAAATAAATTTTGAATAGCTTGCGTTTCACTTTTTGCCTCGCTTTAATAGTAATGAACATTTTTTCTTATTTCGATATTTTATCGAGTATCGTATCGGTATCGTATCGAATTCGATAACGATACGATAAATTTGTCTTAAAATTATCGCCGATATCGATACGATACGATAAAATAATTTGTTATTCGATACGATATCGTATCGTATCGTATCGTGAAGCTCTAGTTGAATCTATTAAAAACCTAGGACTTAATTTTAATCGTACCCTGACCTGGAATAATCATATAAGACTAACTTTAGGAAAAGTTTATGGTGGTCTACGACTGCTCTGGGCCTCGCAACATATGACCCCGCTCAGAACGCGTATGATACTAGCCAAAACGCTGTTAGTTCCTACTTTACTTTTTTGCTGTGAAATCTACTGTAATTGTGACTATGAACACAAGAATAAACTAAAAGCAGCTTTCAATAGTATAGCACGGTATGTCTTCGGAAAAAGAAGGGGTGATCACATATCTAATTATTCAAAGTCTATGTATGACGCTTGACGATCTTTTCAAATGCAAAACATTAACCCTGCTGTATAATATCATTCAACTTCGCCAACTTGAATTTCTTTTCAACAGAATTAATTACCCTCGATCTAATAGGTCTGGCAACCTTATACCTCTTCGTTTCTCATATCTTGTATCTGAGCGACAGTTTTATGTCAATGCTGTTCGACTATGGAACTCACTCCCTAACGTACAACGCAATTTAATAAAATGTTGAAAGAATTTTTTAAAGCGATCTGATGCATTGTTTAAGGGCTAGGTATATGTGAGGGTGATGGTGGTGATGATGGTGGTTAAGATGGTGGTGATGATTCTTCTTAATAATTTTGAAAATTTACTTCTTAAATAATCTTTGTTTTTGAAATATATTGAAAGATATTGTATCTTACTGAGTAATTATAACAATAAAAATAAACTAAACTAAACTATAAATTTCCTCGATCGATCACTTTTCGTGCTCTCTCGTTTTTCTTTCTGAAAAGCTTGTGCTCTTCTCTCCTCTTCTTCTCGTAGAGCTTCCGAGCTGATTTCGGCCTCCTATGCAGCGATAAAAATCATCAATCATACCTCGATAGCGCAATCTATTCAGTGTAACTGTTGATCACCTGATCTTCGAGCCCCAGATGTGGCAATTTTGCTTGTTGACGTAGCCACCGGAATGAAAATGGGCCTTATCAGTCAAGATGATTTTGTGGTGGAAATCCGGATCGTTTTCATGGATTTCAAGGACCCACGACCTTGTTGATGATCTGCCGGCTTTAATTCTTGTGTTAACTAAACTTAAGACATCAAGACCTAAGTCTTTATGCAAGACACAGTGTAATGACATTTATGGAATGTCCAATTGCAAAGAACGACAAGGAATAGACAAACCTGGGTTTTCTTCAACACTTTGAGCTACAGCAGCAATATTCTCAGTTGTTCTTGAGCGACGCGATGTACACGGGTTTTATTCTGTAAATCACTAACTTGTCCCAACAGCTCGAATTTGTTCACCAATTCCTGTATTGCTGTACGACAAGGTGGTTCACGACGACCCAAAAATGCTTTTGTTTTGCGAGCTGTGACTCCAAAACTTACACCATTTTTGTAGTAAACTTTAATAATTCCAATGCTTTGTTGAATTGTGTATCGTTCCATTTTTAGTAATGTCGTAGTATCTACTAGTGAAATGTCAAAAAATAACAGCATCAAAAGTGATATGGAAGTGACCGTGGCGTGTTGGTTGTTACGCAGCTTGGGTTCGAATCCTACTCATGCCCATAAAAGTGTTTATTTTAGTGATGGGTCAACTCGGTTTGCAAAGTCGAGCGAAAATCGTTTTTTTTTTTTTTTTTAACTCGAGTTAGCTAACTCGGTTTGCCAACTCGAGTTGAACGGTCCAACTCGGTTTGCCAACTCGGTTCTCCAACTCGGTTTGCAACTCGGTTTGAAAATTCGGTTCGCCAACTCGGTTTGCAACTCGGTTCGCAACTCGGTTTGCAACTCGGTTTGCAACTCGGTTTGAAAATTCGGTTCGCCAACTTGGTTTGAAAATTCGGTTTGCCAAATCGGTTGCCAGTTAGGTTCAGCAACCCGTTCGCCAACTCTAATTTTGTATGTGTTTTTTAATTTTGAGTTTACATATTGTATACAAGGCAATAATTACCAAGTGGTGAATTTCATTATCACGGATGGCATTGATAAAACCTAATTATTCCATTTTTTATGTTTTTTCTAGACCGGTTTTCGGGCATATCCGGTATTATTCAGAACGAAATATGTATATAGCGACCTTGAATCGTACCTTATCTTTCTATTAAGCCATTGACATTCTACTTTCATCAGCGGAGATTTTGATGGATTAAAAACTTGGTATTTTTGTTTCTTTTTGTTATGTTTTCTAGAGCGATTTTCGGGGCAATCCGGTAAAATTTGAACGAAATATTCCTCTAGCGACCTAGATTCGTACCTTGTCTTTCTATTGAGCCATTGACATTCAACTTTTATCAGCGGATGACAGAGAATTTTGACGGATTAAAAACCTGGTATTTTCGGTTTTTTTTTTTAAGTTTCAAACCGAGTTGGCAAACCGATCTGCAAACCGACTTGGCGAACCGAATTTTATAACCGAGTTGCAAACCGAGTTGGCGAACTGAATTTTCAAACTGAGTTGGCAAACCGAGTTGCAAACCGAGTTGGCAAACCGAGTTGTTCTTTCAACTCGAGTTGGGCAAACCGAGTTGCAACTCGGTTTGCAAAAAACCAACTCGAGTTAACTCGGTTTACAAAATTTACGGTTCGGCACATCACTAGCTTTATTTCATCTTTCACGGATAAAAGGTAGAATCGAAGAACTGACGAAACTTCTAAGAGTAGCAATCTGTCATGAAAAGTGTTTCTAAACATTGCCTTTCGGAATCAGCGTTAAGTTGTAGGTCCCCTCAATTCACACGCATTCGGCTTGTGGTCTTGGCTCTTCAAGAGTTGTCGCGCTATTCTATTTATTTATTTTACAAAAGTGACACCTAACGAAATAGCGGCCTTAAGAAAAATGGGAAACAATACCTGGCAATTTTTCAATAAAAAACTAGTGATACATCCTGAGGCAGGCTTTGAGATCCAATTTCCAAGTATCGACATAACGCAATGAAAACAATTAGCAAATGGTTTAAGATAGGCAATCTGACAAAAATAGTTTTATTCACGACGCAAGCCATTGAGATATTAAAAACACATTAATATCATTAATCTAAAACTTAATATTCATTTTTAATTGAATTTTATCAGAATGAAGAATAAACAGGGAAACAATTACACACATTCCATTCGGCCTATTTTAATTGGGCAATTATCCCATGCAGGACTACAAATTCTCAAAATCAGTAATTATTCTATTTTCATCAAAAACCAACACACACGTTCATAACCCCAACATTGTTAGATAATGTTACCAGTTCGGCGCACAAGAAAAAGCCTAGTCAATCTACATTACGTACAGATATAGAAATTAAGGACATTTTTTTTTGTTGGTTGTGTAGATAATAATATTATTGTAATATGTAATCGGCTGAGTGGTGTGAGTGTGTTTGTACAAAGTTCATGGCACAACAAATGATTAATCAAAATCGGTTACAATTAGTGGTAATTTTCTGTGAACCGTCAGTTGTTGCTCGGAATAAGGTCACGACGATATTTTGAATTTTGTTATATGTTTCTGAATTATTGTTAGATTTCTATCTACATTGAAATTTGGTTGGATAATTTGTTTCTTTTGGGCATAGAGAAATAAAGGAGGGTGATTGACGATAACATACAATTTTGTTTTAATTTTTGTATGCAATGCTTTCGATTCAATTGTTCCATAGACAAAGGTAAGATTCAACTATTACCTCAAGTCTTATTTTGTCAAAGGATTTCACTTTAAACCGTTCGTTTCTGTTGTCTATTGACTAAGTCATTGAAGATTTAAGAGGGAGAGATATCCATCTGGAAAAAGTGAGAAAAGTTGAGCTTTAAAAAAAAAATGGAAATCCCGCCCTCTGGTGAGTAGTTTCAATTCAAGCTAAACCATCATGGATTCCAATTCACCATACTGACTCGTCAATCTGTTGTCCTCCGTTGGTATAAAGACAAACGGAAGACAACACTTGCCATTGCCATTTGCCATATTCAGCAATTTTGCTGGCTGAGATTGACTTGACTTCAATCATAAACAACTTCCCGTTCGTCGAATTCCAACATCCTGTTTATTGTGTTTCTTCGTCTTCCACACCGCTTCAATACCATGAGCAAGACTCTTCGTTTTTTTTTCTGGAATCATCCTTCTCCCGTCATTTACATTATTTTCCATCAACGTTCAACGTGGAAAAAAGTGTGCACGAAAAACATTCCAATGCATTATTCAAGCAAAATAAAACAATTTTAAGGCATTTAAATTTCAATTTCATGATTTTCATTGCAACGCAAATAATAAAAAAGTTGAAAGCAAAGAACGAAGGAGAAAGATAAGTAAACAGCATCAGAAAAAAAAAAAACAAAAACAAAAAAATAAAAGACGGAAGAAAGTGAAATGAATTTGTTTCTGCTGTCAGAAAAAAATATCCTTGGAATAACAAACTCGCTGTCCCTGTCCGTCAAGTGGAGAATTGTGTTGCAACAAGTTGAGTGATATGACGGCACACGAGCTTGAAAAATAATAATTTCGATGATTTAAATGAAAAGTAAAGTAATAATATTAAACATTTTTTAACTCACTTTCTAGCTTCACCAACTTTGAGGATAGTAATTGATTACCACTTCATCTGCTGTTCATTGATTTGAAATGGCTTTCGATGGCGTTCAGGAGAGAATTTATCTGTAATCTGTCTTACTTTACGCAGGAGGGGTAGTTATACGAAGGTATACCGGAAAAACTAGTATAGCTAAGGCAACTTATGATGGATCCAAATGTCATGGGTTGCATTGAGGGAAAAGTATGCCTTACTTACTTAAGGTGTGTGATGTGCTTTTTGTTTCCCAGCCGAGGTTTCGCTCGTCGGTGCCAAGGTCTATTGAAGAAAGCACGAAACTTCAATGATAGGTCTTTCGAACCTAATGACAAATTCTTTATTAGAAAAACTTAATAACTACAATAATAAATTCAATAGGTTTGACTTGGTTCTTCTAAAATTTACGGCGTCACTTCCGGTATGCGATCGGATTCGGTTGCGGGTTTCCGGCGTAGGTCGGGGTTAAAGCCTCTACTTGATAGATGTCCCGTTCCGGTCCCGACTGGCGATAGGGCTATCACTCTGGGATTTCCTTTTCCTGTCTCCGTTTGTCAGTTTGGTAATTGTGTTATGTACTCGACCGGTTTTATTTCCGGAGGATCAGCAGGTACGTTTACGGCCCCTGGTGGCACGTTGGCACGGCAGGCAATAAGCTCTGGTGGCACAGCAGGCAATAGCTCTGGTGGATCGGCAGGTTTATTTACGGCCCCTGGTGGCACGTTGGCACGGCAGGCAATAGCTCTGGTCGATCTGCAGGTTTATTTACGGCCCCTGGTGGCACGTTGGCATGGCAGGCAATAGCTCTGGTCGATCGGCAGGTACATGAACGGCCCCTGGTGGCACGCAGGACAAATCTCCTTCAGTATTTAAAACCCCTTACCACTGGTGGGGGGAAGCTTTAACACTGAAATTGCGGTTGCTGCATGGTCGGTATTGAGGACAATTTCCTTCGCTATTAAAACCCCTTACCACTGGTGGGAGGAAGCTTTAACAACGAAATTGCGGTCAGCGGCGGGAATGACCAAAACACTCAGTTCAAAACTCAAAGTTGAAATGACAACTAAAGGTAGTTATGAAAAGTAGTGGTAGTGGTGATTTTAGTACGAAAGTACTCACCCTCATATGAACTTTATTACTAAAACCAAGTGTGAATTGTATGAACATGAAAGTTAAACTTTCATATGTTTCGTTGTAACTTGTTGCCATGCAATAAGAATGTTATCGATGATGAATGTAAACACGCCATGTGTTAATGAGTCATACGATATGCCTTGTTTAGTATAAATTCAAGGCCAAATGCAATATATACAATATATGCACGAATTAGTTTTGCCTGCATGTGGGATATTTGAAGCGAGCGTGAATTGTATGCATTCAAGAATGCAAAATTGACCGTATATTTAGGATTTGATGGAAAAATTGATGTTTTTGTATGAGAGCATGTAACGCTTCGTTACAGGTGGTGCTACAGTCCGTTGTGGATTTGGGCCTCAATCATCAGTCTCCGCCAGCCAGCTCGGTTCCTAGCTAGCTGTCTCCAGTTTGTGCACTCCAAGTTGATTGAGGTAATCTTCAAATTGTGTGCGCTTCCTGAGCAGCGGTTTTCCTCTCCTTCTACGTCCCTCGGGAATTGTGTCGAAAGCTTACAGGACCAGAGCATTGGTGTCCATCCACTCTAAATGACCGAGCCATCTGCTTTCGGACCTTGACTTTTCTGGCTAGGTCCATGTGGTTATACAACCCGTAAAGTTCGCTATTGTATCTTCTTCTCCATTCCCCATCAATGCACACGGGGCCAAAGATGACCGAAGAACATATTTTGTCAAGGCCCATACATCAGTTCCTACAAATATCATTACATCAATGTCATCGGCGTACGCGTGAAGTTGAACAGACTTTTGGAAGATTCTTTTTTGACATCGAAAGATTCCGTAAGCTCATTGCCAACCTTGATGGTGCAACGTGAGTTCTCCATCGTCATTTTGCACAGGCAAAGAAAATTTGGTCGATGGTTGACTTTCTTGGTCTGAAGCCACGCCAACAAGAAGAAGGACCAATCAGATTGTCCACGAAAGGCTTCAGACGTTCACATATTACGGCAGAGAGTATCCTGAAGGCAATGTTAAGCAGGCTGATATCTCTGTAGTTGGCGCAGTTTAGAGGATCTCCCTTCTTCAGGATCGGGCAAACACTGCTGAGGTTCTTTTCATCGAACATGCATTCTTCCGACCATATCTTACAGATGATTTGGTGCATGCTCCTATCTAGATCGTCGCCTGCAGCTTAGAACAGCTCGAAAGCTAGACCATCTGCTCCAAAGGCTTTGTTGGATTTTACCGTGATATTGCCGTTTTTACTTCTTCTAGGTCGGGTTCACGGAATTGTTGGCTATCATCATGTCCATAAAGCTATTGCGTCGCCGTATACAGTCTCTGTAGGCATCGGTTCCTGCTCGATGACCTTGAGACAGCTGTTTTACCTTCCGATAAAACCACCGAACTTCATTCCTGCCGTTGGCTCTCTCAACATCCTCGATGTGACGCTTCTCATCCTCCCTCTTTTTTCTAATGAGAAGCCGGCGGCGTTCCTATCTCGTCTTTTGCTCGTAGAGCTTACGACCAACTTTTGTCCTTGTATGCAGCGCAGCAGGGGTTTCGTTTTTGTGGCTGTGCGAAATCTAGCTCATAAGAGGCGGCATGTCTAACTGCTTTGGCTATGTTGCCACTGGTCTTCGGTACTTAACACTCGATCAAAGAAGGATCTTGCGATCTCTTGCGATTGTGGCCGTCCGACGCACGTCAGCAGCATTCTCTTGTTTTGGGCGTTGTCAGGATATTCGTAGCATTTCCTTGGCTATGACGCACGAAGACGCCACCGTTGATTCCAGAAAAGAAATTCAGTCGCTGCCGTCGCTCGTTAGGAGTGCCTCCTTCTTTGGGGGGTAATTATTAGCAACAGCCTACTCCGATTCGACCTGTCAAACATGGGAATACCTTTCAAGAAAACAAATTTCGCGATCGTATATAGCTCTAATTTTCATAGCAGTAGTCGCCGTAAGCCGCTCCGCCATGGGTTACCCCATGGAGGGTATGTCGTTTCTTTGAAACTGGATGTATGGATTTCGTTGACCCAATACTCCATCGAACCCGGGGAACAACGCTATCCTGCCAACGGAGCTTCGACTTGCTGCGCTCTGAGATGGAAAGTAAACAGTTTTTCAGTAGAGTTTGAAGAATAAAATGGAGTCAGACAGGGTTGCATTCATACCAATATTGTTTTCTTTGTGATTGATAAGCAATCCCATACGAACGGCCTTGACAGCAAACGAAGTAATTTAATGGACTATGGCTTTTCACTTGATAGGTACATCTTGGCGTATGCTTGCTCTCTCATAGGATCATTGATTTAAGGATTTAAAAGTCACGCCGCATGGATGCGACTTGAAACCATGCCTCAACCTCACTCAATTTTGCATCCAAAAAATTCATATTTTGCATTAGTTCTCCTTGATTCTCATCGTTTAATGTCTACTTATATGGGTCTACTTATATGAGGCTGGGTATACTGCTTGCTATGCTGATATTAATGACACGCATTTAAACGAGCTCTGGTCCAGGCAGGATGGTAGTCAGTGCTAAAATAGTTCTTAAGCCAACCAAATTCCCAAATCTATACTAATATATAAAGTGAGACTTTTGTTTGTTTGTCGGTTGTATGTTTGTAGTCGATAAACTAACAAACAAACAAAAATCTCACTTTATAAATGATGGACAATTGTTCTTCTATGCACTGATTGTGCAGTAGGAGGTTCTGAAAATAAAAGAAATAATTATTAAGAGCAAAAAACATTGATTTCAATTTACTTACTCGGAAATTTTGTTTTTAAATTCAGGCAACTGACAGCCGACATCAGTTTTTTGAAATGTCTCTCCATTTTCATTTCATTTCATTTCATTTCCTATTCATTCTTTTGTTTTATATTTAAGGCTGAACTCCTACTTAAGCTTTTACACCAAGACAATGTTTACACGCGAATTCTTGGGTAAGATTTTCTGTACAAAAGAAAATTTTAACATCGATATTAAAAAAAGCATAGATTTTAGTTTCCAATCTCTGTGCATGTACATTTCGCATTTTGAATATTAGGTACATACATTTCGGTCTCGGTCAAAATTAGGCCTGTGTCGTTCGGGATTGATTCGTTCATTTTCGGTCTCGGTCAAAACCAAAAGTAGAGTTAAGGACTGTTCACGGACAACTGGAAAATTTCAAAATGGGTTTTCGTATGGAAAATAGAAAGTTCTTGATGAAAAACTCGGAAACTCATTGGTTTTTAAAGGGAAAATTGCATGTAATTGCAGGTGCATTGGTTTTCAAATGGAAAACTGGAAAATTTCAAAATCGGTTTTCGAATTGAAAATAAAAAGATCTTTATGAAAAACTCGGAAACCTCATTGGTTTTTAACGGGAAAATTGCATGTAATTGCAGGTGCATTGGTTTTCAAATGGAAAACTGGAAAATTTCAAAATCGGTTTTCGAATTGAAAATAGAAAGTTCTTGATGAAAATCTCGGAAACCTCATTGCTTTTCATAGAAAAAATTATTAATTTTGTATTGCGAATTCGCAAAATTCAGCGAGAGCACGAAGATAATAATTATAATTCTAAGGTTGCTCTGAAAGGTGCGAGACGAGGGTCGCAGGGTCGGCTAGTAGTTTAATAATCCAAATCCATATAAATGTTAATTGGCTGTTTTGGAGCTGCAACTTGACACTTTGGACTTATTTATTTGTGGGAAACTCCTTGAGCTCCTTGAGCTAGGAGCTGATGCCATAAAGTGCTTTTTGAAATATTTAAATTGCAGAAGGATCTACTACAAGCCAGCCAAGCCACCCATTTGAATATGTTATATTATTGGGATATAGCAACGGATGGTTAAAGTCCTTCCCTCCATTATAAAAAAAAGAAACTTTAAAATATAAATTCCAGACCTCAACTGCAAAAAGTCTCATAAGAAGTCGAAAAAATAAAACAGACTCCAACACACGAATGACTTCTGACTTATTTTTGCTAGCCACCTTTATTGAAAATCCATATTTTTACAGAATGGTATGGTATCATCCTTATGTGGCACCTTTTGCGCGAATCGTTCTGTTGTTCCTCCTTCGAATTGTTATTTTTTTACGTTTTCTGTTTTTGTCGTCTTATTGAATCTCATATATTTCACGTCTGCTGCCATGGAACTGTCATAAAATTCATTTAAAAATTATCAAATATTCCACTGCCATCCGCATGACATCCGCTGCTCGCGGAAGCATCATCGGGACGGGTATGCTTTGCAATCTTGGCACTGGCTATGGCGGGCGCTGTTTGTGTTATGTTGTTGGGAGGAAGGAACAGGTAAATGGCAGCATACGCCATTGAAAGATGTCAGGCACCTTTTGTATTCGCCATAAAAAGAAAGGCAGTAGCTATGGGATGTTATGCGGGGTGGTGGTCCTTATGACGGTTGGTTGGCTGGGTTGCGGTGATTGTGGGTAGACGAGATGATAAACCCGCGCTGAAGCAAACAAAGTGTTCGTCTTCTCCCGTTCCATTTCAGGAACAGAAACCAAAAGTTGTTGTTTTTTGGTTTTTTTTTCTAACAGAAAAAATGAAAAAATAAAACTCAGAGATGGTTACGACTAAATTTGACATTTGATTGATGGCGGTACGTGCCACAGACAAAAATACCTGCCGCACAAATTTTGATATACCTAAGGGAAGCATTCGGTTTGAAAAGTGTTAAGTATGCCACGAAAGTGCGGTTTGGGGTGGGGCCTTGATTAAAGCATAACCAAATTTGTCTCACAGTTTGCTTTGTTTTATTTTTTATTTCTTTTTGGGGTGTTTTCCTGAGGAATAAAACTGGCCTCAGAGTTAGAATGAAGACTTCTCAAATAAACATGCCACAGTTCTGATTTTTAAATGTCCTGGTTTTGACAATATCAAATCCCTGTAGATCATGAAGAATGAAAAAGTAATAGTAATGCCATGAAGGGAACACATTTCATTTTAATTTTCTGACAGATGGAATTAAACATTAGAAAATACCTAGTACCCGCTTGGCTATCAATGAACAAGGTAATACCAGCGTGTGATAGCACCATCCGGAATCGGGAATCTTGAAAAACTGATCTGCCGAACCGTAATTTCTTAAACCGAACTAGGTAACTCGAGCTAGTTTTTATGCAAACCGATTCGCAACTCGCTTCGCTAGATCGGCTTGCCAGCTCGGCTAGTCAACTCTGTTCGACTACTCGGTTCGCCAAATCAGTTACTCGGTGCTAGGTAACGTTGAACAAATGCTCAAAAGTTGTGATTTTCTTTTGCTTTCTTGCCGAAGATTTGCTCACAAGTCTCGCCAACGCGCGCTGATGGGTAGAAACTTCGATATTGAAATGGTCGGCCGGCAGTAGTAGAGGTGATTCTAGTACAAAAGTACTAACCTACTTATAATGTTTTCCGAAGCGAGTGAGTGTAAATTGTATGAAATTAACACTAGATATTCCGTACGGAATGTTTTTTAGTTGTTACAAAGCAGGAAGTGACCTGAAAAAAACATACCATACAGCTGCTTGGACTGCCATGTAGGGTGAGGGTCAACAACCAATTCAATTCATGTACCCATGAATGTTCTCTAATGCGGTTCAGTATTAATTTTGCTAGTATTTTTGGCAACGCCAAGCGCAAATGAAGTAAATCTCCCCTCCATTTTCCCCTCTGTGTTGGGTCTCATTACCCTCCATGGGGAAAACTTGATGAACGGAAGGGAGAACTGAGAAAAAGACCCTGCGAAGGAAAAGCAGTTTCTCAGCTCATAGATCTTGAAGAGTCATGGGACAAGAACAACACCCGACGTTTATTAAAAAGGTTGAAGCAATTATCTTCTGGTCTCTAATCGGGAACACAGTCTCTTCGAAACAGAGAAGGAAACCTAGTCACGGAAGCACAGGGGATTGTAGATGTTTTCAATCAGATCTTCCATCAACAGCTGCTGAATAATGTCAAGCGAGCCAGTGACGAAAGAAAATCAATGCCAGCCAATGAAGACCTAGTTCCAATCCCAGCACAGAAGAGGTAGAAATACCCACCAGAAAAACATACCACCTTTTCATCGACTTCAAAGCTGCTTATGCAAGCATCCACCGCCAAGAGCATATGATGGCGATGTCTGAATTCGGGATCCCAATCAAACTAATGCAGTTACGGTTACTACTACTATGAAGCTTAAAGCTATGCTCACGCGAAGCTTATTTCGCAGAAGGGCCTCCAATGATCGGCTGGTCGAAGCGGAGAAGGCTGTTGCTATACTAATTACCCCCTAACGAAGGAGTGTTCCCACAAAGGCAATCGACGGCAGCGAATGAATTTCTACTAACTGCTTGTTGAACACCTTTACGGGCTTCTTGTACTTATTTGAAGCCTAAGCCGTCAAAGCAGCGGTTTTTCCACCTCTTGCACTTGGACTCACATCAACTGCCTGGTGCCTCCAGCTTGGTGGTTGTACGTCGGGGTGACGTCCCGTCTAAGTAGGAAAACATTTTGTAGCGAAGCAACAACAGGCCTCGGAAACGGACGGATGATGACGAATTCCAGATATGGACGTGAAAAGTAAGGTCCCTTAATACACCACAAACTGCAACATTTTCTATTAATTGTTGACGAGAGCAACAACAGCGGCTCCTTGGATGCGGATTCGTTCGGAAGCAGACTCAGGCAAAAAGTATGTAAGCTAACGCATCACGGCGATCCGAGTCAAGGTCGAAAAAAGACGATACCAAAGACAAGTTCTACGTCCTCCCTAATTTTAATGTAAAGCTGGGAAAAGAGGACATCTTTGATGGAACAGTCTCAAACACAGCCTGCAACACACAAATTCCCAAAACGGTTTTAGGCTGATCAATTTTACTGCGGGGCGATATGTTGTGGAAGCAAGTTCATGGTTCTCACATGTCAATATCCAAGGAACATGGAGATCTCCTGAAGAATCAAGTGTCAACCAGATTGAACGCATTGCGAACGACCCAGCATTCCAGATAGTCGAACTTTCCGAGAAGCCAAAATCGACTCGGACCACTACCTCGTCATAGCCAAGGTAGTGCAATGAATGTCTCGACACGGACAAACCACGAAAAAAACAGGAAAAAAATTTGACGTCGGCTAGAATCCAAAAGACCGCCAGATCCTTCTTTGATCGAGTGTCAATTAACTTCTTAAGAGAGAAGCAAAACCTCTGTTTTGGCAGCCGCATGCAGCCAAACAGTAGGCATTCAAAGGAGCGCTACAAAGAAAGACAAGATTTTCTCGTGAGCTCAACGAGCAAACAGAGAGAGCAATACCGGGGAGAATGAGTAGTGTCAGGGTCAGATCGAGGATATTGAGCTAGAGAGACATAGCAGGAATGAAGCCGGAGGATTTACCGCAGGTTTAAAACAGCTGGCTCACGGTCGTCGAGCAAGAACCGATGCCTGAAGAGATGAACAAGGGAACATCGTAGTACAGGGTGCGCCAGAGAAACTTACTTATTTGTAAGGTCAATAAGAAAAAAGTACTTCAGTTATTGTTTTAATTTTTTTTTTATTTGAGAATACAATATCCCAATTTTTTTTTGTATGCAGTCTTAAAAATGGACATCGGTTAAATGGCGACCCCCTTTGCGCATACACTGATGAAGTCGATTTTTGAAATTCGTATCCACTCTTCGTCAGCATATCAATCGGTATGTTGGCAATGGCGTCGCGAATGTTGTTCTTGAGGTGTGCTATGGTCCGTGGTCGATCGCACAGGGATTTCAAATAACCCCATAAAAAGAAATCGCATGGAGTCAAATCTGTAGAGCGTGCCGGCCATTGGAGATCGCTTCTGTGAGAGATGAGGCGGTCGGGGAAATGTTGTCGCAACAAATTCATTGAGTCTAGTGCTGTGTGTGCTGTGGCTCCATCTTGCTGAAACCACACGATTCCTAACGTTCATTTCTTCGAGTCTTGGAAGAAAAAATTCCTCGATCATGTTCCTGTAACGACGCTCCATTCACGGTAACTGCGCGTTTGTTTTCTTCAAAAAATAAGGAAAAATTATTCCCATTACTGACATCGCAACCAGACAGTAACTCGCTCACAATTAAGTGGCTACTGGTGGAGCTCACGCGGATTTACAGCACACCAATAACGCATGTTTTGCTTGTTGACGCAGCCGGAAATGTGGAAGTGAGCCTCGTCACTGAAAAAAAAAAACGACCGCGTCTTCAGGCAGGTTGTCAATCAGCATTTCACATGCATTTTGACGGGCAACAAAATCGCGTTCAGTTAATTCTTGCACAACAGCCAATTTTTAGGGATGACAATTGAAGGTCTTTATGGAGAGTTCGTCGAACAGTGGTGTCAGAAATTCCCATAGCAGCTGCGTGTTTGCGAGCGAACGCCGGGGAGAACGCACAACTGACTGCCTCACTCTTTCGATATTTTCCGGAGTTCTGATGGTCTGTTGAAGTCCATTTCTGGGTTTAAGCGACACTTTCCACACTCACGAAATGAGTTAACCCACGACAGAATCGAATTACGGCCAGGAACGAGTCTGTGAGGAGGAATTTCAAAGCGATCGCGAAAGGCACGTTCGTAGCAACAAGTGAGCGACGTTAGAAAAGAAACTCTCAACTGGGAAGGCCCGCTGCTCTCTAGACCAGAGAATGATGGCAACTGACTGGAGGGAGAAAAAAAAACTTTGGGAACTTCCCCCTCTAGATGAACTCCCCTCTTGCCCCTCTTGCCCCCATCTACTCGCCCAACTCACCGCGCGGGAATATTTCAACTAAGTTAGTTTCTCTGGCGCACCCTGTAGAATTGCAGTCAATGTTAAGGAATTGACGATGAGCGAAAACCCGCCGTCAGGCAGAAGCCTCTAATAAGGACACGATGATTGCCAACAATTCCAAGAATGTTGGTTTAGTTGCCGAGCTGTTCAAAGTAGCAGGCGACGATCTAGATATGAGCATGCCAATTCATCTTAAGATATGGTCGGAAGAATGTTTGCCCGATGAAGTGAACCTCAGCATTGTTTGTCCGATCCTGAAAAAGGGAGGTCCTCTAACTTGCGCCAACTATAGAGGAATCAGCCTACTTAACACCACCTATAAGATCCTACCAGCCGTAATATGTGAACGTTTGCCATTCAAATGACTAGAATTTATCACTTCGTTTTCTTATTTTCCGCCGCATGCGCATCCTTCAAATTTTAACAGATGCAACAACTTCCAAAAAAAATCTAATATTTTGGAAATTGAATTGAAAACAGTTCTGTCTACTTTAAGCTTGTTTGTTGTTGAAGTCCCCACCGGCCGGCGGGTGGAGCGCCTGACTCTTTGACTAACGGTCTGTTGACCATGAAGCTTGAAGCATCAACAGTTTTCTAATTGAAAAAAAAAAAACATCTAAGACTCTCTTCAGTCTAATCAATTTATCTTTCTTTAATATCATTATCGCTAATTTTACCTTGCGTACTTCTTCTATCGCAAAATCATTGACCTGCAATTTTTCAACTTGACTTCGTCCTTCATCAACATTATTATTTGCCAATGGCAATGGTCAGTTTATCGTATTGAAATCCAATTGGAGGCGGTACCAACTCCTTCTCCTCGACAATTATATTATCCTAGAAATTGTTTCTTAATGCACTGCACACAGCACTTAGCAAGTTCCTTGTTATTCAAGAATCACACAGAAAAGAACCCTCTTTATTGAATATCAGGGAAATGGGAGGGTTTTGAATGTTTATTTTGCTGCTAAGCCAGAAGGATTACACAGAATGCGGATTTCCATTTCCATTTCCATTTGAGAACAGTGGGCGTTTCATTAGGAAATTAAAGGGGCGTCACCAGAGGAACCCCTCTAGACGACAACGACGACGATCACAATTTCATTTACCAATTCGCATAATTTCAAACATATACACGAAGCCAAACATCACCCTTGACAATTTTATATAATTTCGACGACATGATGGACAAAATACTACCGGAGATGATGTCGTCAGAGAGCGCGTTAGAAGGACGGCCGCTTTTCATCATAATGAATTTTTGTCCTTTTTTGCATCCTAGCACGTCTGGCTTTTGGAAACTTGTCATTTTTTTCTTCTTGTTGGCCACATAGAGACGGAAATATGACTGCCATCGTGTTTATAATGGAAAATGGGGTGCGTTCTGCCATATCTTGTGTAATTTTCAAGGGTGAAACACTGGCGACACAGACACACTGCTGCTTTGCATCTGCAGCGAGTCTCTCTATGATGGCCAACAAAATAAAATTTACTATGACAAATTTTTGCGATGACCCCTTTGGCTGGTTACTCATGCTGGGAGATGTCTGGCTTCCCATTCCTATTGGACTTGGCCGTTCATGCACCACCTTTACCTTGAGGCTGTATACAGAATGGCTGAATGGCTTCAACCGTGTTGGAAGAAAACAGTTGGTACTTTGCATTTTTTCTTGCATATCGACGAGACGTGAAAAAATAACAACGATCTTCATCTAGCGCAAAAATTCAATTCGCTAATCAATTTATGTCCAAGCGAAACGAGGACGAATCGACTATAGGACGTGTTGATACGGCCCCAGACCGCCCGAACACCAACAATTTGAAAGGAGTTTGCCCTTGTACAGGGTATAAACGCTGACAATGTAATTAGGAAACTCACCTCCTTCCTTCGTATCAGCCTTATAGTTAGACAAAAGTGTAGTCAGTTTATTTGAAAGAGAAACTTTTGTGTTTCGATAGTTTTTTTAATTTGTTCAGTATTTTTGGCGGCAGCAGCAATGGCGGCAACTTAAACATACAAGCTTGTCGCAAATAAAAATATTAAATGAATGAGTCAAAGCGGCTGCTGGCTGGGCTAGGCTGAGTGTGAAATTTCGTTTGGCAATTCAGAGAAGAGGAAAATTCTCGCTAATGGATTAAGTTTTTTGGCGTTGAACTTTAATTTAACGGCTTTTCGCTAGCGAAAACTTAGTCATTGTGGAGGTGACTAGGATCTAGGGATCTATTTGTACAATTTCATTATTTCATGAAAGTTTATTTTATTTTCTGTTTTTATTGTTCTTTCATTTAAGTTGGAAGTGCTTTTCAAGGATTTTGAAAAATTAAAGAAAATGTTATTTGTGTCAGATTATGAATCACAGAAAATGTTAGTTGTAGGAACCCCTCATGACGCCTCAGAAAAAATTAGTTTCAAATCGTTTCAAATCGTTTCGGGACTGTTTTAACTTTTCAAGGTATACATAGTGTACATACCGTCTACAGCAGTTCAAAACAACAACCCGTTAAAGAATCAAATGGCACGGATGATGATAAGCTGAGGAAGTGGAAGATGGAAGAAATGATACCTATACTGATCTGAGAGGAACAACAAATTCCCGAGTTCGCACTGCATCTTCCAGTAGAGATGATATCTACAACTCTATAAAAGCACTGAAAACCAATTAAATAGTAGTACTTGATGGCATTCTTGCAGAGCTACTAAAAGATTTGCCAACGACATTTAGCGAACTCCTGCATCTGCATCCACCCATAAAGAAAGCCTGGGTCTTTGAAGATTTCAAACGAGCGGAAGAAGGGAATGATACTTGAGCTCTCTAAAAAATGAGAATAAACTTACTTTACTTACTTAAGGTGGCGCAGTCCGCTGTGGGCTTGCGAATCAATCAAGCTGTAAAGAGGTTATCAGGGAAAAAGAAGTAAAGTTCCGGTGTTTTTTAGAGCCAACCAAACTGAGGAAAACCGGAACAAGTTTAAACAAGCCAGGAAGGCCTGCAATGCTCATATTCGTCGGACCAAATTTTTACATGACCAAAAATTAAGGCAAAAAATACTGCAATGTCCCAAAGGCAGTAAGAATTTTTGGTCATTTGTAAAAAATATGAAGAATTCTTCTTCTTCCTCGGTCCCTACGCTCGTTGACAATGACACTCCAGTTGTTAGCTCGCTCGCGAAAGCGAACCTTTTTGCTAGGCAGTTCGCCGCCAACTCTTCGCTGCCAGAGAGTGTCATGACTCCTCCAGTTCTTGAGCGCGTCAATGATTCCATGGGACAAATCTTCTTCCGCACTCGTGCTGTGGCGAGAGTCTTAAAGGATCTCAACATACATAAATCCGCTGGTCCGGATGGTATCCCCGCTATTATTCTGAAGAGGTGTTCTTCCACGCTGGCAAAACCCTTGCGTAAGCTTTTCCATCTATCCTATTCTTCTGGGCTCGTTCCGAGCAGTTGGAAAACAGCATTTGTCCAGCCATTCCAAAAAAAGGCGAATCTTCTTCTCCCTCCAATTATCGTCCGATTGCACTTACGTCCCTTCTTTCTAAGGTCATGGAAACGCTGATAAACTATCAGCTCAAGAAATATCTCGAAGACCGAAAGCTTCTTAATGAACATCGTTTTGAAGAAAGTAAGATTGTTGCACTTGATATTTCAAAGGCATTTGATAAAGTCTGGCATCTTGCTCTTTTATCGAAAATGCGTGCCTTCGGTATCGATGAATCCTTCTTCGTTGGATTAGAAACTTTCTTTCGAACCGTTCAATACAAGTTGTATTGGACGGATTCAAGTCTGAAACCCACAATATAAATGCTGGTGTGCCCCAGGGCTCCGTTTTGTCTCCGACCCTCTTTCTCATTTTTATTAATGATCTCTTGTCTGTTACTTCTAATCCAATAAATTGTTTCGCTGACGATAGTACCCTTAGCTTCTCACATTCGTTTCCAGATTCACATCCCTCCTCTTCGGATGTGGAACTGCAACGGCAAATCAATAGATAACCATTAAACTCTGACTAAACAGCATTGTCCAATGGGAATTAAGAACCGTGTAGAGTTTAATGCTTCGAAAACTCATGCTGCTTGTATCGTTGAAGCGAGATATACCCACCCCTGCTCACTGTCCACGAGTGGCACTTGCATCAATGAGACCGAACATCTCGAGATTCTCGGTATGTGCATCACTGACCACCTCTTGTGGACCGACACATACGCGATGTCGCCAAAAATGCCGCAAGATGTTTGGTTTCTTAGACAGTGCAAGAAATGTTTTCTCCCCAGTCTTGATCTGGCTATCATCTATAAACCTATATCCGTCCAAAGCTTGAGTACAATTCCACATCTCTGGGCTGGTGCTCCAGCTACTTACTTTAAGCCTCTTGATGGAATTCAAAAAAGAGCTGAAAGAATTATTGGTGGTAGAGAGATCACTTACTCATTCACTTCATTGGAACACCGTCGTAACGTTTCGTGTCTCTCCTTGTTTAATCGTTACTTCTACGGTAATTGCTCTAGTGAAATAGCCAGTTGCATTTCTCCCTTTAAACAATTCCCCCGTAATACTCGCGCTTCCAGGAATCGTTCTTTAGCTGTACTACGCGAATGTGGAACTCTCTTCCACACTCTGTCTTTCCCGATCATTGCAGTGTTCAGGAATTTAAGATCAAAGTACACCGACACCTCCTCTCCAACCCCTTACCACTTTTCTAAAGCACTCACTGTGTCTATTGCATGAAAAGGGTATAAAAATCCCTTGAGTGTGTGTTTATTATAAAAAAAAAAAAAAATCAACAGTCTCCGCTAGCCAGCTCGGTCCCTAGCTAGCTGTCTCCAGTTTTGCACTCCAAGTTGATAGAGGTAATCTTCCACTTGTTGGCTAGATTTTTCTCTCCTTCGGGAATAGTGTCGAAGGCTTTCCTGGCCGGAGCATTGGTGTCCATCCACTCAAAATGACTGATCTATCGGAGTCTCAGCTCTCAGAACCTTGACCATTCGTCGTTGTAAAAAGCGTAAAACTCGCTGTTGAATCTTCTTGCTTTCCCCATCAATGCATACTGGGCCATAGAGGACTCGAAGAACTTTCTTCTAGAACAGCCTAAGGCACATTTATCCGATTTTGTCAAGGGCTATGCTTCTGCACCATACAGCAGGACTGGGATGATGAGGGTGTTGTACAATTTTACCTTAGTTGCTCGAGAGCGGGCTTTTCCCCTCAATTGCTTTCTTAGCCCAAGGAAACAGCGGTTATTCTTCGTCTGATCTCGACACTGCGCTGGTGCTATTGCCCGTGTTAATAGCGGCGCCTTCCTCAAAGACAGCATATATGTACTATATGTACTTCGTTTTTAACTCATTTACCGCAAGACCCATTTTTGCCGCATCGTCTTTTTTCTCACATAAGTCTCCATTGACTTCACGCTGTGTTCTTCCCATTATATCAATGTCATCGGCGTACGCGAGAAGTTGAACAGAGTTTTGGAAGATAGTGCCTCTGGTGTTGACGGTGGAGTCTTGCACTATCTTCTCAAGAACGATGTTAAAGAAATCGCATGACAAAGCATGCATCGTCTTGTCTGAATCCTTTTTTAACATCGAAAGATTACGTTAGTTTATTGCCAGCCTTGATGGTGAAGCGTGAGTTTTTCATCGTCATTCTGCATAGCTTTATACAGCTGGTCTCTGTAGACCTGTTATATTCGGCCTTAAATTCAATGAAAAGGTGGTGGATCGATTTGGGGTTCATACAGTGATATGAATAAAAAGGAGTTCCTGCTCAAAACTCAGCATTTCGGAGTAGGTGCTTCATTTGATATGAATAAAATACTAGAGAAGGTGCTCAACGGTTGAGCATCTCCATGTTCGATGAACACCTCCTCAAATTTGAGCACCTGCTCCAATGGATGATATGAATAAACCGAAGCAGGTACTCCATCAATAGAAGCAGCTGCTCCGTATATGTGAGATAGCTCATTTGCTTGCTCAACGTTCATAAAAAATGTTCTTTTTTCCTTCAACACGGCGGAATTCATGCCAATTTTCAATCGAAAACGGAAATTTTATAAAACAAGAAGGGAAGGATATGAAGATGATTATGATTATATTCAGCAAGCAAAATGTTGATTTTCTTGCTAATCATTTTCTTGGTTCTAATCAAGAAAGAAGAGGCGGTGCATTGACAAACAATAAAAAAATACGAATTTTCCTACTATACCTAGGAGATCCCGGCTTTCAAAGTGGAGTTGCGAAAGACATTGGTGTACACCAGTCTACGGTATCTAAGACCGTTTCCATTGTTTGTGCGGCAATCAAAGAAAAGGCTAACACCTGGATCAATTTCCTCACAAGTGTTGAAGAACTGCACAGTGAAAAAAGTGAATGGCAAGCAAAATATAATTTTCTCTCCGCAATAGGCACAATTGATTGAACTCAAATTCCCATGCTTACAAAGTTAGGAAAAACGAATTTTCGAAGTGTCGCTTACGATAATTTCCACCAAATAAATGTTCAGGCAACATGCAATGCCAAGGAAGAATTTACAAGTGTTGATCTTTCTTGGCCTGGATCAGTGCACGATTCACGAATTTGGAAAAACTCTCGTGTATTTAAAAAAATGCATGCAATGAACTAGTGCCCACTCGTGATTCAGGATACTGACTCCCTGGTTTTAACTCCATATCAAAATCCAGATACTCCAGAAAAAAAACACCTTCAACAAATGCTTAACCCGTGAACGTGTGATTATTGAAAGATGTTTTGGCAGCTCAAGCAACGATTCCCATACACACAATAAAATGCGTGTCAAAACTGAGACAGTTCCATCTCGTACACTCTGTTGTTTTATCCAACACAACGTTGCAAAGCGAATTAGAGATGAAGACTTCCAATAGAGGATTTTAAATCATTCAAATTGAAAAAAAATGTGATTTGATTTAAAGTATGAGAGTACGTACTCTGTATTATGACTATGAGGAAGTGCTCACTGGTTCGGGTGAACATTTTATTCATACGAAATCGGAGCATGTTCTTTTTTATTGAGCAGCTGCTCTGAGAGTCTGCTCTGAAGTAGGGTTGCCAGATATGTTTTGATGAAACTAGTACTTGAGATTCAAAATCCCGGACTTTCCCGTACAAATGAGGACTGAAAAAAGAGTACAAAATGAGGACAGAAGAAACACACAAGAAATTGCACATAAATATTTAAGTTCCTGAACCTTTTTTTTAATTTGTAAGGACCTATTATCAAATCGAGGGTAAACTTTGAACTTCGGACCAACAAAATAACAAATTTACTCTGCAGAAAACATAGATTTCTTCACTTCGTAATAAAATATGTGATTGGGGTAAGACGTAAGATAAGTTCGCCTTACAATTATATTTCTATAGAAGTACCTAAAGAAATTCCTTTTAGCTAAAGAATTCTTTCGTTGAGATTTTAATTGACCCTCGATCTTACAGCTGCGCAATGCATACGGAATGCAAACATTTTTAGTTCTGTTCTTTTACTTCCAAAACTCCCGAAAACTCATTCTGTACGTTTACTCAAGGTTTTTGTAAGTTCTATCACTTTTGAAGGAGAAAAATATTTCCCCCATCTCTCGATTTTACACGCAAATATTTCTTGCGGGCGATTGTATGAGTTCTGTCAAACCATAATAAGTACGATGTGAGATTTAGGGAGGCTGACAAGTGTTCTTTTATATTTTAGGAGAATCACAAAATTTCACCCCAGCTCCTCTAAGCTTGACAGTTTTCACAAAGCTCCCGAAAAAGTGAAAGAATAGACCTTATGATATAGTTCTTTAAGTTTCGAACTTTTAGTAAAACTACATTTAACTTTTGTGTATCAATTGCTGTAATGGGGGAATCACAAATTAAAAACAAAACAAACAAGCAAATGAACTGTCAAACCGAACAAAACCCATTCAGTCACATACACGAAGTAACGGAAAAATAAAATTTGCGGTATCCGGAGGGTAAAACGTAAGTCAGTTTCCGATCTCCTTTCGCCCTGATTCTAACATACAAGCAAATTTGTTTTGATTTTGACCTAAATGACAGCACAAAAGTTGTGTTCGATTACTAATTCCGTATCTTAAGTATTAGATCTGTTTGTTCACTTTATTTTGTACGGTTTGTTTTTTGAATAACCTTAAGTTTTATAAGTATAAAAGTATATGGTTACTCAATGGATAAATAGAGTACAAACCCGGACATTTAACAAAAACTATCCCGGACGTCCCCCGCAGAGTGAAAAAAGAGGACATGTCCGGGAAAACCCGGACGGATGGAAACCCTACTGAGTAGGTGTGGTAGGGAATTATAAAAGTGCACTTCCCATCACTGCAGAATGCCTTGATGAGATTTTCATCTCCGTCTACAGTTTGTTAAGCGCTGCGTTAAGTATTTTGAATTATTATTTGGACAATGTCTATTTCTCAGCCTACAGTCATGTCCTTACTTCACTCCGTGTCCGCGTTTTTAGGATTTGCAGCTTGCTCGTTGCATTTGGTCCTTGTTTGCATTCATCAATCAGTCGCTCAGATCTCTGTGACTTCTACCTTAAATGGAGTAAGCAGTACTAATGATACTATGTTTGAAGCTTGCACTTCTCTCGGCCGGCTGCGGTCTGCTTAAAGGACTCACTCTTTACGCTTGATGGAAGTCTTCGAGGGCTTTTATCGAGCCTGAGAAGCGGATGTGTTATTTTATTCGTGTAACGACCAATGGATGGACCAATGGTTGATTTTACTCGGCTGGCAGCTGACCACCCCAACCCCCACTTACTGCTTTGCTGTCAAAATCAATTTTTCTATGGTTTTCAGTTCAGGGTACCAAATACAATCGATGATTGACGGAGAAACTAGTTGAAGACTTTGTTAACAAAAAATCATATTTTGTATGTCATATGATACATGTTCGTTTTTTCAAATATTTCAACATTTTTGTTTTTGTAATTAGAGAAAAATTGTCAATCCTAGTGATTATAGTATGAAAGCACCATATTGCAGCAGCTTCCCAGTTTTCCTTTTTGAAACAAAAAACTCAATTCGAAGAACCTCAACAGATCCCAACCGTGAAACCCAAAAACCGACACAACAAATTTCACTCTTAAAAAAAATTCTTCATAGAATTTAATTAAATTGTTTCATTCAGTAAAATTTAAAAATTCTTTTATATCGACTGCAAAAAATAAACATGTTTTAAGTTTCATTTCATTGTGAAATGCCACTGCCACTACTACCCCACTGCTGCTCACAGAAAGCATGTATCAGAACTCAATGCTATCACAAATTCAGTTCATGGAATTGCATCTGATCCTGGAGCTGATGCCTGCCTGTGCACATGCAGCAAAATTGTTGCATAAATTTTGATTGATGTTAATGGACATGGAGATTTTATCCGATTAAATTATATTTATTGGTCTTTCGAAAGTAGTGTTTTTGTATTTTCCAAAAAAAAAAACTTAATCCACATTGATTTCGAATTAAAACAAGGTGGGGAGTAGTTGATTACGTGCGTGTGTGCTTATGGCTGTGTGTAGATATAACTCTCATTTCGATACTTAAGTCCAGTTGAGAAGATTTTCAGAACAAAAGCCAAAAAGCATTGTTGGCCATTGCAGCGTGCGTGTCGATTGCGTGCGTTCGTGCATCGCCATATCGGTTGGTGGGGATTCAATTGAACAGAAAATAAACAAAAAGCGTTTTGTGGTGCATGCATGACTTATAATGCGTTTTTAATTGCAAAGAAAATAATTGAGGCGCCCGGTATTCGGTCGATGTGGCGGGCGGCGGTGATGTACGTAAAGTGCGAATTCAAAGAGGATTCAATGTTTAATGTGTTGTACGTGTACGTTATTATGGTTGATTCAATAAAAGCCTGGAAAATAATCCGAAATCTCTTGTTGATTAAATCTTTTGAAATATTATAGTGTTTTGATGCAGTTCCCTTGTTGAATCGAGTGCACTGAATTCCGGTGCTAGAAAGAAGGAGTCATTGTTTATTTACTTATTCCATCCTTAAAGTTATTGCTTTTTCCTAGCTTTAATGCTTTAAATGAGAGAACAAGAGTCTTTTGAACATAAGTTGTTTGTCTTAAACCTCAGAAGATGTCAAGTTCTTTCAATTCATAATAAGCATTCGAGAGCAATATTGGTTTTTAAGGCCATAGACTTGCAAAGTGGATGTCAGCTAGCAGTCGGTTAGAATCGACCCCTTCTCTAACTGGAATAAGTATACAAAAATATGTACATCCGCACCCCAGGGTCGAATCAACACGGTTGCCTTGCGCAAAGAAAACATCAGGAAAATGTACAGTAATTTGCTTTGGTATCGCCGACTCGCCCTCGAAGAACTCGATAAAGAAATAAGAGAAAGTCCTGAAAATAGAGTGCCGGTTTCTTGCCGAAGAGAAGTGGACACATTTCAAACATAATGTCATTAGTACTGCTGACTCAATCTATGGCAGAAGCGTGGAAGTCTCAGAGAATCAGATCTGAGCGCCTGATTTGATGACGAATGCCAACTATGATCCATTCAACGGTCATGGAGCAAGCGCAATTTCCCAGAACGCGGTTAGAAGGGTCTAGAAAGAAATATAGAGGGATGCGCCGAAGTTCTAATAATTTATCCAAATACTGATGCAGTATACACAGCGCTTCACCTAATGCATGGATGGAAATCGAAGATCAAGACATTTTGGAGTGATAGAAAGTACACTTTTATGAGTTGATTAACAGGTATCTTACTGAAGAAGTAACGGATCAGTCATTTCTAGATAACAATCTCGTGCTGCAGTGCATTAAAGACGCAGTTATTGAGGGCATAGGTACCAGTCGAGCTGATCGAACGTGGAGCAACATCACTTATTATTATTAAAAAAGACACCAACGCTGTCCTAGTACCAAACAGCTTAGAGAAGGTAACAAAGGATCGCGCTGACACTCTGCGTAGCTCGGAAATTAGTTGTCCTATCATAACGACTCTGATGCTGCAAAATGGCAGTGAATTTATCACTCACCACCAGATAAACATTTTCGAAGTAGCCTAGTAGGTAAAAGACGTCTTTAAACCAAAAGCCGGCAAACCTAGCCACACGGAACTAAAAGAATTTTAGCCTTGCGTCTTTTGTACTTAAAACACTTGAAAGACTAATTATTCTGATTCTGATAAAACTCAAGAATAACAGTATAGTAGTGGTAGCCAACGCTGAGGACTTAGCGCTTATATAAGCGAACAATTAGAAAGCGCATTATCAAGGGTCCGCAACTGGACCAAGAATAGTCTATATAATATAGTCCAAATATCTAACAAAGATACAAGGAAACCATGATCGCGCTGTAGTCATGCAACAAGATTTTGGGTAGAAATTGGGGAACAAACCCCAAAATGGTCATGTGGATGTGCACTGCCATTGTCAGATCAATTCTCAACCTACGACAGTTTGGTGTGATGAGGACTACCCCAACTGCAGGTTTAGAAGCGTTCCTCAATCTCCCCCCCTCCCTATACAGGGTGATTCACGAGCGTTGTGCCAAAAAGCTAGAGCGTGTAGGTTGAGTTGAGTCAAAAAAAATCGTATGGGGGGGGGGGGGTCTTCCCCCCCCCCGTTTAGCCGGGAGGGGCAATTTTCTGAAAAATTGACTTATTTTATAAAAAAAAATATTAAAAATCAACGACTTCGTTTACAACACCGTGTTGTACCTTTTTGAAAAGCCAGAAATATCTTCTTTCATTTTGTTTTTAAATTAAATTGTTTTAACGAATAGTTTAAAAAATATTAAGTCTCAAACTCAAAATTTCAAAAAAAAAAAAACAAAAAAATCATTTTTGAACCAAGTTTTTTCAAAATTTTATATTATCAAGTACTAATTTTGTTTTCAAAATTCAATGCCATTGTTAATTTTAGTCGAAAACAGAAAACGGATGCAAAAATGTCTTTTCGTTTTTGAGAAATAAAAAAAAAAACCAGACCACTTTTTTCTAACAAAATTTTTGTTTTTATTATTACCTATCTCGACTTTTAGTTTTATTAATTTATTATGAAACATTCAGCTTTCTTTTAATATTTGTTCTGTAATTGGAATTTTATGAGGCCCCAATAAAGAGAAAAGCATTGATTTCCCTGGATTAATCATTTTGTTCATTGATAACCACTGAAAACTGACCTGAAATTTTTCTTATTATGCCTGGGGGCCGTGGCCACTTTCGGTGAAGGGTTCTACCTGTTAGGAGCTTAAGATGATTAAACCGCAATTTTTCTTGAAGGAAAAGACCTAAAGGTGAATAAAAGGCATCGCATATTTAGTAAACAACCATTACCAATTGAAATATTGACTCATCAACACATAACAATGTCAAACTCATACTCTCAAGAAAAATTGCGGTTTAATCATCTTAAGCTCCTAGCAAAAGAACAGGGCATAACCTACTTGGCTATCACAACAAGAAAATGGGGTTTAGAACCGATGACCTTTGTAGAGGCTGTAGTAATGAAGACGAGCATGAAGATAGATACTGCTCATTTTCTCTGCGACTGTCCTTCACTTTGTTTTGCTAGGAAGAATAAAACTTCTAGGCAACTGGCTTTTTCATGCAATAAACTAGAAGTTATTCTATCCGAGACTGCCAGTGCAAATGATTGCTAAAGCTTTGGCCGGAGGACGAACCTCTACGACTTGGCTAGACGAACCACATGAATTATAGGAAGTTACACTACCTCAGGGTACCACAATGGATGTACATTGATCGTAGTGTGATGGTAACAACACTAACTGTCAGCCAGCTTAACCTAACTTAACGAAATCCATGATCAGCAGGTGATTTCAGACGTGACAAATCGGCAATTGATAGATATCCACTCTGACTGTAGGCATTAAGGCCACCTTCGACAGCGTAGCAATATTAGAGCTATCATCATCCACAGGACTGTGTAGGTTGACTATGACGAATGTACTAAACCTTGTACATTTCTACTTTGACAAGTAGAAATGTTGTTCTGTCTCTTTCAAACTTGAAGAAAGTAATGAAATAGTCTAAAACATCAACAAACAAAAGGGACCATCATCAACATCTTCGGAGAGAATCAACAAGGTGTACAAACCTAATTTATCCGCATTGAGCTGGGGGCAAAAAACTGTGATAGCATATAAAAATCAAGGAAAAAACAAAAAAATTGGTTGCTCCGTCTTCAGAAAACGTTGGCAGAAGAAGAACGACTATCAAAGTAAAGAAGCACCAGTTCGAAGTAGCACGAATTTACCATGTGTCATTAGAAACAGCAAATAACTATTGTAAGGCGACTGCTCAAGTCCAACGAAAGCAGAAGCATTTCTAACTCTCTTTCATCGTCAAGTCAAGTTTTATCGATTCCGAACCTCCGAAGTCATTTTGGCCATACCTATAAAGGATAAACAAAGCCCTTCCACTTTTCCCCGGAAAACAAGGCAAACCGGGAAAATTGAATCTAAGCGTTTGCTTCCTAAGGAAAAGTGTCAAAGTTCTTGTGGCTAAATACCCGAGCAATTTTCATCAACTTGAACTATTCTGCACAGACTCAATCCAAGAGTATTAAATCATATAGCCTTCGTCTGCGGGACTGTGGTCAGGACTCTTCAAAAGCAACGCTTCATCACTCTCTCTGTCTCTATCTTTCTCACTTTCATGTGTCACACTCACAGCATCCATACAGCCCACGCACTTCATTTACTTCTATTTCCGTCAGAAACAGCAAAAACCTATATATATTCCCAGATGCAGAGTTATGACAGAAAAATATCACACATAGGACACAACAAGAACCAAACAGGACGAGCTTACCAAAACGAAAAAAAATCTATCCTTCAAGAACCACAAATGGATTTTCCCTGCCTCAGCAGGACCGACAACGACGTTGCCAAGAGTAACTTTTTGCAGATGAAATAATCCTCATCCGAAAAGTTTTCTATATGCTAGCCGCTGCTGCTGTCTGTAGGGTTTTTTTGTTTGTTTTGTTTTCGTGTTCGACGTAAGCTCTCACTCACCACAATAATTCCTTTTCGTGGAAAATGTCGTATATCACAAAAAATCAAAAGAAAAAAAGAATATCAAGCCAGCATGTGACATTTTACTCTCTTAAGAGGACGAGGAACTAGCAGGAGTGTATGCAGGCCAGCTTTGGGCTTACAGTACTTAGAAAAGTATAACAAATTAAGATTAAAGCATTGAGACAAGGATATACTCGTGTTCGTTTCCTCGTCGGTCGTCGTCGTGACCCTATAGCTGGGTGAATTGTTTTTTGGATTTTATTTTACGAAGAAGTTCATTTAGTTGGGGTTTAGGTCTAGGTGCTCATTCTTAATCCCAATGCTGTGTAGGAGTGGATGAAAGAGGACGAGAACTGTAATCAGAAAGGGAGACGACAAAAAAGGAATTAACCGACCAACAAATAAAACAAGGGAAAAAGGATAATAAAAGGAGTCGAAGCAAAAACAAAATTAACCAAAATCGAGTCCATTTATTTCCTTAAAGGTGCCGGGATCGTTTTTTTGGGGGAAAGTTTGATATTCCTTGTCAAACTTTCAGTATTTTCAATTGGGAGTTTAATGGAGATTGTTCCAGAGGCATAGAATGACAAGACATTTTTACTTTCAGAGTTCGGATTATTCAGCAATTTTCGTCCAACAGGCATTACATAAGCTTTTTGTTAGTTTGTTAAAGAGCCAGACAAATTTGAAAAAGAATCAAGTAGGCCTCATAAAAAGCCAAGCTTTCTCCTCTGAACGACCCGATTCAAAGACTTTAGAAATTACTTTCAGAATGTTGAAGTGATGCAGTAGTATAAGAGAATAGGTAATAAAGTTTTAGGTACCGAACTTCACAGGGTTTCTTTCTTAATGATTGCCTTATTATTTTTTTTATAATATGCACACACTCAAGCGGTTTTTATACCCTTATCATGCCATAGACACAGTGAGTGCTTTAGGAAAGAAGGAAGGGCTTGGAGAGGAGGTGCCGGTATACTTACCTACTCATTTACTTACTTACTTAAGGTAGCGCTACAGTCTATTGTGGGCTTGGGGACTTGGGCTTCAATCAACAGTCTCCGCCAGCTAGCTCGGTCTTTAGCTAGTCGTCTCCAGATTTGCACTTCGACTTGAGTGCGCCACCTGAGTCGCGGTCTTCCTCTCCTCCTACATCCCACGACAATAGTGTCGAAGGCTTTCCGGGCCGGAGCATTGGTGTCCATTCGCTCTAAATGACCGAGCCATCTGAGTCTCTGGACCTTGACCCTTCTGGCTAGGTCCATGTCGTTGTACAACCCGTAAAGTTCGCTGTTGTATCTTCTTCGCCATTCCCCTTCAATGCACACGGGCCCAAAGATGACCTGAAGAACTTTCCTCTCAAAACAGCCTAAGGCACTTTCATTCGATTTTGTCAGGGTCCATGCTTCCGCACCATACAGCAGGACTGGGATGATGAGTGTGTTGTACAGTTTTACCTTAGTTGCTCGAGAGAGGGCTTTTCCACTCAATTGCTTTCTTAGCCCAAAGAAACAGCGATTAGCAAGAGTTATTCTTCGTCTGATCTCGGCGCTGGTGTTATTGCCCGTGTTTATAGCGGAGCCTAGGTAGACACACTCCTATACTATCTCGAAGTTGATTGTGTCTATTGTGACGTTCTGCCCGAGCCGTTGGTGTTGGGTGTCCTTCCTCGAAGACAGCATATACTTCGTTTTTCCCTCATTTACCGCTAAACCCATTTTTGCCGCTTCTGTCTCAATTCTCACACAGGCGCCATTGACATCACGCTGTGTTCTTCCCATTATATCAATATCATCGGCGTACGCGAGAAGTTGAACAGATTTTTGGAAGATAGTGCCTCTGGTGTTGACGTTGGAGTTCTGCACTATCTTCTCAAGAACGATGTTAAAGAAATCGCATGACAGTGCATCGCCTTGTCTGAATCCTTTTTTGACGTCGAAAGATTCCGTAAGCTCGTTGCCAACCTTAATGGAGCAGCGTGAGTTCTCCATCGTCATTTTGCACAAGCGAACGAGCTTGGCAGGGACGCCAAAACTAGACATAGCTTTTTACAGTTCGTCTCTGTAGATGCTGTCATACGCGGCCTTAAAATCGATGAAAAGGTGGTGGGTATCGATTTGGAGTTCATAGGTCTTTTCCAGGATCTGCCGCAACGTGAAAATTTGGTGGATGGTTAACATTTGCTTGGGTCGTCATCAGTGTATCCGTTCGTTTCCGAGGCCTGTTGTTGCTTCGCAACTAAAATTTTTTCTACGTGGTCGGGAAGTCACCCCAACGCACAACCCCCAACCTGGAGTACCAGGCACTTGATGTGACTCCAAGTGCAAGAGCCGGAAAAACCGCTCCTTTTACGGCCTGGGCTTCAAATAAGTCGAAGTAGCCCGTAAAGGTGTTCTCCAAGTAGTTCGGCCTAACTGGAACTGGAGACGCCACCGTTGATTCCAAAGAAGAAATTCATTCGCTGCCGTCCCTCGGTGGGAGTGCCTTGGTGGGAACACTCCTTCGTTGTGGGGTAATTGGTAGTAACAGCCTACTCCGCTTCGACCTGTCGACCATGGGAGGCCCTTCTGTGAAATTAAGTTTCGCGATCACATAGCTCTAAGCTTAATAGAAGTAGTTACCGTAAGCCGCTCCGCCACGTCAAGGCTTACCCCGTGGAGCAAAGAAAAACTGATGAATTTTTGGGTCCACCAAGTAACCTTCAAGCATCTTGCTTTAGTAAACGCTTAATCACTCCATCTCACTGACCGTGGGTACAATGAAGCAAATCGGTGGGTAATAATGACGAAATCATGATCAATATGATGATAAATTCGTTAATTTTAGTCCAGTGAATCTTTTCATGAAGAAGATTAACAATCGTTCGTCAATATAATGAAAATATTAACTGATGAATCTCGTACATCATTGATCAATTTGTTTCATCAATTTGACGAACATGGTTTTATCTTAAATTTTTAATCATATTGGCTCAAAAATATGATGAATTTTGAAAAACATTCATAAAAACGTTTAAAACGGCATAAATATGCATTCGTTCATGAATATAATGAAGAATTTTCAATTTTATGAAAGATTTATCAACATTTGTTCAATATCATAATTAAATTACTAATATTGATTTTTGCATTCACCAATATTATGACAAAATATCCTTCTTCTAGTGACTAAATTCATCAATATGATGATCGTATTCATTAACATAATGAATGTTTTCATCAGTATGATGAACGAGTTTCGTAAATATGATAGATAACTAATTTCGTCATAAATGATGAGCTTATTGTTAAAAAATCGTCCAAATGCGTTGGAAATATGATGAATAAATTATTCATAAATATGATGATTGCTTTTATCAGAAATTTGATGAATAAATGGTGTAAAATCATTCATAAATGTGATAAATACGTTCGCCAGTATGATTATCCATGTGAAGAAGCTTTTCATAATTATGATGAATATATTTATTGATGTAATGAACTAATAGTTAATAGTTGAGGTATATGATAACCGCTTTCGTCAATAAGATAAATAAATCATTCATGTGATTATTGCTTTCATCAATATGATGAATAGTAATACTTACTTACTTATGGTGGCGCTACAGTCCAGGTCGGACCAGGGCCTCACCCAACAAACTTCTCCAGCCAGCTCGGTCCCTGGCTAACTGTCTCCAGTTTCGCACGCCAAGTTGGTTCAGGTCCTCTACCACCTGTGTGCTCCACCGGAGTCGCGGTCTTCCTCTTCTGCGACGTCCTTCCGGATTGGATTCGAAGACTCTACGAGCCGGAGCATTATTTTCCATTCGCTCAACATGACCCAACCATCTAAGTCGTTGGACCTTAACTTTTCTGGCTAGGTCAGTGTCGCTGTACAGCTCGTACAGTTCTTGGTTGAATCTTCTCCTCCATTCCCCATTAATGCAGACAGGACCAAAAATCACTCGAAGAATTTTTCTCTCAAAGCAGCCCAAAGCGTTTTCATCAGATGTTGTCACAGTCCATGTCTCTGCACCATACATGAGGACCGGGATGATGAGGGTTTTGTAGAGTGTCACTTTAGTTGCTCGGGAGAGGACTTTACTACTCAATTGCCTTCTAAGTCCAAAGAAGCAGCGATTGGCAAGAGTGATTCTTCGTTTGATTTCAGCGCTGGTGTTGTTGTCTGAGTTGATAGCGGATCCCAGGTAGACAAAGTCCTTAACTACCTCGAAGTTAAATCTGTCTATGTTGACGTTTGCTCCAAGACGTCGATGTTGGTTGTCCTTTCTTGTCGACAGCATTAACTTGGTCTTGCCCTCGTTAACCGCTAGACCCATCTTCCTGGCCTCCGTCTCAAGGCTCACAAACGCTCCACTGACATCACGCTGTGTTCTTCCAATTATGTCAATGTCGTCTGCGTATCCTAGTAGCTGGACGGACTTTTGAAAGATTGTGCCTCTGGTGTTGACATTGGAGCTTTGCACAATCTTTTCAAGGATGATGTTGAAGAAATCGCATGACAGCGCATCGCCTTGTCTAAAACCTTTTTTGACATCAAAAGCGTCCGTTAGGTTTTTTCCGACCATGATGGAACAGCGTGAATTTTCCATTGTCATCTTACACAGACGGATGAGTTTTTCTGGGATGCCAAAACTAGACATTGCTCTATATAGTTGGTCTCTATAGACGCTGTCATACGCGGCCTTGAAATCGATGAAAAGATGGTAGGTAACGATTTGAAGTTCCTGGGTCTTCTCCAAGATCTGCCGTAGGGTGAATATTTGATCGATGGTGGACTTTCCGGGTCTGAAGCCACACTGATAAGGACCTATCAGGTTGTTGACGAATGGCTTCAAACGTTCACACAGCACGGCAGACAAGATCTTATAGGCGATGTTAAGGAGACTTATACCTCTGTAGTTGGTGCAGTTCAGGGGATCTCCTTTTTTGAGGATCGGGCAAACGATGCTGAGGTTCCATTCATCGGGCATGCTTTCCTCCGACCAAATTTTGCAGATGAGCTGGTGCATGCTCCTAACCAAATCATCTCCGGCTGCTTTGTACAGTTCGGCGGCTAGCCCGTCTGCTCCAGCGGCTTTGTTCGACTTTAGTTTAGATATCGCTATCTTCACTTCGTCCATGTCGGGTGGGTGGAATTGTTGGCCTTCTGCACCCAAATTGAATGGTTCTGTATTGCTGACGGAGTTTTGGTCGTCATCGCCATTATACAGCTTGGAAAAGTGGTCTTTCCATATCCTCAGCACTGACTGCGGTTCAACTACGATATTCCCATGATGGTCTCTACAGGCTTCAGTTCGGGGTGTATAAGCCTTGGAGGTTTGTTTCACCTTTTTGTAGAACTTTCGAACCTCGTTCCTGTTGTGACATCCCTCTATCTCCTCGATCGCGCGCTTCTCATGCTCCCTTTTTTTCTTTCTGAGAAGTTTATGCTCCTCTCTCCTCTTCTGCTCGTAGAGCTCACGAGCTGCTCGTGTCTTTCTTTGCAGCGCCGCTTTGTATGCCTCTTGTTTAGCTGCATGTGCTCGCCGGCATTCATCGTCAAACCAGGGGTTTCGTTGTGGTGGCCTTGTAAACCCTAGCACTTCAGAGGCGGCATCTCTGATGGCTGCTTGGCAGTGTTGCCACTGGTTCTCTATATTTTGTGCTGGCAGCAAAGGACTTCTGAGGAGATTTTCGGAGACACGATCGGAAAAGGATCTAGCAATCTCTTGCGATTGTAGCCGCTTGACGTCGAATTTCCTCCTAGCATTTTCGCGTGTTGGCCTTGATCGGATATCCGCATTCGTACCTTGGCTACAACAAGGTAGTGGTCCGAGTCGATGTTGGCACCTCGGAATGTGCGGACATCTTGCATGCTAGAGAAGTGTCGTGCGTCGATCGCAATGTGATCAATCTGGTTGACGGTTGATTGGTCAGGAGATTTCCATGTTCCCTTGTGGATATCGAGATGTGGGAATCGCGTACTTGCTACCATTACGTCTCGCCCCGCAGCGAAGTCGATTAACCTAAATCCGTTATCGGAGGTGGTGTCGTGTAGGCTATGTCGTCTGATTATTCCACCAAAGATTTCTTCTCTACCCAGCTTAGCATTAAAATCTCCGAGGACGATTTTAATGTCATAGCTAGGGCATTGCTCATAGGTCTTGTCGAGGAACTCGTAGAACCTGTCTTTGGTGTCTTCATCCTTTTCCTCAGTGGGGGCGTGAGCGCAGATGAGGCTAATGTTGGTGAATTTAGCTTTGATACGGATTGTAGTGATGCGCTCATTCACTGAGTTGAAACTCAAGACATTCCTCCTGAGTCGAGTCCCAACTACAAATCCACATCCAAATAGACGCTAATTTTGTTCCCGGTAGCAGTCGCCGTAGTATATATCACAGTTGTTCATTTTGCGTAGGCCCGGACCATCCCATCCATGAATAGTATATAGTAACATAAATTTGATTGATTAATTTCATAAATGTAAAGAAATCAGTCGTAAGTATGACTAACAAAATGTTAGTCAAAACTATAATGGTAGATGCAGAATATCGGTATCAATGTTGATATGAGTCAATGTTGGTACCTCGGAATATGCCCACACATTGAATGTTACAGAAGTGCCAGGTGTAAATCTCAACGTACCTAGTCAATATGGTTCTTTTTGCTTAAAACCAAAAACTTCTTATTACTTCCTTTATTTTAATGTCGAGGAAGCTATTCAAAAAAATATAGAAAAATCGAGAAGCCTCAAAAACTCTATTTTCAATGTTCCCATAGGTAATTCCATCCAGATTTTTCATCAACTCCAAACAACCAAAAATATTTATTGAAAGAAACTCTTAATAAATTATTATCAATTTTTTTTCGGTTGCTATCGCAAATTCAATTTTGAGAACCCGCAAAACTATGAGCAACCCGAAAAATGTTTACTTTGCTATTTTTCGTATGTTTATCAAAAAGAAGAAAAAAATGACGAACATATTTTTGAAGCAAAACAAGCTTGTACAGCATAGTGTACACTTGGTCCCGATCCAATCGTTACCTGGGCAGATGCGGTAGTGGAGAGAAATGCTTAACAAACAAACTAACAAATATGAAAATAACTACATTGGAAGTGACGCGGCTGGTGGAGGAAATTCATAAAATATGAAATCTGTTTGGGACATTGGCATTGCTCACTGCTGGCTGTCCAAAATCATCCACGGTATACTCGTATCAAAAATGGTTCCATAGGAATTCTATTCGTTAACCAATTGAAATGCATAGAGAAATATCCACACCTGTGGTTGTTAGTTTTTGCTTTTTCTGAAGATATTTCTTGCTCGGCGAAAAAAAAAATTAAAAACATCGACTGAGGTTTTAAGCCCCGAGCTTTCATATTCTATGGCTATGCTTCGGTTTTCTGTGTAACTTTTTGTTGCATCTATGAATCCGTCGAACTTTTTTTTGGGCATTCTGAGAAAGGAATTTCGCCATGAGATTTTTTTTTTAAAACAGCTTTTCAAAACTGCTTTAAAACGGTCTTAAACAGCATCGTAATTTTTCTGTTCTTGTGAAATTCACCTTTCCACCCTTTCACATACCTTAATCAAAATGCAGCGAGATCCTCTCAGATATGACCACTCGATTATATTGGACTTGATATAGGATATTCTTTGTGGACCAGCAGCTTATGGGGGTTCGATTCGGAAGCAACATCCTTCCGGTGGTGGAGCAGCGCGCCGCCACCAATCCTCCTAACATAACCCGTTAAAAGTTTTAACAATGTTCAACATCGGTTTTGGGATATTCAAGCCAAAAAGGAATAAAATAAAATTTCCCAAACGGACTTTTTGATGGAAAAACAAGCAACCCTCGCTCCACCTGTTCCCACCTTTATTTTTGTGTCGATGAATATATTCACTCGCTGGAATTCCGCTTTGGTGGATGCAGGCCCGTAGCCAGAGTTGAATTTAAGGTAGGGCAACGGTCATATTAGGTAGGGCATTGGTAAATTTTGTATTTCGGTCATTCCATTATAACTTTGAGGACATTTTGACGCATGTTATCCAGTTTATCCGCTAGAGAAGCAATATTTTTCTTGAAACTTTGTGAGTAGTAAGGGCTCATGATAAAGTTGATATTCTAGAGGTTTCACAAATAGCTAAATTATGCATAGTTACCGTCTTTATCTGGGTATAATTTGGCTTTATGATAAGCCCTTTAGTTCTCTTAGAACTGGCAACGATCGACACAAAATGTCTCTCTAACTTTATTAAAAGTACAAAATGGTTTGTTTAAGTTCATTAATCTCCCATGAGTAACCTCATTAGTGGTATCACAATGGACCCTTGAGGTCTAAGTGAGTCAATGACATCCGGACAGCCACTCCAACCTAACCTAACCTAAGCCCTTTAGTTTCATCAAGTTTCGCGAAAATAGATCGATTCTTTTAAGAGATAAACAACCGCCAAAATGCCTTCTCCGTTACCTTGGTATGGCTGATTTGATCTGATGTAAGAAAGATTCAGAATAATAAAGTGCAAAGCATAAAGGTATTCAAGTTTAAATATTTTACTGACTTTTGTTTGTTTGTCGGTTGTATGTTTGTAGTCGATAAACCGATAAACAAACAAAAGTATTACTATATAAATGTTGCCGAATGCTTCGACAATGCACTGAATGTGCAATAGGAGGTTCTGAAAATAAAAGAAATAATTATAAATAGCAAAAAAACATTGATTTAGGAAATTGACAGCCGCCATCAATTTTTTGAAATGTCTCTCTCTATTTTTCATTTCATTTCCTATTCATTCTTCTATATTATATTTAAGGCTGAACTTCTACTTAAGCTTTTGGACCAAGACAATGTTTACACGCGAACTCTTGGGCAAGATTTTCTGCGCTTGAAAATTCCGCTTTCTGAATATTGGGTCTCAGTCAAAATTAAGCCTGTGTCATTCCCGATATGTAATGGTAGGTGCATTGGTTTTCAAATGAATAACTGGAAAATTTCAAAATGGGTTTCGAATGGAAAATAGAATGTTCTTGATGAAAAACTTGGAAAACTCAATGGTTTTCAAGCTAAAAATTGCATGTTATTGTGGGTGCATCGATTTTCAAATGAAAAACTGTAAAACATCAAAATGGGGTTTCGAATGGAAAATAGAAAGTTCTTGATGAAAAAATCGGAAAACTCATTGGTTGTCAAAGGGAAAATTTCATGTGATTGTAGGTGCATTGATTTTCAAATGGAAAAAAATTCAAAATGGATTTTTGAATGGAAACAAAAGAGTTCTTGACGAAAAACTCATTGGTTTTCAAAGTGAAAATTGCATGAAATTGTAAGTGGAGTGATTTGCAAATGGAATTATGGAGCATTTTTTATTCGGAACTCCGAAAACTATGCGAGAGCACTAAGAATTTCAAGACCTAAAATCAAGTTTTTTCATACAATTTTAGGTGCATTTTAACAATATCTGTGTTAATTATAATTATCCTGGAATAGCTCTGAAGGATGGCTAGACGAAGTTCGCAGGGTCGGCTAGTAAATTATATTTACAAAGTACAAAAATAGTAAAATAACTGAATTTTTCGATTTTATTAAATACACGAAGGACTTCAATGAGGTCTTCTGACTTAGTTCTTTTTTTTTTCAAACGCGAGAAATACAATGCCAGCCATTCTTTCATGTCCCATTGACATCCTTTGGGCATATTGATGGCAGTTAAAGTTGAAAAAGTGGATTCAAATACTGCTGTGCTACATCCTACAGTCGCTACCGACGCAACAAGTTTGTATGTATCTTTAAAGGCCTTTCGCTGCCAGTACAAAATCTGCATTAGGTTTTCGAATTGTCTTCGAGCCTACTTAAATATAATTTTTTACAACAGTAGCCTTTTCTTTTGTTGTTATGTGTTATACCTGAAAAATCAATTGAAATAACTGAAATGCATTTGCTGAATCTGTACAGAAAAATAGTAGAAAAGACTTCAAGCAGTTAAAAGGCTACAAAAGCAATCAAATGACTGCATTACATTGAATGCAACCAAAAGACTTAATGACTGCAAAGAATGTAAAAGACTTTTAAAAGATTTCAAAGAATGCAAGCAGTAAAAAGTAATGCATTCTTTTGACTTCAAGTCTTTTAACTGCTCTAAATGATTTTTATACAAAACTTCAAAATTTACTGCGAATTTACCTTAAAATTTAAGTATTGACATGAAGTCAAAATACTCAAAAAAACATGCCTTTTTAATGTTTTTACTGCAATACAAAAATGATTGCATTCTTTTACAGCTCTGACAGGTTTGCATTCTTAGCTGACGATATTATTCATTAATCAAAAATGTGAAAACAAAAGGTGGGGCATTTTTGAAGGTTGGGCATTTTTAAGGTAGGGCATTTCAGATTTAAGGTAGGGCATTGCCCCTCAATGCCCCCCCTGGCTACGGGCCCGGGTGGATGAAGTTTTCTGGTATAAGGTCTCCTTTTTTGCCTTTGAAATTTTGAAGCTTTTGGCAATGAATAAATGCATTAAGCCCAACATACACAGAGAACGGGGGTCTTGTTTTAAGCCATTCGGTATAGTATTTACACAATGCTGGCTGGGCCATAATTCTCACTTTTTTTTCCGTGCAGGTACTCTGTAGCCCATTGCATCAGGTATTAGGATTAGGCAGTACAAAACGCTATCACTAGAAATGAAATAAATAACCCTCGAATAGCTAGTGCAGCTGTAAATGTAGACAGAAGTAATTGGAAACAAAAAATAGTCTTAAAAAAAAATTAAAAAAAAAAAAACATCGAAAATGATCACATGAGCATGATGCAGTCTTTATTTACTTTTAATACTTTCAGGAATGCGATTAGGTTCGGCCCAGGCAGGAATTTATTTTCGGATGAACATAAATAAGAAATATTGATTGCAATTGCAACTAAAATTATTTTACAATGAAGTGGATTAAGCAATCAAATATTTTAGGAGATTACCTAGACATAGGGGTATTAAATTTTTCATTATTCAGCTGATGCGAATCATTTTTTCTGATAAGCTGGTTGTTAGATTAGTTCACCTGTTTTTCTATTTTTTGTTGTGTTGAAAAAGAAAGCTCTTCAAACGAAAATGCGGACGATGTGAATACATCGCAATTATTTGTTAGAAGGCTTTAGGCTACTTGGTATCTATATAAACATACCATTAAATGCATTACAAAGGACTTTCTGGGCTGTTTTCTCTTTCCACATAAGAGCTAGGTGTCCTTAATGTTTGTCCTTACTCTGGTTTAGGGCTGATCATGACGATACACCGTTTTCCGAATTGTCTTTCCTCAAAAACACAGCAAGCCTTCATTCAACTTTCAATAAATCAATTGTAATAGTCTTCTCACATCGAGTTTTCAGCTAAAAGTTTTCCAAGAGTTGGCGTCAAAAGATCGACAACCAAAATCCTGCAAGCCAAGAGACCGCAGGCCATATGACCGGAAACTACTTACCTCGCAGTTATTTTGCCAGAATGTCATCCTAACTTTTTTAATGAAAATTTACTTTTTTTCGTCACTCAATGTTATGAGAATTAAGAAAATCTGGTAAATGTTTTTCGATTTTTTCAAACAGCCCTGAATAAAAGCATTAAAATTCTTCGTTCAAATAAATCTATATAAGCAGTTGCTCTTTTGGGAAATCAAATAAGAGCCATTTTCGTCATTATTGCTCAACTTGTCTCAACTCTAGAGTTGAGAGCTGAAGGACAAGTAGAAAATTCTTTTTCTTCACTACTTTAAATCTCTACTCGAGAGTTGAATTTTTCTTCTCTCATTTTTCCAAAATTTCCCTGGGATTTTTTTGACGAATACGTTTGTTTCAACTTTAGATTTGAGTTTTATGCCGAATCAATTGTTCGCTGTAGATTTTATCGTTGTTCGTGAAAAAACTATTTTATTTCAGATTCACCGTTGCTTCCCAAATATAATGAAGTAGTTCAAAGGGGTCTGAAATTCCTGAACATTGCAATGATTTCGAAAGACAGAGTATGGAATTAAGTTCCACATTCGTGTAGGTCGGCTCTATACTTGAGAGTACGTTTGAAAATTCGGCCGAGTGTAAACTGATGGGCATTCCTAGAAGCGCGAGTATTACGGACGAATTGTTTAAGGGGAGGAATGCAACTGGCTATTACAATGATAAAACAGAGAGGGACACGAAAAGTAACGACCGACGCGACCTATGACGGTGGTCTAACGAGGTATGTAGAACTTTGTTTATTCCAAATATTTCGTGAGTGAAACTTATTTTCCCGCGAGGAAAATCGAAAATCCGACAATCGCATCCCCAAACACCCAACAATTTGAGGTATGGATTGAACAACAACTACGATAAGACATTCCAGCGGAAGGTCAAGTGATAAGCATAAGCACGTTAATGGACATGAAATCATCATACCCGAAAGCGGCCTCAATGCGCTGCAAAATGTTAACCTAACCAAGCAGACAAGGTATACGTATCCTTTATCTGAGAACGTCTGGAGCCGCCTCCGAAAAATGGCCGTACTTTCCTGACGCGTGGCAAAATCAAAGACTAACACGACGATTGTGACGGCTGCAACAATATCGGCTGGGTTTTCGTTTGATCTATCGTACGCTCCAGTCTGTCTGCTCATGGATAGAAGACATCGTATTGGATGCCGTGAGTCGGTGAGCATCGATTGTTATTCTTTAAACTCACAAGTTTACAAATATAGAATTGCAATTAATAATTATTTACTATATTTACGATGAATAAAAATTTAAGTTCAATGATCAAATGATCAACAAAAAAAAGTAGTACACATAAGGCGTAGGTATAATCCAAAGGAGAACAAGACTAACAAGGCTAGTCGAGCGCGTAAAGGCAAACTAACCTTCTTTATTAATTCCAAAAGCTATACGGTTAGAAAAATAAAAAAATATTAAACCATGCGTTCCATTTTTCGGGCCCAACCCATGGACACATATTAAACTATCTTCTCTCAATACAAATTTCTTCTTCTTCATGTTCCGGAAGCGCACGATAATTTTCAAATATTACTTACTTACTTAAAGTGGTCTCTCCATCAACAGTCTCCGCCAGCCAGCTCGGTCTCTAGCTTAGCTGTCTCAGTCTTGCACTCCAAGTTCATTGAAGTCCTCTTCCACTTGAGTCACGGTCTTCCTCTCCTCCTACGTCCCTCGGGAATAGTGTCGAAAGCTTTCCGGGCCGGAGCATTGGTGTCCATCCGCTCTAAATGACCGAGCCGACTAAGTGTCTGGATCTTGACCCTTCTGGCTAGATCCATGTCGTTGTACAAGCCGTAAGGTTCGCTGTAATATCTTCTTTGCCATTCCCCATCAATATGCACACGGGGCCAAGGATTATCCGAAGAACTATCCTCTCGAAACAAAATAAGGCACTTTCATCTGATTTTGTCAAGGTCCATGCTTCTGCACCCTACATCAGGACTGGGTTGATGTCGGTGTTGTACAATTTTACCTTATAGTTGCTCAAGAAAGGGCTTTTCCACTCAATTGTTTTCTTAGCTCAAAGAAACAGCGATTAGCAAGAGTTATTCTTCGTCTGATCTCGACGCTGGTGTTATTGCCCGTGTTTATAGTGGAGCCTTGGTAGACACACTCCTCTACTACCTCGAAGTTGTATGCGTCTATTGTGACGTCTGTCCGAGCGTGCGTCGCTGTTGGCTGTCTTTCTTCAAAGACAGCATTATACTTCTTTTTCCCTCATTTACCGTAAAACCAATTTTTGACGCTTCGTTTCAATTCTCACAAAGACGCCATTGACATCACACCTTGGTCTTCCCATTATATCAATATCATCGGCTTACGCCAGAGTTCGAACAGATTTTTGGAAGATAGTGCTCTGGTGTTGACGGTGGAGTTCTGCACTATCGTCTCAAGAACGATGTTAAAGAGATCGCACGACAGTGCATCTTTTAATCTGAATCCTTTTTGATATCGAAAGATTCCGTACACTCGTTGCCAACTTTAATGGCTCAGGGTGAGTTCTCCATCGTCATTTTGCACAAAGGAAACAAGCTTGGCAGGGATGCTAAAACTAGACATAGCTTTGTACAGTTCGTCTCTGTAGATGCTGTCGTATGCGGCCTGAAAATCGATAAAAAGTGGGACGGTATCGATTTGGAGTTCATAGTTTTTTTCCAGGATCTGTCGCAACGTGAAAATTTGGTTGACCTTCCTGGCCTGAAGCCATATTGATAAGGACCTATCAGATTGTCGACGAAAGGCATCAGACGGTCAAATATTATGGCAGAGAGGATCTTGTAGGCGATGTTAAGTAGACTAATCCCCCTGTAGTTGGCGCAGTTTAGAGGATCTCCCTTTTTCAGGATCGGGCAAACAATGCTGAGGTTCCATTCATCGGGCATGTATTCCTCTGACCATATCTTACAGATGATTTGGTGCATGCTCCTATCTAGCACGTCGCCTGCTGCTTTGAACAGCTTGGCTGCTAGTACCATCTGCTCCAGCGGCTTTGTTGGATTTCAAATATTGCAAATATGTATGCCCATATTTACTTGTATTCAAAATGAAATTATTTTTTGACAGAAGATATCAATGTTATTTGATGAAAATTTGAATTTGATGGAAAACTCTCAAGTTTGCTTCTCAACTTCTACTTTTTTCGGAAGTTAAGGAAATCGGAAGTTGATTAACTGGAGAGTTGAGAATCGAAAGTTGAAACCGTCAAATGTTAGTGAAGAAAACGAAAATCACAAGTTGAGAAAAAGAATCCTCAAGTTGAGTTAAACTTGTTGGCTCTAAGTCAATTTCAGAGTCTTCATGCTGGAGGAGTACACTTTGTACTCCCCAAATTGAATTGTTCATCAGCTCTGTGTCTATTCTCTTTCTGTATCTTTATACAATAAAAAAGTTTAAATTGTTCGCATTTCGCAATCTGAAACTAAATGTTTTCCAAAAAAAAAGCAATTGCTTATAAAGGGTTTTTTATGTGGAAGTACATTTGATGAAATTATGTATGGAACTCGATTTCTTTTGCATGGCCACCACGGGCACGCTTGCAGAAGTCCAGACGCTGAACCCTATTTTCGACGGGTTTCAAGCATAAATAGGCCGATACTGCTGCAATTTCACGTTCGATATTCGTACGAAGTTCATCAATCGTCGCTGGCTTGTTGGCATAAACCATTGATTTGACGTAGCCCCACAGGAAATAGTCTAACGGCGTTAAATCGCATGAACGAGGCGGCCAATTCACAGGTCCATTTCTGGAGATAATGCGTTCATCGAACTTCGTTCTCAATAATTCGATTGTTTGGCCTGCTGTGTGACATGTGGCACCGTCCTGTTGAAACCACATATCGTCCAAGTCCATATCATCCAATTCATTCTAAAAATAATCGGTTAGCATTGAGCGGTAGCGATTCCCATTCACAGTAACGTGCCGGTCTTGATCATCACGGAAGAAGTACGGCCCAATGACACCACCAGCATGTAAACCGCACCAAACAGTGATTTTTTCGGGATGTAATGGTGCCTCGTGAAGCTGCCTGACCAATAACGCATATTTTGCTTATTGACGAAGCCATCCAGCCAGAAATGAGCCTCATCGCTGAAGATGATTTTTCGATGAAAATCCGGATCATTTTCAAGTTGTTGCTCAGCCCAATTCACGAACATACGACGCTTCTGGTGATCAAGCGGCTTCAGTTCTTGCGTCAATTTGATCTTGTAAGGATATAGGCCAAGATCTTTTCGCGAAATTCGCCACAACGACGTCACAGAGATGCCCAACGCTTGAGAACGACGTGTGAGAGACTGATTTGGGTCTTCCGCAATTGATGCGCTAGCGGCAGCAATATTCTCGACACTACGGGCACTTCTTTGTCTCACTGGCACGGGAACATTTTGTACTGAGCCTGTGGATTCAAATTTTTCCACTAGACGCTCGATTGTTGATCTGGCAGGACGATTATGACGACCATAAATTGCTCTTAAAGTGTGGACCACTGACTCGTTGTTCGATCGTATACCTTTCCATGATGGAATGGCAAACCTTACTGAAGAGAAATGTCAAGAGAACGGGAAAAAATATGGCGACGTTTGCTGTCCCTATCGGTCGCTACTTTTGTAGCGTCCCTATTGAAAAACCGTTTATACATTTAATTGAACGAAGAATTTTAATGATTCATTCTCCATGATTCTCAGCATTTGGTGTCTCATAAAATTTCAGTTTTTAATGTTACAAAAATCGAAAAACGTACTGGATTCCGATCTCCTTAATTCGCATAACTTTGTGTGATGAAAAGAAGTAGATTCTCATGAAAAAGAGTAGGATTTGTTCATTGCAAATGATATGAGGACAAAAGAACTGCTGGAAAGTACTTTGCGGGATTTCGTTAAACGGGATTTGCGGTCTAAACACCCGAGAAATAAATATAAACTTGAAAGAACAACAAATTGCTGAATGCTTCCACTTTTGTGGATATGCCTGGTTTTTACAAGAACTTGTGCATTGCAAAACAGGGCTGTCAAAAAATTTAAATGCCAAAACTGGTGTTTTCCGTAAATTTATAAACAAACTGCGTGTCTTATCCTGTAAAAACTACATGTCCTCCAAGCCCATGTCTTACAATTTGGGTCAAAAATAATTGGAGTTTATTGCGCAATAACGCTGGCCATTCACAGCACCATGTCATGTCAAGTTCAAGTCCCTATTCTAAAACCAAAGAGGTGTGTATTCGAGACTTCGCCAGTCACACTGTCTATAGAAACAACTACTGCTTTCCATTTCAAATTTGATTTTATAATTCGCAAATAAAGGACTTCGCATTTACATTTGACAGTGCACAGCAACAACATTCATTTATTTATTTATCCACCGGTACCGTAAGTAATTCGAACACATCCTTTCCCCATTTATTGCAATTAAATTCTAATTAATTATCAAAATTTCAAAACTTCTATTTAACATGGTCGAAACGGAGCGAAAGCAAATATCAAATATTATGTATCTGTTGCCAACACACCCCGTAAGCAAATACTTCCGTCTAAATTGATTGAACCATAATTAAGACCTCTCAAAATTCGGTATTCAACTATCATCCATAATCGGGACCGTGTATTTGAGCTAGAAGTTGCAAGATGAGATGGAAAGTTGGCACAATGGATTTACTAGACGAAACCACACAATAGCCAATGTCCATACGTGAATGACGTCTACAGGTTTTGTTAGGGCGGTCAATATGGATAAAAACACGAATTGACGTTCACAGAAATCAATACTTTGGACAGCAACATCAAATTGATAGAGATTTTCGGACCACCATACTGTTCAAACTTGAAACACTCACATTAAGCCAGTCAGTCCGGATGTTGTGTGCTTATTGCGTACCTCTCTGTGTTTATGGTATTCCGTCGACATGGACCAACGTCATTGTCAAAATATAATTGAATTTTCTCGCCTGGCCTTTTGTCACAGCCAGACCGAACCCGAGTCCAAGAGTCCTATCGGAAATTTTCAACCATTCACTTCCATGTTATTCTATACCCCAGAACAGTATTATGCGTTTGATTTCGACATTCAACTCCCGCACACCGTTCATCCGGCTGATGATGATGATGACAACAAAATTCTGTGAATTTCGACAAAAGCGTATTCAAGCGTCTCAGCTTATACTGTGATTTCTGACCAAAAGTCTATAATATGCACCGAACAGAACATGTGTTGTGTGTGTTTTTGCCGTCTGCTGTCTACGGCTAAGGCAAGGCACATCATTTATGTCCGCCGCCGGACTAACCAAAATATTACAAATCAATGCCGTGCTATTATTATGCTCATGAAATATGGCATCATTCAGTGCATAACAAAGTCATGACGGAAGTTGGTTTTGAGCATCAAACCTCACCTGTGCGAGTGTGCTTGCTTGCGTCCGGTGCGTCCGGCCTCTGCACGATAATATGTCGAAACGCTTCATCGACTGCATGCTATATGCTGTTCCATGACAACCGAACCATCATCATTTTGACGTGCATTTATGTTCGTTGTGCCTGCACTTGGACCCTGGAGCGAGTAGAAAGGATTCATGTTTCGAATGTAGAAGTTTCTTAATTAACCTCATATTTGAAGATTGAAGAATTTTTCGTTATACACGAAAATATTGGACAGCCTTGTCGAGCCGAAAGCCGAATTAAAACTTCAAATAAAGAAGGAGCAAAAGAGAAAACGAACGAGAAATCCACAAAACTCCTAACACGTTTCTAGAGAATTGGGAATCGCCAAACCGGAAAAACAACAAACGATGAATTTTTTCGAACAATTTCATCGTCGCGTCGCGTCGGACGCCTCACCATCTGTTTTTCTGTGTTATCATAGTCGATGATATCCTCAAAGGAATTTAAGCGTAAAAATATTCTTGCTGGCGGCGGCGGCCAGCGGGCGGAGCGCTCGGTGCGGTAGCGGTCCTTTGCAAGGATTTATGAGCTCAGGGGTGGATTTGTAAGGAGTTTGAACAGCATTAGTGAATGTAATGAATGTAAAAGGAGATGTCGGTGAACATTGGTTTTGAATTCTCGAATATTGCAGTGGCTGGGGAAGACAGAGTGTGGAAGCGAGTTCCACATTCGCGTAGTACGGCTAAAGAACGATTCTCTGTACATGAGAGTTTGTCCAAAGTTGGGCTCAAGGGTGAACTGATGGGCATTCCTGGAGGCGCAGGTATTACGGTGGAATATTTTAAGTGGAGGAATGCAACTGGCTATTTCACTAGAGCATATACCGTTGAAGTAACGGTAAAATAGGGTGAGGCATGAGACATTACCCCGATATTCGAGCGATGTAAATGACTCAACGATGGTATGATCACCAATCATCTTGAATGCTCTTTTTTGGATACTGTCCAATGTCGCGGGAGCACCAGCCCAGACATGACAGTTTTACTCAAGCTTAGGACGTATGTACGCTTTGTAGATGATAGCCATTTCAGAAGGGTTAGTAAATTTCTAGCGATTTCTGGCGACATCGCATATGTGTTCATTCCCTAAAAGGTGGTAAGTGTTGCACATACCGAGAATCTCGAGATGTTCAGTCTCATTGATGCAAGTGCCACTCATGGACAGTGGCAGGGGAGGTATATCTCGCTTTAACGATACAAGACAGCATTGAATTTTCGAAGCATTAAACTCTACACGATTTTGTATTCCCCATTTTACAATGCCGTTGCAGTTCCACATCCGAAGGGGAGGGATGTGAGTCTGGAAACGAATACGAAAAGCTAAGGGATTGGATTAGAAGTAACCGACAAAAGATCATTAATGAAAATGAGAAAGAGGTTCGGAGACAAAACGGAGCCCTGGGGCACACCAGGATTTATATTGTGGGTTTCAGACTTGAATCCGTCCAATACAACTTGTATTGAATGGTTCGAAAGAAAGTTTCTAATCCAACGAAGAAGGGATTCATCGATACCGAAGGCACGCATTTTCGATAAAAGAGCAAGATGCCAGACTTTATCAAATGCCTTTGAAATATCAAGTGCAACAATCTTACTTTCTCCAAAACGATATAATGATGTGTTTCACTGTTCGGTGAGATAAACCATCAAATCAACACTGGACCTGTTGCTGCATAGGCCGAACTGCCGGTCATTAAGAATCTTTCGGTCTTCGAGATATTTCTTAAGCTGATAGTTAATTAGCGTTTCCATGACCTTAGAAAGAAGGGACGTAATTGTAATCGGACTATAATTGGAGGGAGAAGAAGACTCACCTTTTTTGGAACTGGCTGGACAAATGCTGTTTTCCAGCTGCTCGGAACGAGCCCAGAAGAGTAGGATAGATGGAAAAGCTTACGCAAGGATTTTGCCAGCCTGCAAGAACACCTCTTCAGAACAATACCGGGGATACCATCCGGACCAGCGGATTTATGTATGTTGAGATCTTTAAGGACTCTCGCCACTGCGCGAGTGTGGAAGAAGATTTGTCCCTTGGAATCATTGACGCGCTCGACAATTGGAGGAGTCATGACACTTTCTGGCAGCGAAGAGTTGGTGGCGAACTGCCTAGGTTAGCTTTCGCGAGAGAACTAACAACTGGGGTGTCATGGTCAACGAGCGTAGGGATCGAGGAAGAAGAAGAATTTTTCATATTTTTTACAAATGACCAAAAATTCTTTCTGCCTTTGAGACATTGCAGAATTGTTTGCCTTAATTTTTGGTCATGTAAAAACTTTGTCCGTGGAATATTGGCGTTGCAGGCCTTCCTGGCTTGCTTAAACTTATTCCGGTTTTCCTCAGCTGGGTTGGCTCTAAAATACCGGAACATAACTTCTTTTTTCCTGATAATCTCCTTACAGCTTGAATCAAACCATGACTTTCCTTTTTGGTGCTCTTAACCCTATTCAGGATAAAAGTTTTCATTCCCAAAATAATCATATCTGAGCTGGACTCTACGTCACTATCAAAGAGAATGGTGACCAGAAAAAGTTGTTGAGACTGTTTGACATTAGAAAATTGTTGGTTGAACTCAGCAAAGATCTCAGTAAAAATTCTTTGAGGTGTTGTCGGGCTCGAATGGAGAAGCCACGAAGAATTGTGTACATTGAAATCGCCCGTAAAAACGATTTCAGTGTGAGGATACAGGGGTACAATTATTTGAATGGAGTCAGACAGATCGTCAATTTCACGATAAGTTGAAGCTCTGTCCAAATTTGGGCTTCGATACAGAAAACAATAGTGAATTATTGTTTTTGCACTGACTAAACCGGACTTTATTTCTCGACGAACTTGTTTTTTTATAGCTGAATGCAAGTTGTTTTATGCTTTTTCGGGTGTTGACTGAGTGTGAGGTGTAGGCACGGACAGCGAAAGTGTGTGCATATTCAGCGAAGAATCGTTCCAGCTATGGTCGTTGATGACAAACAAAATGGTAATGGCCTTGGTGTTCATACGTTTCATTTAAAAATAGTGAAGCATGCAACGAAGCCGTCGAGACGTGCGAATCTTGAAATACCAAAATGTCACAAGAAAATAATTTTAACCTCAAATTAACAATATCGGTTAACGAACGGACGATTTCTTGGACTTGATTCCTTTGACTTGGTTACAAGTTCCTTCTACTTAAACTCACACAAATCCATCCCTGATAAATGCTATCACTTTTCCCATTGTCGTCGTCATTTCCTGTGGTCCCTCTGTATAAACAAAGAACCTTTATTGAAAAATGCCTCAATTTACATAAAAGTCGACTCGTGAAAATTTGTTCGTCGGGCCTGGGTGGTTGGGCTGAAAAGCAAGTGTGAGAGAGAGAAAGAGCAACGGCCCCGCGATGCCTTGAATGTGCGATGTATATTCCACAACAAGAATGTTTTAGAGAGCAATGAAATTCCTTGCACAATACAAAACAATGAACTTCAAAATAAAAATAGCGAAAAAAACAACACCAACCCGAAATATTCGAAAAAAAAAAAATACCGTTCCTAAACGGCTGCTAGCTCTCCCACAGTTCGAAACCAACCAACAACACTCAACACAATAGATCCTTCTCACAGCTATAGCTGGCTGTATTTGTTGTCATTTTGTTTGTTTCCGGAAACCTTGGCGAGTTATAGGGCTTTGAATTCACCAACCATACCTCACCCCGCGGCGCGGTGGCGGTCTCGTAGTTACACACATAAAAATGTACAAAAGGATCTAAGGAACAGCCTTTCGTGAAAAGGTAGATTTGAATCGCAGTTAGTCTATAATTCCTTTCAATTGTTTGGCGGGGTTACGTGTGCTTAAATGATTTTCGTCACATGAAAAGAAAACAAAATTTGGCCACTCTTGAGGTTCGTCTATTCGTTATTCCTTGTAGTTGTTATGATGTTGTCTCGTTAAATCTATTTACAAAAGAAAAATATGTCATCGCTGTTCCAAGGATATACATATCAGAGGATATGAACCTTTTTTACGAGTAGTTTGGTTTGAGGGGGGGTCGGGTTGTTAGGTTACTCATCGCCATCCCACACACAATGGCACTGGATGGATAGACGAAAGCATAATGGCCCAAGTTGATAGCAAAAAAAATGATGAGAAAACGCAATAAACCTTTTTCAAAAGACTTCCCAAAAAAATGAACTTTTTTTTTGTATTAATTTGCATATATAGTGAAAGTTCTTCTACCACTCTTTTAAAAGAGAAATAAAATTGAGCTAGTTCCCATATTAAACTGAGATGAATGAGACAAGTCTTTGTTATTATTTTTGTTTAACATTTTTCAGCTTAAATTTGTTGTACGTACGCAGTTATACTGTTTTTTGCTCAACAGGGTCAAGCCTTGAGGCGAGACAGCGACCGGTTTGCTGTCAGCACCTTGAACAATACCGTAAAAACCCGAAATTTCAATTTAATGGTCATTTACCCGAGAAGCTTGAGAAGAGCTTAACGAGGTTTGTTCGTAATCAACCTAACCCATACGCTCAGCCTCAGTTATGCATCCATCAATCACATTGAGGCCCACATTTAAAAGCTGGTCGGTTTCTTTTAAAAGTTTAAAGAGAAATAGGTTACAGATGATGAATTGATAAAGATGACGACGGTTTTTGTGGTTCAATTCGTCATGTGGCGGAGTTAGCTAGTTGTTTTTTTTTTAGATGCTCAGATATTATTTTATTTCAAGTTCATTGTCTAAAGAGTAAGAGTTCAATCACTGTCTGGGTGTCATTTTTTGTCTATTAGGTTTGCATTCAGTTGTCGGAACTTGAAGGTAAATAGTTTTTTTTTTTTATATCAAAGTTCAAATATTTTTGTCAATTTGACTCTTTTTGGATAAGTGCTTTCTATTCCTCGATGTGATGAGAAACTTTGAGATGTACTCAAACTACTCTAACAAATTTTTGTTGAAAATTACTCCAATTCTTGTATTGCAACTGGTCCGTTACAATAATTGTAGTAATTTTCAACACGAATTTTCGTTGTTTTTTATTCAACATTTGGTCGAAAAAAGCAATTGTTTAATTTTCAACAAACTAAAAAGTAAGCATTTTCATAGATCGTATATCGTAGCTCGTAAATCCCAGATCGTCGGTTTTTAAGCAATATTTGCTAAATATTAAACATATTTATATAAAATTTACTCCGGATTTGTTGAAAAATCAACAAATAATGTCCAATTTTCTTCAAAAATAAGAAAAAATCGTACCTTTTTCAACAAATAAGTTTAAAAATAAACAATATCTGTAGAAAATTAAGCTTTTATTTTTAATATTCAACTCGTTCTGCTGATATTTCAACAAAAAAATCTGACTCTTCAACAACTTTACTTAATTTTCAACATTATTGTTCACCAAATGCAGGAAGTATTGTTGGCTTTTAAGCATACTTGTTGAATTTTAATTGAAGTTTGCTGAAAACTAATTTTTAATTCATTAAAATTCAACATTATCTGTTGAATATTAAACAGAAATGTTTAATACCAATCAAAATTAAATCAGAAATTCAACATAAAATGATTAGAATTCAACATAATTGTTGAAAGATAAACATATTCTAAATTTATTCCCAAAAGTTTGCTTAAATTTAATCAACCGTAGTTGATTTTTCAACAAATTAACCCTATTTTTCAGCACAAATGCTTAAAATTAAAATAAAAAACCTGAATCTGTAGAGTTTGAGATAAAAGTTCGGAATAATTCTATTTTTCAAATTATATATTCAATAAAACAATTAGGAAAATAGTTAGCATTGCTTAAAAGAAAATAAGTAACAAGTAAACAAGTAACAAGTAATAATATTTTAAGGTAATATTCAACATAAAAAGCTGCCTTTTCAGCAAAAAAAAAATGAAAATCAGGAAAATTAAACAAATTTATTCACAAGCCACATTTAGTATTCAACATAAACGTTTAAACATGTGAAAAAAATTGAATTTCCGATTATTTGTTTGGATATAAACAAAATTTATTGAAAAAAAACTGCATTTACTATAGTATTACTAAACTAAAATGCTGTTTTTTGAATAATATTTTATCAAAAATCCAGCTAATTTATTGGAAATTCACAATTTCTTTACATATTTAAATGATTATTTTGAATACTAAATATGGCTATAAATTGTTTTATTTTTCTGAATTTCCAATGTTTTTTTTTGTAAAAGCAAGCTTATTTAGTTGGAATATTCAGGTTTTCATATTTTTGAGCTTTCATTTTGAAAATATGAATTTGTATTGAGAAATCTATAGCTACAGTTAATTAAATATATAGCCTTTTTAGGAACATATTCTAATAATTGCTAGAATCTTTCAAAATATATGTTGAGTTCTTACCATTTTACACGGTTGAGTTCTCATCAAATCAGATTGTTGTCATATAAGCAAACTTCTTGATCCTTATATTGAAAAGAAAAAAAAAACAAGTTAAAGCAACTGAATAACTTCTCGCGTTGTATTTAAATACAAACCATTAGAAATCCTGGAAAATTAAACTTCATTCTTTAAAACAATCATCCCACAAAATTGAATTCATTCTTAAAAAACTATCATTAAAAAAAAAAAATTAAAATATGTATATTTAGTAAATATTATTTTTTTTTTGTAATATTTCCTTAATCACTAAAAAATACCTAAATACTTGTTAATTGAAAAATTACACTGTATGCATTTAATGTTAAGAACAAACTCCAAATTATGATTTTATTATTATAATAATAATAACAATTATAAATAATAATAATAAATATCAATCGAACAAAAACCGCAACCCTAAAAAAACACTGATTCACGACAGCGAGATATTGTTTTTTGTAGAACAGGCACATTGAAAATTCAACATTAATAGATAAAAAAAAAAAAAAAAAAAAAACAAAAAAAAAAAAAATAGGAAAAAAAAAGAGATTATTAAAACCGTTCAAATTAAATTAACCAAAAAACTGTTGAAAGAGAGAAAAACGATATTTTTCAAAAATACGATCTGGGCTGTTTGAATTTTTCTTTTCTCTTCCCTTTTTTCAAATTATTTGATTGATATTGCACAAAAACTTTAACGATTTTTAAGCAAAAATGTTTAATTTTCAGGAAAAAAATCTGTTGCATAAGAGAAAAAGATTGATTTCTCATTAGAGAAATACCGGTGTTGAAAATTCATCACCCCTTTTAAATTTAAGGCAATTTCTATAGATTATCCCAACAAAAGATATAAATGTTCAACAGCGATGCTTAATTTTCATCGAAAAATGTTTCTAAATTTGATTAATTTTCAACAAAAAAAATGCTTATTTTTTCAGCAAATGTTGATGAAAATTTTACTATACGACTTTCATTTTGATGCAACAATAATTGTAGCAAAATTCAACCGGTGTTTGAAAAACTTTAACACACTTATTGTAGTAAAATTAACTCATTTTTTTTAGAGTGTAGTTCATGAATGTAAAATTAAGAACCATCAAGCAATCAAGACTCTTACGCTTCAGGCCTTCAATTTGCCTGTAGCATGATATTTGATTAGGATAATAAGGCCCTTGTCAATCCATAGCCCTGCCTAAGAGCCGGCAAATTGTCGGAATACGGAAACTATAGACCCTTTTCCTGACTATGGTTTCTTGGACTACTAGGGCGCACTATTACTGTTCCCTGATCCATGTTATACTCCTTTCTGTTGAACACTTAATGCCTTTTCGCCAGTTTCCGGAATTTCTTTCTGTTCTTAACCTATACGTGCTTTATGGCTTGTTGGTGAGTGGTGTGTTTTATTAGAGTATAAACCCTCCCCATTATCTTTAGGAGCTGCGTACCTTCTACTGCGTCAAAATATTGGACGAATTGTTAGAATGCTGCGGCTGATCTGTGGCCTATTTCACCAAACTATACAAGTTGCAACACACAATTTGTATTGTAGTATACAACTACAAATTATTGATCAATTTTTTCGTTTCACAAAACTACAAGTTTTTATTTCACAAACTTGTGATGAAACCAACAAACTTGTAAAAAAAAGTGTAGGTCAAAAGTGTTTCAAAAATTGCCGTTTCACCAAGCCTAGAATTAGAAAAAAACATTGTGTAGTCCAAAACCCC
>CAKKXW010000001.1:92195013-92205509 GCA_920937365.1 Sphaerophoria rueppellii
GTTTTGTGAATGGTACATTTCAATATTTTTTTATACAAACTTATAAAATTACGCAAATCATTTTGTAATTTTTTTTTTTTAAATTTAATTACATAATTCTATATTCTTTTTTAGTTTTCTTAACACTTTTGTATGAAATGTCATATCCGGCAGACGGCAGATTGCCATGTCCGTATTCTTAAGTTTATTATTATTGTATCAATTTTGCATCGAAAAAATAAAGAATTAATCTATCTATCTATCTTAAGAGAGGTGACTAACCACAGCTGTAAGCAAGTAATAAAAAAACGTATCATTCAAGGTTTTCAAGAGAGTACTTTCCCAAAGTACTTTTACCCGCTTCTTATTAGCTCTAAATCCTACCTCTCTTTTTCTCTTTTTCGTCACTCAAATTTATGAGAATAAAGGAGATCGAAACCTGGTACTTTTTTCGATTTTCTAATCGTCCGCGCCCTGAAGTAGGCCATGTATAACTTTTTTGAAAGACATCTTTGGAGACACAAAATGCTGAGAATCATGGAGAACGAAGCAAAACAATTTTTCGTTCAAATATAAGCGCACGCTGATATGACCTTTTTTATTGAAAGCTTAACAGTCATAAAAGATTTCTCTCTGACTTCAATCAAGTCAATGCCTGGTCTGCGATGTAACGGCAAGAAGAATAACAGTCAATCCATTTAATCTAACCTTACAAAAGAACCTTTCTTCCTTCAATAACTGCTGAAAAATTATATCCTTTACCAGCGACCGATGAAGATAATTCCGTAAGCAAGTTTGACACCTTTTTGCTGAAGATAGTGTTTGCCTGAATTACGCTCTATCTGATCAAGGTTTTAAAGAAGTCGGATAAAAGTGTTCCTTCTAACGAAGCGTTACATGCTCTCATACAACAACATCAATTTTTCCATCAAATCCTAAATATACGGTCATTTTGCATTTTCGAATGCATACAATTCACGCTCCCTTCAAATATCCCACATGCAGGCAAAACTAATTCGTGCATATATTGTATATATTGCATTTGGCCTTGAATTTATACCAAACAATGCATATCGTATGATTCATTAACACATGGCGTGTTTACATTCATCATCGATGACATTCTCATTGCATGGCAACAAGTTACAACGAAACACATAAAAGTTTAACTTTCATGTTCATTCAATTCACACTTGGTTTTGGTAATAAAGTTCATATGAGAATGAGTACTTTCGTACTAAAATCACCACTACCAGACTACCACTACTTTTCATCACTACTTTTAGTTGTCATTTCAACTTTGAGTTTTGAACTGAGTGTTTTGGTCATTCCCGCCGCCGACCGCAATTTCGTTGTTAAAGCTTCCCCCACCAGTGATAAAGGGTTTTAATAGCGAAGGAAATTGTCCTCAATACCGACCGTGCAGCAACCGCAATTTCAGTGTTAAAGCTTCCCCCCACCAGTGGTAAGGGGTTTTAAATACTGAAGGAGATTTGTCCTGCGTGCTACAAGGGGCCGTTCATGTACCTGCCGATCGACCGGAGCTATTGCCTGCTTTGCCAACGTGCCACCAGGGGCCGTAAATAAACCTGCCGATCCACCAGAGCTATTGCCTTCGTGCCACCAGAGCTTATTGCCTGCCGTGCCAACGTGCCACCAGGGGCCGTAAACAAACCTGCCGATCCACCAGAGCTATTGCCTGCTGTGCCACCAGAGCTTATTGCCTGCCGTGCCAACGTACCACCAAGGGCCGTAAACAAACCTGCCGATCCACCAGAGCTATTGCCTGCTGTGCCACCAGAGCTTATTGGCTGCCGTGCCAACGTGCCACCAGGGGCCGTAAATAAACCTTCCGATCCAGCAGAGCTATTGCCTGCCGTGCCAACGTGCCACCAGGGCCGTAGACGTACCTGCTGATCCCCCAGAAATAGAACCGGTCGAGTAACACAATTACCAAACCGACAAACGGAGACAGGAAAAGGAAATCCCGTAGTGACAGCCCCATCGCCTTTCGGGACCGGAACCGGACATCCATCAAGTGGAGGAATCGGCTGTAAATTTCGCCAAGTCAATATAATTGATGTTTTTGACAAGGGGAGCAAAAGCAATAATTTGCACCAAAGAAAACGATCAACGACGATGAGTGAGATGTAGAAATTGCTATTTAGTACTCAGGATACAAGGCAAAACCGCTGGTGCTTTGATGCAGCTGTTTCGTCAGAGTTAAGGTGCCTCTTGCCTCATATGTCTGTCATTTCACCTTTGATCTTCAACCGTTCCGTTTGTGAGGTCTATCTAACCATATTACGTGAATTCCTTGACTTGTATTGCATTTATGGACACTTATTTTTAGTTTCTTGCCATCACAATATCGTTAAATATCGTAAATTTGAATTACTTACGCCTTTCGGGCGGTATTGTACTCATTAGATCCTTTACCTATACCGTTGGATCCATTAGATATCATGACATGAGACCATATGCGCAGAGTTAACTTGGTCAGAGCTCTATCGAAGGCTTCTTTTTAAATTTTATGGATACTCAGTAGAAGACTTATAGACCCAAGATTTGAGTACTTAGAACCGTCCTAAGCTGGAGAAGACGAACTACCACTACTGATCTTCCAGCGCATTAAATATTATGCATTATTCCGCACCTTTTTGAACAAACTGGTAATGTCTATATTGCCTCAATCGCTAAATATATTAGTATAATGTTGGATATACCATCCTCCTGGCTTCTTGTTTTATTTTTATTGAATCGAAATTGAGCCCAAGGTTCATTTTCATTGAACCTCATGGAAACTCGGTGTTATATTGACTAACTTTCGATTTAAAAATATCGTTGATCTTTCTCACAACTTGCAGCAATATGAATATTTAGCCTATCGTTGACTTCTTGAATGGCCAAAAAAAAAAAAAATGACTTCGTACAAGATCTACTTTGCCATCTGAAAGAGGGTTACATTCTCGTTCTTATTTTTATTCTTAGGAACACATATTTTCAATTTCCTTTCCCATACCTATAATTTTCAACTGAATATTGAAGAACCTTGCCCATGCCGTGTGAAACAATTCTAAACTAATAAAATTGCAAAAATATCGCCTTCCAATTAAATTGAATCTCACACGCCCAAGATCATCATCAACATCAGTAACCGACAATTTCGATTACAAATAAAAACAAAAAAACAAAAATGTACAGAAAGGACAAAAATCACCACAACCCCATAAACTATAATGCACGTTAGTCCCGTTATAAACTCCTTACATAACTTCCAATTAAGCAACCAGCCCAACCCGGCCTCCGTAAATTTCTGCCGATAGCCATTTTCCAAAGGACAAAAGCAATTTACTATCGATTTTAAAATCTCAAAAACACCATAATATCGATAACCTGATGGTATGGTCAAAGAGCTTAAACATTATGCTGGTCGGTCCTAGGTGCTGCATGGGTGTTATGGCACTAATCGTTATCCATAACAATCGCAATATACCATCACATTTAAGAGCCTTTTATGCCGTTTGTAAGCCATCAGTAGCAAGGACCAACCGACCCCCACAAAATGTAAACTTTCGTGTTGAAAAAAAAGGAAGAGTCTCACCTCTGTACCTACCATTAGATTGCATATCACCATGTCCTGTCTCAAGCTCAAAACTATAACGACACCGAGAGCGAGGTAAGGCGACTGCAAGGATTATCTATACAGTGTCCGATATGCGACACCATAAAGTGAAATGAAATCCAATTGGGGTCAGTCGAATTGCCCCCGCCACAGAGTGAACAGCAGCAATGATATGACAGTTATAGAGACAATAATTGGTGTCGGTGTCAGTGTCTAACGCCCGTATAACAAGGAAACACAATCCAATTGCAGTGCAATAAATGTTTGTCCTTTCCTTGCACTACCGACCGCGTAGCAACCGCTGCAGCTTAATGTGTCCTTAAATTTATTTATATTTATTGTACCAACGAGGATGACATCTTTTTCTACAAACGTCATCATCGTGTCGCGAGGATATAAGTAGACTTGATGATTCTATTAGAAAAGGGATACCAACTGCGAACGAAAAAACAAAACAACAGGAGGAGTGCCGGAATTAGAACCAAGGGAGAAATTAAAATAATAAAATCCTCATTTCATTTGCTTGCTTGCCTTAGACCGCACACAAACTGAATTATATCCAAACGGTACCAAGCGTGTGTTTTATGAGCAAACAAAAAACTTCCAAACGAGTCAACCAGCCAGCCAGCTAGCAAGCAACAGGATATGGCGAGTCATAGCTCATATAGGAGTGTATTTTTTAAATTCTTTCATTTTTTTATTTGCAGGACTCAAGGATGCAATTAGAATGTATGTTTATTTCGAGTTTATTAAAATCAGACAAAAGCAAACTCCAAGCCACTCCTCCTGGTTTTTGTGTTTGAATGTGTTTGCAAACGATCAACGGGAACACTCAACTGCAAAATATACCCAACTTGCACAAGCGGCTGCCGAGAAGCAGGATCATAAGGATATGGACTACAATCTCGAGTTAAGTTTGAGTCTGCCCTCACACTCTGTATGTCCTTTATGCTTGTTGAGAAAATCTCGAAAACAAATATTGATACACGGTAGGAAAAAAAAAACTGTGAGTGTAGGAAGGACATAAAGTTCTATAGTCCGTTTTGGATTATATAAAAGCTGCGTTGCGTTTTGCATTGAGGATATGCGAACAAGGAGCAAGGTTAACTGGGGATATCTCGTCGGTTTGTTTGTCGACTTTGGCCATCACATCTTCTTCATAGTCTGTGCGGTGTGGTTTTGGTACAAAAGAAAAGCCTTATAAGCGAAGGGGTTCGCAAATATTTGTTGTTCCTATAGAACTGTTCGGTTGGTGAGTATACCGACAGTGTTTATATCTCTAGACAAACAGCACATGAGGCCGTGCTTCTAGCTTTATGAGTGGTCCACAACCCACTCAGGAAGCTTTGTTTTTTTATTGAATGCTTTCCTTGCTTTCATCACAATCACACTGGAGGACAAAGGACGTATTAGTATTATGAATGAAAGAGGGGGACGACCATGCCAAAAGGATATGCTTTGCATTTTGTACTATCTAGATATGGAGTTAATTTCGTATCCTGATTTATCCGAGAGAGGACAAGTTGATGGTCATTCCTGTATCGTTTACAGAAGCTTATCGCTCTCGATATTCTTGAACATCTTTTTCTTTTGCATGATGGAAGAGAGAGAGCTAGTCTGTGTGTTTGTTTATTAACTTGAGAGAGGGTGGGAGTACCGACAGTGCAGACGTGCATTTAAATAATTGGTGTTTGCACCTTAATGTGCTTATCTTCTTATTAAATTCTTATGAATTTAAAAAACTGTTTATCTATATGTCAAGGACATTTGGAAGCGAATGTGCCTGTATGCCTGTTGTTGTCAATGTTCTTGAGCTCATTGCGCGTGATTTATGAATGTTTTAGGGCATGATTTTTAGACAAAAACCTCGTGCAACTGGTATGCCTACGGTTAACACTCGTAACACCCTTCACGGTACCCGCACAGACGAAAATGTCACTGTAGCTACCAAGGGTGTTATACTGAATACAATGTCAATTCGACTTCGACTTCTATGTTCCTCTACAATTTTTCTTCCTTTTTGTGTTACTGCATTGGCGAGAAATTACAACGTGGCAATAATTATGCAGAAAGTATGCAATTGTATTTAAATTTGGTCACTCTGTCGTATACGTAATTATTTTTGAACTGAACGCTGTTCTTTCAATAAATTTTTTTTGTTAAATTCCTGGTTAAATTCTTTTTGTAGTTGCGTTTGTACATTTTATCGATCACTTATCACTATTCCTTATGTTTTCAATGTGAACTCTGCCATTTTCCAATTGTTTCATTTTCGTAACGTACCAGCTGACAAATGCCGAAATGGCATGGCTGACAAACTTCCTTTACAAAGCATCAGCAAGGTATTCGAAAAGATAATAAATAGGGCTCCGCGTGAGTGGGCTGCGGACAGCAAAATAATTCCGGATAATCAGTTCGGGTTCAAGGCGGAACTTCTTCAGCATTTACACCAGCGAGCTGATAGGTAGCCTTATCCAGGCAATTGCGTATGCCGACGACCTGATTGCGTACAGATTTGCCCCAAATCGGCGCTGTCTCGGTTTGTATCGGATACCGGGATCTTCTTATATTACTATTCTAACGAGGTTCTATACAACGAGGCTCGGATCAACAGCATTGAAAATTTCGTGATAAAACTTGTTCGAGGTCACATTGCGAGTGCTATGACTTTGACGAATAATTTGATCTTTGGGGCGTTCTATCCGAACGACGAATATTTTGATAGTGCACAATTGAGCGGCTTCATTCCACGAGAGGCATTCCTCTATTTAGATAGATGCGGTCTGATACAGGACAGATTGGTGGTGCCGCTAATCTACCACGTCAGGCGAAGAACCGTCGATCAGCGACTCCTTTACAGTCGAGACGTTCTCGCACAAGACGAAGCAGAGCTCCTTTGGTTCAATAGGTCTGTATCCGAACGGGACCGAATCGATAGGGTGAAGCAGGAGAGCCAGTTCTAGTGGCTTCAGTCAGCACTTGATAATGAGTAGTCGGGGTGGAGTTTTGAGCCTTGGCCGGGTTTTTAGATTAAGGGTTTTGGGCTTAGGATTAAGTAGAGTAGGCATGGTGGTACATACATTGACAAGGCCAACATATATAAAATACAACAAATAAAAGAAATGAAAAAAAAAAATAAAAAACCTAATTAAAAACAAAAAATGTAAAAAAAAATAAAAAAAAAAATAAATAAAACTGATAGAGATTTGCTGCTGTGGTTGTTCTAGTTTGTAAGTAGTTGTTAGGTAGAATAGGTAGTTTTAGTTATTTTTAAGTTTTATTTTTAACTATTTAAAAAAAAAAAAAATAGTTCATAGGCCGAAAGGCATTAATTTTAAGTTGATCATGAATTCCTTAGAGCCAGTTGGTGCCAGTAAGTTAAATATAAGATTTTAGATAATAAGCTAGTTTGAATTCTTTGTCTAGTAATAAGAAGTTTTAAGTTATAATGAATAAAAATGAATTTTGGAGAAAAAAAAAAAAAAAAACTTCCTTTTTCGATGTAGCTTGCAACCTGCCAAGAACACTTCACAGCAATCTTAGGCGATTTCTTTTGGAAGAAGCGAGAGTAAACGATTTTATAAAAGCAGATACTTTGTTTTGTGAGACATTTAATTTAAATTGTGCAAATTAAACTAGTAGTAGCTTTGTACCACTACACTAGCACTTGAATCTGTGCTCGAGAACCTGCAATCAGGGACCCTTTTGGAGTTGGAGTCTCAATCTCAGATCTGGTACCACACGGGACAAAAAACGGCTTCTCTAAGCTGCCAGGGGTATTTTTGGACTCCGAAACAATTGTTACAGTCTCATCATTCTTCAAACAAAAGGCTTTAAGGATCATTTGCTTACAAATTATAATTGACTCCGCAAATGAAGGCGCACGCAATAGAATAGCTTGACAGAAACTTAAGGAGAAAAATCATCTTTTCGGAATTAACCCATTTTGATATCGGATTCACCTTAACAAATAAATTTTCACATCTTTTATTTGACCAAACCGCCCGTTACTGTCGAAAAGTGACAAGTTTCTTAAAAAAAAAGATACTCGAACAACGGTTTGGTCAACGGTTGACGCTATATTCCGGTGATAACTTCCTCATTCAACTGAAATTTCTGTCTACGAGTGACTTTTTCAAGTTTCGAAAAAAAAATAAGTCGCACTCTGCCACGGCGCTGGCAGCACGGGGGGGGGGGGGTCAAATTGGGCAAGTACGGTGGATGTGGCAGTGATTCGACCGTGTGTATTGCGAAAGGTATAAGGTGGTAAGACATCATGGTGAAAGGATATATTTTTCTTCGCCATGTAGAGCGGTTTTTGCTTAGTTCGGTGTCGAATCATGACAAGAATTCAGCCATTTTTGCAACAGTCGGTGTGGATCACACCTTGTGAATCACAGATCGGACAGTCGCCAGCGAAGTTCACTTTTCCGACAATTCCTTGGAATGAACCAGTGGATCCATATTTTGCCAAAAGTCTGAACGGTTTAGAAATTCTTGTAAAAATTGCTCTTTAAAACATGTATGATCCTGCTGTTATTTTGACACAAAGCGTCATAAAAATGCACTCAACGAAAATAGTTGCTTCTGCGACACTAGCATCACCAGGCGGTGAAGCTAATTACAAGTGGTTTGGTGATATAATGTTCATCGATCATAACTGCCCAAATCTCGTTTGCAATCGAGGTGAGGATTTATATAGAAAAAGACTGTATAACGACGACGACGAACAGAATCCCGCCCTCTGACAGGAGCTATTCATTAAACACGATAATAGCCAACAATTCCGTGAGTCCGATCCAGGCGAACTGAAAACAGCAATATAACAGCTGAAATCTAGCAAAGCCGTTGGATCAAATGGTCTAGTCGTCGAGCTGTTCAAAGCAGTAGGCGACAATCTAGAAACGAGGTTGCACCAAATCATCTGTAAGATATGGTCGGAAGAATGCATGCCCGTTGAATGGAACCTCAGCAATGTTTGTCCGATCCTGATGAGAGGATGTGATATAAACTGCGCCAACTGCAGTGGAGTAAGCCTACTTAACAAGCCTTTTAAGATCCTCTCTGCGGTAATATGTGATGGTCTGAACTCTTTCGTCAACAATGTGATTAGTTCTTATCAATGTGGCTTCACAGCACGATCCTGGAAAAAAAACTATCAACACCCGATCGACACTCACCACCTTCTTATCGACTTAAGGGCTGACAGCATCTACAGAGGTGGACTGAATAAAGCTATTATAGTTTTGGCATCTCAGCCAAGCTCATTTTACTGCGCAAAATTAAAATGGAGAACTCACACTGCGCCATCAAGGTTGGTAACGAGTTAACGGAATCTTTCGATGTCAAAAAAGGATTTGTTTAACATCGTGACCGAGAAAATAGTGCAAAACTCCAACAGTTCAACTTTTTTGGACGCCAATGGTATTGACATAATAGCAAACACACAGCGTGATGTCAATGACGCCAATGAGAATTGAGACAGAAGCGGCAAAAATAGATTTAGCGGTAAATGAGAGCAAAACAAAGCATATAATGTCTTCGAGGAAGGACACCCATGGCTTAGAGGTAGTATATAGAAGTTTGTCTACCTAGGCTCTGCTGTTTACACGGGCAACAACACCAGTACCGAGATCATAATAAGAATAACTCTAGCTAATAGTTGCATTTTTGGGCTAAGAAAGCAATTGACTGAAAAGGCCTCTCGCGATCAATTAAGGTTAAGCTATAAAACACTCTCATCACCCCAGTCCTGCTATATGGTGCAGAAGTTTTGGCACCGAAAAAATTAGAGTTCTTCAGGTAATCTATTGCCCCGTGTGCATTGATAGAAAATGTAAAAGAAGATTCAATAGCGAACGGTACGGGATGTACAACGACACAGACCTTGCCCGAAGGGTCAAGGCCCAGGGACTCACATTACTCTGTCCCACGGGGCCAAAGATGACCCGAAGAACTTTCCTCTCGAAACAGCCTACGGCACTTTTATCCGATTTTGTCCGGGTCCATGCTTCTGTACCATACAGCAGGACTGGGATGATGAGTGTGTTGTACAGTCTTACCTTAGTTGCTCGAGAGAGGGCTTTTCCACTCAATTGCTTCCTAAGCCCAAAGAAACAGCGATTAGCAAGAGTTATTCTTCGTCTGATCTCGGCGCTGGTGTTATTGCCCGGAGCCTAGGTAGACAAACTCTTCTACTACCTCGAAGTTATACGCGTCTATTGTGACGTTCTGCCCGAGCCGTCGGTGTTGGGTGTCCTTCCTCGAAGACAGCATATACTTCGTTTTTCCCTCATTCACCGCTAAACCCATTTTTCTGTCTCAATTCTCACAAAGGCGCCATTGACATCACGCTGTGTTCTTCCCATTATATCAATATCATCGGCGTACGCGAGAATTTGAACAGATTTTTGGAAGATAGTACCTCTGGTGTTGACTTTGGAGTTCTGCACTATCTTCTAAAGAACGATGTTAAAGAAATCGCATGACAGTGCATCGCCTCGTCTGAATCCTTTTTTGACGTCGAAAGATTCCGTAAGCTCGTTGCCAACCTTTATGGAGCAGCGTGAGTTCTCCATCGTCATTTTGCACAAGCGAACGAGCTTGGCAGGGGCGCCAAAACTAGACATAGCTTTTTCAGGATCGGGCAAACAATGCTGAGGTTGAAATGAGATAGAACCAGAAAACAAAATCACTGATTCTATGTGAACAACAACCGTGAAGTCTAATATTATTAAAATAAATATATTTAGCCAAACGCCTTAATGACTTCACTCAATTTCTAACGTTTGTTCTTAATCTTAAATTTTAAACATTATAAATAAAATAAAAATATTGAACAAACGTCAATTTTGGATGCATTTCGGCATTTCACATGCCATCCTCAGCAAGT
>CAKKXW010000001.1:92221748-92233133 GCA_920937365.1 Sphaerophoria rueppellii
TGACGCTTACGCTTGGATACGTTATTCCGTCAGACCCGTCTTTTCAGCAATTTTTACTTTCCTTTTTAACGACTTTTCTGCCCAGACTGCCTTATTGCATAGGTTCGCATTCGCAGTTCCTTCATAATAGAAATTGATCAAAGGTCTGATGGGTGTAATTTGAAAATTGTGCCGCGTTTGCTCTGATTCATGTTCATTTAGCAAATTGATGTCGGTGCGGCGCGGCAGTGGAGGCGCTTTTATTACCATAACTATGGAGCGTTTTGCAGGACCAACTTTAAGCCGATATGGTCGTATTTTGGTTCTAGGAGTTGTAATTTTGTGCCTTTTGCTATGCGAGTTGCGAGTTGCGAGCTAAGAAATTATGCAGAAGAAGAAGTCAAAGAACGAGGAAAGTTATAAGCATAAGCGTGCAATGAAGTTTTATGGGATTGTTTGGAGTTAAATTGACTTTTAATCTGCCCATGTTGTTGCGGTGCCCATGCGATGGTCTTTTGGGAACTCTTTATTTTCATAATTTTTCTTTTTGTTGTTGAGTATGTGATGATGATGATTATGATGATGATTGGGTTATGTAAGGGGGAAGTTAATATAAACTAATTCGTTTTAATAAAACTCGGAACGGAAGTTATTTCGTCGGAAGTCAAAAAGTAGTTTATGGGGAGCAGTTTTTTATGGGTAGATTGTTCATAAAAAAGGGTTGTTTTACGAGGAAGTTTGTCAAATTAGGTTTTTCTGGTAGGAGACTAGAAGTTTTGATTTGTTGATGGGAGGGCGTGATGAAGAGAATAAATCATCTGTTATTGTGTGGTTAGCTGAGGAAAATCAAGACCAATGTATAGAAAAATCGGCTTATTCTGCGTTGTGTCTTTGAGTGTATTTTTTTTTTTTTTTTAAGGTTTTGTAAAGAGTCACTTTAGTTGCTCGGGCGAGGACTTTACTACTCAATTGCCTTTAAAGTCCATAGAAGCAGCGATTGGCAATGGTGATTCTTCGATCGATTTCGGGTGTTGTTGTCTGATTTAATAGCGGATCCTAGGTAGACGAAGTCCTAAACTATCTCGAAATTAAATTTGTCTGTGTTAAAGCTTGTTCCAAGACGTCGATGTTGGTTGTCCTTTCTTGTTGACAGCATTAACATAGTCTTGACCTCGCTAAAAGCAAGACCCATCTTCCTGGCCTCCGTCGCGCTGCGTTCTTTCAATTATGTCAATATCGTCTGCGTCTCTTAGTAGCTGGACGGACTTTGGATAGATTTTACCTCTCGTGTTGACGTTGGTGTTTGCACAATCTTTTCAAGAATGATATTTGATCACATCGCATGACAACGCATCGCCTTGTCTAAAACCATTTTTGACATCAAATGCGTCCGTTAAGTTTTTTCCGACCATGATGGAACAGTGAGTGTTTTCCATTGTTATTTAACACAGACGAACGAGTTTTTTTAAGATACCAAAACTAGACATTCCTCTTTATTGGTCATTCTTAAGCCGTACTACGCGAATGTGGATCCCTCTCCCACACTATGTCTTTCCCAGTTGCAATGTTAAAGAATTTAAGACCAATGTACACCGACACCTCCTTTCCAACTCCGTCCCCTTCTTCATATTGCACTCACTGCTATATTTTCTTTATGTGGCTGCGCAGTCACCCTGACGCATGACCCCCAAACCGGAGGGCCAGGTCTTTAGTTTAACTCTAAAAATGTTGACATCTAGGGGAACCCCACAGGGTGGAATACTCTCACCTCTTCCCCGGACTTTGGTGATGAATGAAATTCTCATCAAACTCAAGAACAGTGGTGTTAGAGTTGTAGCATATGCCGATGATTTAGCGCTTCTGGCGACAGGAAAATACCTAACCACTGTAAGCAAACAGTTAGAAAACGCATTAACTACGGTCAATAACTGGACCAATAAATGCGGTCTTAAAGTAAACCCCCAAAAAACAGAACTGGTAGTTTTCACCAATAGAAGGAAAATCCCTTCTTTCGAACTGCCAAAAATTGAAAACACCCCACTTAAACTCTCAGAAAAAGCGAGATATCTTGGAGTTATCTTGGATAAGAGACTCAACTGGAGTCCTAACATACAAGAAAGATACAAGAAGGCCATGATTGCACTCTACTCGTGTAATAGTATTCTTGGAAGAAATTGCGGGCCAAATCCTAAGATAATCATGTGGATGTACACAGCCATAGTTAGACCCATTCTAACTTATGGTAGTCTGGTTTGGTGGCAAGCTCTGGAGAAATCCACGAACTTTAAAGCCCTTACCAAAGTACAAAGAATGGCATGCATTAGCACTACGGGGGTAATGAGGACCACCCCAACAGCGGGTCTCGAAACGATCCTAAATCTCACACCCATAGAGTTATTTGCACAGGAATCAGCAGCAAACAGCGCTCTTAGACTTAGTCAGACCAATATTTGGAGATCTAGTCAATATGGCCATACCACGATCCTTACAACATACGTTGGCAATAACGTTCGTACTGATTACATGACCCCTTATCTAGACTTCAATAAAAACTTTACTACCAGCTTCCCTAATAGAGAAGATTGGGAGAACAGTGTACTCTACTCTAACGAATCGAACTTTACCATCTTCCTGACCAAAGCAGCGTCTTCCAAGCTGAGATCTTGGAGTGAAAAACGCTGCTTATCAAATATCCATGATGGCGATACCACACGCTGATATCACCTTTTTTATTGATAGCCAAGCAGCAATGAAAGCGATCTCTGCCACGCAAATCAAGTCAAAGCTTATTTCTTGCTGTCGCGAAGAGCTATGGGTTCTTGGTATGCAGCACAACGTAAGACTCTGCTGGGTCTCCGGTCACAGTGGTGTGCCAGGAAATGAAAAAGCGCATGAGCTCGCAAGAGAAGGCTCGGTACTTGATCCCTCTCTCATAGACCATAACATCAGGATGCCTCAATGCGAACTAAAAAGAAACATTAGTAATAATACCATTCAAAAAGCAAATGATAGATGGAACCTATTAGAAACCTGCGGTAACACCAGGAAACTCTGGCCTCAAATCAAATAAGATTTTACTTCACAATAAACCGTCCCTAAGATGCCTCATAGGTGTCAAAACGGGACATAACCTACTTGGCTACCACAAAAAGAAGATGGGGCTTAGTACGGACGACATATGCAGAGGCTGTGGCGACGAGGAAGAGCACGAAAATACGGCTCACTTCCTATGTCACTGTCCAGCACTCTGCCGTACTAGATCAAAATTCTTGGGCAACTATTTCTTCAATGAACTAGAAGACCTATCTGAATTTCCAAACAATCGCCTATTGAACTTTATCAAGTGCACCAAATGGCTCAATTAACCATAAAATTCATAGGTTAAACCACTTGTTCAGAAGTTACAACACTTCAGGGTATCACAACTGATCTACATTGATGTAAGTGTGACGGTAACAATATCAACTGTCAGCCCATATAACCTAAACTAACCTAACCTAGTTTAACTCTAAGACGAAGAGCCAGCCACACCGCTCCTTAAAGGTCTGGGCTACGTATATGTCGTAATAGCCCTATAAGGTGTTCACTAACTAGTTAATCCTGACTGGAACTGTAGACGTCACCGTTGATTCTATCTTGGAAGTTTTTCCGTTGCCGCCTCCTGTTGAAGATGCTGTCATACGTGGCTTTAAAATTGATATTAAGGTGGTGACTGTCGATTTGGAGTTCACAGGTTTTTTCCAGGATCTGCCGCAAAGTGAAAATTTGGTCGATGGTTGACTTTTCTTGTCTGATGCCACATTGATAAGGACCAATCAGATAGTTGGCGAAAGGCTTCAGACGTTCTCATATTATGGCAGAGAGAATCTATAGTTGGCGCAGTTTAGAGGACCACCCTTCATCAGGGTCGGGCAAATGCTGATGTTTCAATAATCGAGAATGCATTCTTCTGACCATTTCCTACAGAAGATTTGATGCATGCTCCTAGCTAGACCATCTGCTCCATCGGCTTTGTTGGATTTCAGCTGTGATACTGCAGGTTTCACTTCTTCTAGGTCGGATTCACGAGATTGTTTGCTATCATCACTTACAATGAATGAATCCTTCCTAACGGCGGGGTTCTGTTGGTCGTCGCCGTTATTAAGTCTTCCCAAATCCTCAACTACAGATCGAGTAGGGGGCGAAAAACCTGGACCTGGAGAAACCAAATACATATTGGCTCAATCGGCAGAAAACGCTAACATAACCTTCTTACCAGCTCTCTCGGATCTGATTCCTGGGTTCTTATCCAAAGGCACAATGAACCTTTAGCCTAGTTTCGTAGAATAGTTCGTCCCGTTTGTGAGAGATTCTGTACACGATACCTTTAGAGACAGCGGGCAGCCTAAATTTCCGCTGAAAGGATTACCTTAACTTAGATGCTCGTGGACTTGTGATGCGGAACTGAGAGATTCCAGCTATAGGATAAAACATAGTTAGAATGTTTCATTTAGAATTGTTTAAGCAGTCTGAATGCTACAAAAACCGAATTTTGGCTGACATAACTCTCTATTCAATTGCCTTGGTGAGGTACGAGATTTTGTTAAGGAATTTGTCTAAGGCAAATTTTTGTGACTAGTGCCTCAATGTACAGAAGCACCACGTTTAACATATTTTTTCATACGCTCCCTTGAACAATTTTCTTTTGAGCCGCCTTACTTTTCTTACTTTTCGAGAAGCGAAATAAAAATTTCCAGTCGATTATTATCTCGTATTCACAGCCTCGAGGCTTGATTGATTAGTAAATCTTACTGCGTGGAAAAAATCATCCACCTTCCTGTTTATTCGCCCCACACAAAAAAAGGGGTGTGTAAATCCTCTTTTCCTGCCAGTTGAACAAATCACATAAATTGACGTCTTCTCTATATTTTACTGTATTTCCTTGCTGTTCTCCCTACTAAAAGGTTTACCTTAAAAGCCATCTTTAAATATGTTCTACTTGCCTCACGTAGGAATCTACATTTTGACGGTGCGAAATATTTATGAAGCGGAATCAAATAATGATATGCCTCTAAGAAAATATGTATCGCGCAAAAATTCCAAAGGATTTCAATGTGTTTATGGTTCTGTAAAGTCTGATTGAGTTTTTATTTTCACTTCTTAGAAGGTTTGGGGGAATAAGCTGCTTTAGCAAGCATATTGTTATTGTTGCGTTTTTATGTAAATACAAAAGTGTGAGCTGAATTGAGTCGTACTTTTTTTTTCCGTCTTCAGGAGACGACTCGAACCCATGAATTGGGGTAGATCGATGCGGCATTATAATTTTAACAGGATTTTCAATTTTCGCACTTTTCTTCCGGAGTGGAAATAAAATATGAAATTTTGAAGTCGAAGTTTTTTTTTGTTCATTTTATTATCTTAGAGCTTGTGCGGATTAAAAACTGTTATTTTGTGTTGTTACTTTTCTGTAGAGAAATTGAAAATTATTGATTTTTAAAGAAAATTTAGCAAAAAGTGAAAAAAAAATTCCTATGATAGAATCAACAGTGGTGTTTTCGGTTTGAGTTACAATAAATCACAAAGGGAACCTAACAGAGCTATTAAGACACATTCCGATGCCAGGGCAAGGTGACATGGATAGTAACGATAATAGTGCGCCGGTCCGTGAAGTTTTAGGATTAAACTAAGAAAGACGTCGCAGGAAGACCGCAACTCAGGTGGTCCAACAAGCAACTTGGATTGAGAAATTGTAGACAACTAGCTACAGACCCTATTGCGATCCAGGAAATATGATGGATAGGATCAGCTTAGTGGTAAGGTGCGTTGGCTGATAAGCAGAACGTCATGGGTTCGAGTCCTACCTGGGCCCATAGTTTTTATTTCATCTTTCACGGGCACTGCCTCTGGCGAAGAACTGACAAAACTTCCAAGAGTATTATCTGTCATGAAAAAGTGCTTCTCAACTTTGTCGTTCGGAATCGGCGTTAAATTGTAGGTCCCCTCAATTCTTCACACGCACCTAGAGAATTGTTGACGAGAGTAAGCCACTTAGGCCTTGGCTCTTCAAGAGCTGTCGCGCCACTCTATTTATTTATTTTTTAGGATCAGGGACAATGAAAAGAAAAAATTGCTACATTGATTACAGCTATCATTAAAGAATACACACATTTGGATGCGGATTCGTCGTGGGTAATCGGCTTAGATAGAAAGTCATGGATTTCAAGCCAAGTTTTGATCACCTGACTGTAGTCCGCATCAAAAACATCAGTATAATATGTGCACCAGCCACAACCGATGATGCTGAGGAGTCTAGCAAGGAGGATTTTTATGACCTTCTGGATAGAGCCTATGGAGCCTATCCAGAGTACGACGTCAAAATGGTACTCGGAGATTTCAATGAAAAAATCGGGAAAGAAGCCAGCTTTGGCGGATTAGTTGGAAAGCACAGAATTCACGAAGTAACAACAGATAACGGCTTCCGACTAATCGACTTTGCTGCAGCTCATAATACGGTGATAAGTAGCACTTGGTTTCCAATACGAAAGATCTACACAGCAACCTAGCGATCTCCGGATAGTCGAACCACCAATCGTTGCAAGGCACGCATCCAACATATAGGAAGTGCGCACTTTCCGAAGAGCAAATGTCGACTCTGATTATATACTACTAGTGGCTAAGTTAAGAGCTCGATTATATCAAATGATAAAAATACACGTTCGGACCAAAGGAAGAAGTTCAACATCGGTTGTCTTAGCACTCCGGAGAATGCCAGAGACTACTCAGTGAGCGCCTAAGTGAGTGACTCCCAAGTAACACAGATGTCAACACTTTGTGGACCCAATATCGTGAAATAATTAAAAATGTAGCCGAGACCACCACAGGTTATCAGCCACCACTGAAAAAGAACCCGTGGTATGATGATGAACGCGCGTTATTGAAAACAGAGACGGAAAATACTCGATTGCAGATACTGCAACGGAAAACAAGAGCAGCAAGAAAATAGTATCGAACGAAAGGAGAAATGAGAAAAAGAACCTGCAAAGGAAGAAAAGAGCATCCGCAGTTTCTCAGCTCATAGATCTAGAAGAGTCTCGGGCCAAAAACAACACCCTGGGTTTCTTTAAAAGGTCGAAGCAATTAGCTTCTGGTTTCAGAACCGGGGCACACAGTCTTTGAAACAGTGAAGGCATCCTAGTCACCGAAGCACAACAGGGAATTGTAGATGTTTTCAAGCAGCACTTGTAACAGCTACTAAATGCGCAAAATGTCGAGCAAGCTAATGAAGAAAGAGAAGCAGGACCAGCCAATGAAGACCCAATCCTATCCCCCAGCGCAGAAGAGGTAGAAAGAGCCATCCAAAAGCTAGAATAACTGGCTGGTATAACTGCGGAACTCTTTAAATACGAAGGAGGTGTTCTGTTGAACCGAAAAAGTTTGGGAGGAAGAATGCATGCCCAATGACTGGTCGATAAGCTCATTATGCCCCATCTTCAAAAAGGGCGATCCTATGTCATGAAAATTCTACCGAGGAATATCCCTGCTTAATGATGCAAGCAAAGTCCTATCGAACGTACAGTGTGAGCGTCTTCAACCGTTCTGCAACGCAACAATCAGCACGTACCAGTGTTGCTTTACGCTAGGTAGAACAACGATAGACCAAATATTCACACCGAGGCAATTATGGCAAATACTAACGAATTCCAAGTCGAAAACCCACCATCTTTTCATCGACTTCAAAGCTGCCAATGATGGCGATGTCTGAATTCGGGATCCCGAACAAACTGATCCAGTTGTGCAGCATGATGCTAAACAATACGCCAATACGCAGTGTAGTGTGCAAATGGGTAACAGCTCATCTGAGCTCATAAGAAGATGCGTTGTCATGTGATTTTTTTTTCAACGACACCCAGCTCCTAGGCTATGCGTACGACACAGACATTATCTGTTGAACCAAGAGAGATGGACTTGAGGCCTTCACAAAGATTGAAGAACAGGCGACACTCGTTCGTCTTGATGTGAATGAGGACAAAACAAAGTACATGCTATCAACAAACAAAGCAACATCTGTAAACTGCCTAGGACAAAACGTCACTGTTGGCAGCAGCAATTTCGAGGTAATTAAGGAGTTCACCTACCTTCGAACAAACATCACTCCCACAAACGACACCTTAGTGGAGATCCGAAGAAGTATTACCCTAGCGAACTCATGCTGCTTCGATTTGGCAAAACAACTGGGATCAAAAATCCTCATTCGAAAGACAAAGTGTCTGCTATACAAAACTTTCATTTTTCTTATACTGATTTTCGGTCCCGTATGCGACGATGGCTATTTTACTTTTTTTTTATAGTAAGCACACACTCAAGGAGTTTTTTATACCCTTATTATGCCAAAGGCACAGTGTGTCCTTTAGGAAAGAGGGAAGAGTTTGCAGAGGATGTGCCGGTGTACATTGGTCTTAAAATTCTGAACACTGCAATGATCGGGAAAGACAGAGTGTGAAAGAGAGCTCCACATTCGCGTAGTACGTCTAAAAAACCATTCTTTATGCTTGAGCGCAGAGGCGGCGTAAGGCGTGGGTGACGTGGGCCACCGTCTACGGCCTCGCGGTACAAGGGGCCTCACGCCTCAAAAATTTGTATGCATTGCTTCAATGAGAATAAAATGTATAAACAAAATAAACTAAATTTGTTGTGAAATATTTTTTTAACGTTGCGTAACTATCGCGAGTAAATCCTTGCCACGCCCATCAGTGCGGAGAATCCCTTGTTTTATTTGCTTACTTTCTTTACTAGGAAGCCAACCAATTTTGACAGGGTCCATGGTTCTGCACCATATAGCAGGACGGGGATGATGAGGTTCTTATAGAGCGTCACTTTAGTTGTTCGAGAGAGGACTTTACTACTCAATTGCCTTCTAAGCCCTAAGAAGCAGTGATTAGAAAGAGTTATTCTCCTTCTGAACTCGGCGCTGATGACGTTGTCCGTGATGTTGATAGCGGAGTCATAGTATACAAAGTCCCTAACACCCTCGAAACTATATGCGTCTATCGTGACGACCAAGACGTCGATGTTCGGTGTCCTTTCTCTTGTTTTACCCTCATTGACCGCTAAACCCATTTTTTCAGCCCTTGTTTCACTTGTTTGTATACTCTATTCTCCCAATGATATCAATGTCATCAGCGTATGCAAGTAGTTGCACAGACTTATGATGTTAAAGAAGTCGCATGACAGTGCATCACCTTGTTTAAAGCCTTTTGACATCGAAGGCGTAGTGAGGTCGTTTCCGACTTTAAAGGAGCAGCACGAGTTGAATGAGTTTTGTAGGGATGCCCAAACTGAACATGGCTTTATACAGTTCTTCTCTATAGATGCTGTCATACGCAGCCTTAAGATCGATAAAAAGATGATAGGTGTCGATTTTGAGGTCTTGAGTTTTTCAAAGATCTGCCGTAATGTGAATATTTGATCGATGGTGGACTTTCCTGGTCTAAGACCACACTGATATGAACCTATTAGTTTGTTGACAAACGGCTTCAGGCGACATCCATGTTAGAAAAATTAACAGAAAATGAAAAATGTGTGTGTACCTTGTTGCCATTTTATCAAAAACACGTTAAAATGTATTTATAATATTTCACAAAAGTAAACAAATTGACACAAATTATTAAGTCCATGTAACCAGAAATATAAATATTACACTCAAATAAAGTTGCGATGTATAGTTATTTAATAAATAATTGAAATTCATTTTTTACGTTAATCGATCTTACTTTTAAATTGATAAAGATATACACAATTTCTGTTTCTTTAATAAAGAAATATAAATATTTTAAATATAATGTACACTTTAATGTATACAAGGTGGAAATGACACTTTGTCTTTTTATAAATAAAAACTTTTCAGTGTAAATTGTTTTTTTTTATTTTTTTTATTATTATATAAAATCCGTCTTGAGGTCGGCACAGAACAGGGCCTCGCAAAATCTGTCTTTCCCACATAAAATATTGGTCTTGCGCCGCCACTGCTTGAGCGTACGACCGAAATCGGGCTCGAGGGTAAACTGATGGGCATTTCTGGAAGCGCGGGTATTACGGTTGAATTGTTTAAGGGGTGGAATGCAACTGGCTATTTTACTAGAGGAATGGAGAAGAAGGTTCAACCGAAAATTGTACGAGCTATATATGTAGTTCAGAAGGCCAAGAAAAGGGGTTGGTAGTGCTTTCCCGGAAAACACTTTCCCCAACTTCTTTTTCCAGTGCAACGATTGCCCGGAAAAAATCCTACCTTTTTCGTAGGAAACTAATCCTTTTCTGTCACTCAAAATTTTGAGAATTAAGGAGATCGAAATCTGATACCTTTATAGATTTTTCTTACAACCCTGAATTAGGCCACAGAAAAAACAAACAGAAATTTTGTGAGACACCAAGTGCTGAGAATCATGGAGAACGAAGCATTCCAATTTTTCGTTCAAATATTTCTATATAAGCAGTCGCTTTTTTGGGAAATCAGTCAGTTCCAGATTGTCCATGCTAGGGAGAGGTCACGCCGGTTTTTTTTTTTTTTTTTTTTAATAAAATACAAAGTTATAGTTTAAAGTGCGAGCGAATTTTAAACTATAACCTTGTATTTTATTTGATTGTTTATATATTACTCTATTCCTCTGAAGGATAACACGTTCTTTTAAGAACGAAGAATAATTCAAAAAGAGATATGAGCTTAAATTGTTAGTAATAATGTTTGAGACAAATGGCTCTGCGATACTCATTCAATTGAATGGCTAAAAACTTGAACTTGTTAAAGTATGATTCTATGACCTTACGTCAGTTTTTTCGGCGTGCGTCATCCAATTGTTGTTTAAGCTGTATAAAATGTTCTAGATATTTTTTAACAACAAAATCCCAAACATTTTTGGCGAACATCATGCATGTCTATTTTCAATTTTTTCATACAAGAATAAAAATTTTAACAAAAAAATTGAAATTTGTTTTCGAAAAATTAAAATTTTTTACTTTTCCAAGAACCTGTACCGCAATGCATAAGCAAATGAAAAAAAAATTGTTTTCTCAATTAAAAATCTAAAAAGAAAAAATGTGCACGACTGGGTCGTACGAACTTGCTCCTTCATGCTTAAACTAAATATTTATGATTACTTAAATTGCAAAAGGTAGTGTTAAAATAATAGATATACTTTAAGCAATTCTGATTACACTCTTACTTATTTGATATTTGATATTTGATATTTATTGAAAATAAGACAGCTGTACATTAAGTTAAACTTATTAAAAGTACAGGAAATAATACAATACAAGAATTTAATATAAATTGATAAATCAAAATTTACAATATAAAAACCATTTTACATAATTAAACAAATTGAAATTAAAAATTAAATTAAAATTAAAATTAAAAATTAAAATTAACAAGTA